>CAXITT010000075.1:258722-336904 GCA_964033795.1 Lymnaea stagnalis
ATAATTTTAAGTAAGCTCACTTGTTTGTAACACATAGAAGTAAGCCAATCGTCAGAAAGCGCCTGCATTTGTCTGCCATTGAGTACTAACGTTCTCTTAGTAAATGACCTTTTCAAATTCAGGCCCAATTTTAATGTCTGCACTTTGCTGTATCGAAGTTGATCTCACTTGACCGAATGTTTTAAAAAAAAATAAAATAATTCATATTTCATATGAGCAAGCTGACTGAACAACACTAACAGAAAAGATAAAAATAAACATTATGTATCATATGGGAAACTTTACATTTTGTTAGACTCCCCACAACAGCATATATTTGTCCAGTAGATGGCCGAATCCTACAGCGACGAAATGCATCTCATTGGCCATTCACCGTTCACACCTGCAAGCAGGACCCGGTCTGGGCCCCCAACTGACGCTAACCAAACAACCTATCACACTCACAGTCACGAATAGCTCCATATCTTTACAACATGGGCCCCCAACTGACGCTAACCAACCAACCTATCACACTCACAGTCATGAATAGCTCCATATCTTTACCACATGGGCCCCCAATTGACGCTAACCAACCAACCTATCACACTCACAGTCATGAATAGCTCTATATCTTTACCACATGGGCCCCCAATTGACGCTAACCAACCAACCTATCACACTCACAGTCATGAAGAGCTCCATATCTTTACCACATGGGCCCCCAGCTAAAGCTAACCAACCAACCTATCACACTCACAGTCATGAAGAGCTCCATATCTTTACCACATGGGCCCCCAGCTAAAGCTAAGGTTGGTTGGATAGTGTGAGCCAGTCATGAATAGCTCCCTATCTTTACCACATGGGCCCCCAGCTAAGGCTAACCAACCAACCTATCACACTCACAGTCATGAAGAGCTCCATATCTTTACCACATGGGCCCCCAGCTAAAGCTAACCAACCAACCTATCACACTCGCAGTCATGAAGAGCTCCATATCTTTACCACATGGGCCCCCAGCTAAGGCTAACCAACCAACCTATCACACTCACAGTCATGAAGAGCTCCATATCTTTACCACATGGGCCCCCAGCTAAGGCTAACCAACCAACCTGGCTAACCAACCAACCTATCACACTCACAGTCATGAAGAGCTCCATATCTTTACCACATGGGCCCCCAGCTAAGGCTAACCAACCAACCTATCACACTCACAGTCATGAAGAGCTCCATATCTTTCCCACATGAATGCTTCGTGACTTTTTATGACCGTCTTTTTTTTTCCTCCTCAGCCGATTATGCCCCTTTCGGAAGGGGAAGCAATCTTTTTTGCATGCATACCAATATGGCCGCCGTTCTCCGCGGTACAGTGTGCGCCAACCTCTTCTAATGTTGAACAAAACGGCATCGGATGTTCCTTTGTTCCTTTTATATACATTGACAGCCATTTCCTGCATCGGCCCCAGCTCTGATTGTTGTCCAAGTGCTTACCCTGGCAACCGATTCCCTCGCCATAATGGAGCAAGCCGGTGGGAAGACAACACAACGTATGAAACGGGAGACAAAGGGCGCAGTGCACAAAAGGAGCGTCCCTCTGAGGAGTGCATCAGGTTGCAAAGACTCTCCACCATGATATCCATCTCGTGACCGTTGCTTCGCTTTCATGTCATCTGTGGTCAAGTTGGACGGGCAGTTTTCAGGTTTATGTCCTGATATGGGGAAATAATGATCTTTAGTGGGCAGCGGCTGTGTGGGAATTAAAGGGGAGGCGACTGGTAGGTCAACAAAGGGAGATAAGTATCCGAGTCCACCCCCTCACCGCGTGAGCACGTACTCTCTGTCATTAGGAACAAGATGCTGAAAGCGGTGAAAAGTCGGGTTTGTTCATGTGAGAAAAGACAACGGTCATGCATGAATGCAAGCTTACCAAGCAAAGAATGCTCATGGCAATACTAGCTTTGGTCAGGGGGGGGGGATGACGTAGAATACAATAATTAATATGATGACTACTGTTTTACTGTAGGTCAGAAGACCAGTGCTATGAATGGTAGGGCAGAAGACCGGTTCTACGAATGGTAGGGCAGAAGACCAGTGCTACTAATGATAGAGCAGAGGGCAGGTGCTAATAATGGTATAGGGCAGAAGACCAGTGCTACTAATGATAGGGCAGAGGGCAGGTCTAAGAATGGTAGAGCAGAAGACCAGTGCTACTAATGATAGGGCAGAGGGCAGGTCTAAGAATGGTAGAGCAGAAGACCAGTGCTACTAATGATAGGGCAGAGGGCAGGTCTAAGAATGGTAGGGCAGAAGGCCGGCGCTACAAATGGTTGATTTAGATACAAGGGGACATTTTCTTATGAACCCCAACACATTTTATTTATTGACATGCGCACGTTTACTGTGGCTATAAATTAGCAATGCAACTAAGCAAACGACAGGTGACGATGACGTCACGTTTAATCACAGTTAACGCAGGAGGGCCGGGATCGGTGTAAGGGTGGTTAGATTTTCATCTTTAAAACAGCGTACAGCGCCAGGTACAATTTTATATACATTTGGAAAACGTTCACACATTCCTGTCTTTCCTCCAACTACCCTCAATCCCTTCATTTTTTAAAAAAAAATTTGTTACATTTTTATTTTTTGGTTGTGTGACCAGGATTAACAGACAGAGAGGAAAGACATTTTCCCATGTCCCGTTAGAACTAATAAAAAAAATTGTGACAAGCGAAGATGCCACTGGACATTCCTCGGCTTCCATATGCGGAGTTAAAAAAACTACAAAAAAAACAACAAAAAAACAACATCAACTTCACATCAGTTGCCATCAGACAGAGATGGGTCGACTCAATTGTTGCCTGTGAACCTATTGTCTTGGCACGCCGCCTAATCTTGAGCTCGTTGAAATGAAACTTCAACTAACTCTGGCGACAAGCCCTTTGTCCCCACGGAGACCTAGGCCTCGGACATTTTCTACTTATGGCTCATGAAAAGCTCGCGCATGCCTGATTGAGAACCCTCTCGACCAAGGTGAGGGTCTAAAAAATATAGGTAGGAAAAAAAAAAGGGGGGGGTGGTGGTTACTGAAGGCAAGCGTGTTGGTGATTGTGTGGCTGGTTGTGCTTTACATTCAAAACGTTGGAGATATTCAAGCTTGTATAATATTCTTCTTCTTTATTGCACATTTTACATAATTTTGAAAACCAAATTTATGAAGGGTTGGGTAGAAAAGGGTACAAACATAATTTAAATTAATTAATTCGTTCAAAGTACAATACGTAAAGCATTCTGATCTGACTGAATTATAGCTAATGTTCAGTTGTCATTGTCTTTGTTCATCTATGAACCTGGACCAACTCCTGGGCCAACTCATGGAGCAAGAATTGAGAACTGACAGAATGCACGGTTGGTCTATGATCGACTGCTCTAATGATCGTTTGGTCTATGATCGACTGGTCTATGATCGGTTGGTCTTTGATCGGTTGGTCTATGATTGACTGGTCTATGATCGGTTGGTCGATTGTCTACTGGTCTATGATCGGTTGGTCTTTGATCGGTTGGTCTATGATCGGTTGGTCTATGATCGGTTGGTCGATTGTCTACTGGTCTATGATCGGTTGGTCTTTAATAGGTTGGTCTATGATCGGTTGGTCTTTGATCAGTTGGTCTTTGATCGGTTGGTCTATGATTGGTTGGTCATTGATCGGTTGATCTTTGATCGCTTGGTCTATGATTGGTTGGTCTATGATCGCTTGGTCTAAGATTGGTTGGTCTATGATTGGTTGGTCTATGATCGACTTATTCCAAGGAACATTAAAGTAAAAAAACAACTACAAAAAAGACCAACATTGTCACGTAGTCCTCCCAGTCTTTCTATTGTCATGCAGAGCGGACCGGCCTAACAATGCAGTATGTGCCACTCTATCTAACGCCCCCCCCCCCAGCTCAATGGAGATGTGCAAGGAAAGAGCAACACTACAATGCTCCCCAACAAAAATACATAAGTATATACAAGATGGTGCTTCCTGCCTTTTGACTCCAGAAAACAAAAACAATGCAGTATGTGCCACTCTATCTAACGCCCCCCCCCCAGCTCAATGGAGATGTGCAAGGAAAGAGCAACACTACAATGCTCCCCAACAAAAATACATAAGTATATACAAGATGGTGCTTCCTGCCTTTTGACTCCAGAAAACAAAAAGGGACTCTGGTCGAGACTACTTCAGATAGCAGAAACCAAACGTGAGTGTGAGATATACACCTTTCCCAGCCTAGACCCTATGGTCAGATGAAAGGCTGCACTACGGCTATTGTTGTCCGGGTGTCCCGTTGCTTTATCTTGCACCGATGTGCATATGTGCATCGTGGGATAATCTGCCGACACCCAATGTGATCAGACCGTGTTGTTTGATGTGTATTTAAATATAAGTGTCCCCCCCCCCTTTTCCCCATCTTGGCCCATTGATTTTACAATTCTATGGGACAAACTTTTTTGTAAGCTGTTTTCTTACATACTTTGTGTGTAAATCTCAAGGTGTTTAATAAGCCTTTATTACTGGAATGAGTTTTCTGAATTAGAACTGTACGACTGCAGATTCATAGTTTAAGATTTCAGTGAACCCAGATGTTTACCTTAGTGTTCCAGTAGTCGCATACATTTCTCATTCAGTGCTATAAGACAACTATAATATAACTGGAACACTTTCTCTACGTCATACAAGTATGCAAGAGAAATAAATAAATAATTGTCAACCACTAGCACAACTCCAAGTCCAGGTCTATGGCTACAACTCAACATGGTTCTTACCATCTCATTGGAAGAATACAAACTATATGGTTACTATAACATGTGGAATAGGTGTTGTTTTTTATAAGTGCGTGAAAGAACAATTATGTTACTATTACAAGGAACAAATGTAAAAGGGGTTATTAAATATTAATTACTAGAACTGGTAAGAAGTAATGGCAGGCCTGCACAACATACGGCCCGCGGGCCGAATGCGGCCCGCAAGCACCCACTTTGCACCCGCGAAATAACAAAATATTGCTTAATCTTATTATTTTCTTAATAGCTTTCCCCTCTGTCCTTAATTCTTTTGGCCCGCTCAAGTCCTGTCCTATTTTCTTTTGGCCCGCACAAGTTTTCATAAAGTTTTACGGCCCGCTTTACATTTTGAGTTGTGCCGGCCTGAGTAAAAAATGGTCAGCAAGAAAAAATAAAGTATCGTCAGTAGAACGGTATTAACAGAATTAGTAAGAAAATGTTCAGTAAGAAATAGTAATTGAAAAAAAGTCTATAATGACTATATTTCAAATATTCTTATAAAAATGAACCGTCTATCCGACGTATATGGTGAGAGGTGTCCAAAATAACCAAGATGAAACCTAATATCTTGAAGGGGATAGGGGGAGGGTGGTAGCAGACCAGTGGCTGGACGCCGTGGTGGTGATAAATGCGAGCAGACGTGGACAATAGCTGAGAGTAGGGGAATAAAATGTAAGAGGACAAAGAGGAGATGGGACACAGGGGGAGGGGTGGGAGGGATAGCTGCAGGGGACGCTACGTCCAAATATCCACCTGGCCAGTACGTCCACACATACACAAGCTGCACAAAGAAAGTAGAGAAGTTCATTTCAAACCGAAGGGGTCTTTGACCTGCTTATAGTGGTAATGGAACCCACGGGGCCATCTCAAGGCTTTATTAGGATAAAAATATGCAGGCTATTTTATGCGAATTTTGAAAGGAAAAGTGGGTGGGGGGACATGGGGACACTTTAAAAAAGTGTATGTGTGGGGGGTGGGGGGAGAGAAACGTGAGTAAATCCAATTATATTGTATTCAACTGGTGGATACAAAGAAACATCTAATTTACCCTACAGGATAAGTAATCATTTGTTAAGTTTGAAAAAAGATTTACGTCAATAAAATTAAGTTTAACAAAAAATCATGAGGTTAAATGAAATGACAGGAGGACTGAGCGAATTAATTTGATGTGGTGAGTGAGGCATGTGTCCCCATACCTCAGTGCATTCAGACTTGTAGGCGCTTGAGGTCATATCATAAAGACTGGGTTATATCATTCGATTAGTGACCACGAATTCTTTTTGATGATTCTAAACAAAAAGCTTGTCTTCCACCAAGGGGACAGCAAGCATTTATAGAGTTCCTTGTCAGCACATTTGCCAAGAAATGGTCAATTTTCTATCTGCTCAAGTGCCACCAATTTCAGCAGTTTAAAGGTTCACTATTGTGGTACAACCCAATGAAGTCGACCAACACAACTGAAAGAAGCTCATGACCACTCTCATTGCCTTGTAATAAGCACTCAAATATATAGACAGTCAATACATATAATTCTCTAGCGCATATCATACATATAATTCTAAATAGCGCGCAAAATGAAATGTCCGATAACTGCGCTAAAAGAGATTCTTCAAAATACTGCAAGTGCGTTTTTACAGTTTTTTGCGTAATTTTTTCTTGTTTTTAGTTTTTTATTTTTTTTATAGAAAGTCTCAATTTAAATATGGTAATATATCTGCGGTGTATAAGGACGAGTGATATCAGAATATTAATATAATCATGGGCGTGAAAAAAAGTGTGCGATGGCGTAGATATGGGGAGGTGGGCACTAATTGAAAATTCTTATATTTTGCGTTACTTGAAAGCACGTTTGTTCAAGTAACTATGTAGATAGGAAGTTCATGCATTGGAATCACCATGGTTTGGCAGCCTATAACTAGATTTAAAAACAAATACATGGAGCGTGTGTGGACAAAATGTTCAGAATCTGAAAATAATCACTGCAAATAATACCAAGGATATAAAGGATATATGATACATATATATTAATAATTTAAAAGAACTGAATCCAAAGTTGAGACAGATGGGTACCGTGCTGACGTTTACTCATTAGTATTCTGTGTTAGATATGGACATTTACTAAAGACGCTGAGAGACTTTTAGATTATTTCAATATGATCCTCGAATCTCCATTCAAGTCAATAATTCAATAAGTGACCTTTTCAAATGGGGCCACGCCTTTTGCGAGTACTCTATTAGCCAAACACGCGAGCAACACATTGAGAGCGACCTAAATGACCCGATGATGACTTAAATAACCTATTTGTCAACACTCCACGTTCGGGCCAGGCATTCTCTCTGTCCAATCAACCGTCCACCGTTACATCACCAATCTGGCCTCAAACGGCTCTCCATTCGAGCCGGTGACCTTTGGGGACCTTGTTTTCATTGGGCCACGAAACCTTTGCCGCTGACATGAGCCCAGGAGAAACCCGAGAGCTTGACAGCTAGAAAACAAACTCGAGAACAACTGACAAAAGGACCAGCGGCCGATACTCACTCCAGCGTGACGAGGGGCTTGATCAGACTTTCCAGTCCCGTGACCGACAGGCTGACTGCGACCTGGTCGTGCCTTCACTTAATGACACGGGTCCGCATAACGTCCTTTCAAACACCGTCTCTAAGGCCGGGTTGCGCGTGCGACCCGATGTGACCAGGATTAAGTAGAGGGTACTTTTTTTTTGTTGTTGAAAGGTGTAGTTTGACCCAAGAATAGCTGAGATGCCCGGCATACATAATGACGGCTAATGATGACCTAAGACCGAAGCCCATCTCGGGTTCTTCATTTCTAATGTAAAGATGTTATTTTAAAAATTCCAACCATTATAAATAAACCCTCCGTCAGCCCCCCTTACCACTCTCTATCCAATTTCAAAATGCAGAAAATATTGCTGAAATAATTATGCTCTAAGCTATTGTATTGACTCAAAAATGTAGCAATACCATGCACACAAGCCTTTTTGTTTTTTGTATTAAATGGAAGAACAGTATTTGCATTATATGTTTGCATCCACGGGATGCTACCAAAACTGAAGTGTAAATACTCTTAAAACTCGTATATTTTACAGTGAACTTCACTTCACCGGGTGTTCGTGTCTTGTTTAACTACATTCTGGTCAGACCAAATAAACTTGGTACGATGGTTGGCAGAACAGAAAAAAATCAAGTCATTTTCCATTTTGACAGACTATTTGATCCGGTCTGGTTGTTTTATGCCAGGGCGAAAACGTTCCTTCAGACATAATTAAGGACAAACGGAGTAGAATGGATGCTTTTTTTTTAAAAAAAAGTTTGCGGCGAAAGCATTTCTATAGGACAATGTAGGTCGCCATCTCTACAGGTCGGGGACCAAAGCCAGCCAGCAGTGATCTTAGAAGGGGAGACTAGCATTTGGTGGTGGTGGTTTTTGTAACTAAAAAAACAAAACCTCTCAAGACCAGATGGGGAGATAATTTCAGTGCTTTAAAGATAGTTTTTTTTTAAGGCCCCACCACTGATTAATATCACCCAATGTTAATTAATAGTGTAAAGAATGCATTTTTCTTTACCATAAAAATGGATTGAGGCTGCCCCACCACCCCACTCATTTCCCCGGAACCCCCAGCCCGTCCTAAGTCTGTGTCAATTCCCGATAAGACGAAATTAGCCACCTTGAGGACTAAAGAAAATTATTTTTTTTAATGTTGATCTATTAGGTCCTAATAAAAAGAACGACAACTGCACTAGTCGTAGATCAAGCATATCAGCTTGTATCGTTTGTAATGCCAAGTAAATCCAGAATCTTCAAACACTGTTTAGTTCGTTCGTTGTATGCGAAGATGACCAAGGCTTCAACTTGAGTAGTAGCCTTGACTTGAGCTGTATTTTGTTTAAAGTGAGGTAGAGTTGCTCAATTCGTCAGCCTCACCCTCTCGCCCTTGCTTATTCGTGCCATCGCCAGACTTAGTCAAAAGGACTCGAAATAGACCAGGATGCAGTGGATGACCAGCCGTGTTGCTTGTGTCTCACTGTGCTCCGAATGCTTCGTATGAGTTGCCGGAGTTTTTATTATGTCATACCGCCTACGGGACTCCCTCTCCGGGTTTCATTTCAGAGTGTGCCTTCTCTTAGATGAGTTGCCATCCAACGTCAACAAGTCCCAACCTTCCGAGGTGCTGGTGCTGTTTTTGCTGGTCTTGGTTTTTGCTGGGGATTGACGTCCAGCTTGTGATGGACTCATCAGTTTAGACAGCTCGGCCGTAGTCATACACGAGGACTGTATGCCTGTCACTATTTCAGTGAGACTGCTTTAAAATGAAAGCTTGATACAAACAAATCAGAATTCGTTTCTAGTTGACATCTTTATTTGATCACACAATGGTCGTACAGCATCACGGTTCAAGACAGCAAATGTATTAGTGTAACTACTAGTATTATTCAATTAGCGTGAGTTCTTGTGTTTGTGGGAAAACTAGATTTGTAATATCCCGAACAAAAAGATATAAACAGTTGCAGTCATCTATCTCATCAATAAGCAAACGCTCCATATTGACTTGCCTAACTGTTGTAAGTTTAAAAAAAAAAAAACAACGTCAAGCTGACCAATGCAAATAGAACTACAGAAATCACTCTAGAGTCCCCTAGGCTGGACACGTGTCTAAGGGTCAACGTCTCGTGTATCCATCAACCAATCACATTCTCACCAAAAGGAGAAAGTATCAAAGAAGTGTGGAGCTGATCAGACAAGTTGACGCTATCAGGTTGCCAGAGCTCTTCTAAATATGCTATTTTGTTGGAGCCACTTTACCCCCAGCTCCCTGGCCTCGCTTTCATTTAATCAACATTTTTAGCCCCAGACAAAAAAGCTCGTGTCTGTAAACAAGACCGAATGAGACGGACAATAAGTCTCATATCACGGAGTCGTCTGACCAGTACCATGGTTAAAAACCCGCCACGAAAGTACCCCCCCTCTCCCCCCCCCTCTGCCATAGCCAAGTCACCAACACGATACATTTTTTTTGAAAGCAGACGTCCACTCGGAGCTTTTAACTGGCTGTAACTAGAGATAACAGGAACACAAAAGGTGGTCACCCTTTCTTTAACCTCACTCCTCTCGACCTCATCAATCCTCGTCCTTTCTCTTATCTCACTGAGAAACGTTCCTTAACGGTTATTTTTCCATTAACCACCCCCCCCCCTCCACCCCAGTTCTGGCCCGATGATGTTTAAACCCCCAATCCCGCCAGGTCCACGAGTGGTCGCGTGTTGTGGCGTCTCCCCTGACAATACCATGGAATGCCGCTTCAACCGGTGGCTCGCCCTTTCTCTCCACACCATCTCTTCTTTATGTGACTTCAACTGACCCCATCCAACTGTCCAGCCGGCTTTCACGAGTCAGCCCCTGGTCAGTTGGTCATGAACAAGCCATCGCTCTCTTTCGATTGGTCAAATCCAGTTTGATCAGATAATGACATGAACAGCAATTCACATCTCTATACTTTCAGCTGCTGGTTTAAAAAAAAATAATTAAAAATTGACATACTTTTTAGGAAACATCTGAAACATCAATATAAAAAAAAAAAAACTAAATTCTAAGCCTTCGGGGATATTTCTATTTGTTCATACCGAGGCAACAGTGTACATTTAACAGTCTTTTGTCGTTCCCAGTCTTTTCAATAATGTATATGATTTACTCAAATATATTTAATTTACAGCAGTTTTGGTTATAGTCTTATTATTTCCCTGTTAGACAGTCATGTCGAATCTGATTTTTAAAAAATGCCTTTGATCCCATTTTTTTTGTTAAAGCTATTAAAACCACCTGTAATGTGTAGCCCACCACGTACACCGTTTCAGGCATTTATTAGGGATGGTGTGGCTGTATGAAAAGCCAAGCCAGCGGTCGGAGTGCCTTAATCAGCCAAGCATTACATGACACGCGTGCGCCCTCGTTACTAACATTGTCGGGGCAAATATCAACAAGAGTATAAATAATTCATTTTAGGCAGCTGCCGTCTCGAGATATTATCAGTAACCAACGGTTCTAATAATGTTATAAAACCTGGGCGCGAAGCTACCTCCAGTAGCTATGAATAAGTACATTTTACAGAGGAAAAAAAAACAACAAAAAAACTGGATTTGCATTCGACCTATTTGTGATGGGTGAAAAGATAAAGTGAATCTGATCAAATGGCGGATCGTTTGGTTAATGAATGTAACAGATCAAGTCAAACTAGTGAAACCGTAGTTCATTACAGAGCTCAATATTTTTTATCTGAACACTAATTAAACAACTCATCAAACAAAGTTTTGGTAGAAATCTTTTATATGGATTTTTAAAATTATTTTAGTTTATAATAGTATTCGAATGACACACCCGCTTTTAGACCGCAGATTTATTTCACCGACTATTTCATTAACAAACAAACAAAATAGTACGCAGCAAACGCGATATTTTTTTAAAAGTATGTCATTTAGAGCAGTTATCGGGAATTTTATTTCGTGAAATCAGTGTCACGATATTTCCTTCATATTCCCCTTGAAAAATAGGGGGGGGGGAATGATATTTGGGGGTTTGGACTGAAAATTGAAATAATGTGTTGTCATCGGCAACGAGTCTATGTGCCAAGTTTCAGCTCGATAGGTTGACGAGATGTGGGTCAATTAGCCGTCCGAAGATTTCCCCACAAACCCAGAAAGAAACACACGAACGAAAGCGAAGTTAATATAAAAGATTTTAATAGGATTTGCGACTGACTGCCATTACACGAGACTGACTAAGGATACATACGACTCACTACGATTGCATGAGACTGACTACGACGACACACGACATACTACGGCTACAAGTGACTGACTACGGCCTACGGATACACGCCACTGACTTACGGTTACGCAGGGTTAACTACGGTAAACGAGTCAGTCCGTTAAGGAGAACAAGTTCCAACAGAAATGCTGTTTACCATCGGCACACACGCTGTTAACACCGGTACAATATACAAATCAAGTTTGAGCGCCCGTGTCTTTGTCTTGGCCGACCACACGGCTGATCTAATTCGAATGCAGGCATTGTTCATTCGAACAAAGGAGAACGCGTAAGACGCACACCGCTTACGGTTGAATGTCCGTCATGATTGCATAATGTTCCGTCAAGAAGAGTTGTCAATTATTTATTTGTCATATATTGGGCGATCACAAAGACGTACGGAGTGACGGTTACAGGAAAGGCCAGATTGTTACTGTGATCACAAAGACGTACAGAGTAACGGTTACAGAAAAGACAAGATTGTTACTGTGGGCACACAGACGTACCGAGTAACGGTTACAGGAAAGACAAAATTGTTACTGTATCTCGTTTTGGCGCTCTTTAACGTACATTCTTTTGGTTTGTTGTTTCTCTGCCCGCGTGTACCGGGAAAGGTCATAAAACTTGTACTGGTAAAGGGAAATAAAACTTGTACTGGGAACGGGTCGTAAAACTTGTATCGGGAAAGGGTCATATAACTTGTACCGGGAAAGGGTAGCAAAACTTGTACCGGGAAAGGGTCATATAACTTTTACCGGGAAAGGGTCGCAAAACTTGTACCGGGAAAGGGTCATAAAACTTGTATCGGGGAAGGATCGCAAAACTTGTACCGGGAAAGGGTCATAAAACTTGTATCGGGAAGGCGTTGCGGCAAGGTATATTACGCCATCTCCCGTACAAGTGGTTTTGGTTTTCTAGAGCACTTTGTTACTACTGCCGGTTTCCTCTGTTATTTGGGATAGTGGTTATAATAACCATGGTTGAATAACAAGCTACAGAGATGAAATACACGAATGTACCGAGCCTTTCATCACGGGGTTCTCAAAACCTCTAAGTTTAAGGTAAAATAGGGAAAGTGGGTTGTTAAGTGGGGTTCCCACGATGACATTGTTTCGTAAAGCATCTTAATACTCAACGACGCTATCTGGACCTATGCCCCTTGCATCAAACGACTTTTGTTTTGTTAGATGTATCAGAGATGCTTCGTGTAAGTGGACATGAGCAGACCCAATTTCTTCATTCCCATTTTTTGTCGTCTCGTGAGATGCATGGAAAGTAGTATGGTTGAGGCTCTCGTCTCATCGTGGCCACAGGACCGCTTGATCGGGGGACACGGGATTTAACCATTTTGAGCCGACGATTAGTTATTTGGCGTGACCAGGCATTGGACTCTAAAGCTAAGTTAAAGGTTGCCTCAGCCATTGGATCATATTCCTTAGAAAAATAGGTTACCTCAGTCATGTGACTTTATACCTAAGGTAAAGGTTACCCTGGTATTAGACGACGCTGGTCCATTAAATAACTCCCCAAGCCTTTGACCGAAGTCTACAATTAGAATATTAATTCGCTCTATTTTACATTTTCTGCAAACAGCTTTTCTCAGTCTAATTGGTCAGTATTTCCTAATGAAATTAATTTCCCATTCGTTACAATCACATAAAAAAAAAAAACCCCGTTGATATGAAGATCTATTTTGTCCACTGATCACTTATTTACAGGTTTTAAACTCGAAAATCGACATCATTAAGCTACTACAAGATGATTGTGGTATACCTGAAAGTTGGGTAAATATAACAATACAAAATTCAAGTGTAACAGCCCAAAATGTGCCACCATGAGACATTGATACTGTTAATTGTATAGCTACAATCCTTAAAAACAGGGACTAACATTCATTTACTTTGTTTGAACAAAGCAACATAGTCTTTTTTTTTTTCTTTCTTTTTTTTTTTTTTTTTTTTTTTTTTTTTTTTTCTTTTTTTTTTTAACTGATTTAAGTTCGAGGACCTAGTGAAGAGGTAAATCCCGTTGAGTCCGGGTCCTCGTCACAGGCCAGTACATCAAACAAAGCTGTGATCACAGGCCGTCCAAGCCCTACAGTCCCGGGCAATTATCTACTAAAAGGTGGCCATTCGATCGTAATGAACCGTGAACTGGAAAAAGACTTCACCAAGGACTAGCCTCGTTCAGGCGCGGACTTAAATCGTGATACGCTAGGCTGTGGCCTAATGAGGGCTCTATTTTAAGATTTGGATTGGGATGTGGGCTATAAAATCAGTGGAAAACAGTCTAAGAGGAAATAAAAAGTATTTTTCGCTGTTATTTGTCTTCACTCTTACTGGGGGATTGCACTGATACCAATCGTCTTCATTTTTGAAGGATTGTAGACAAATTAAAACACATTTACATGCCTATATACCTAAAATTATATAGGCTCAATAAAGAAATATATTGTACATCAACATTTTATTTTGTGCTATAAATGATATGTACATAAGCGCTTCCCTCGCAACGACAAATATAAGTGACGTGTACACAAGCACTTCCTTCCTAACTACACGTATAATTGACATATGCCTAAACGCTTTCATCCCAACGACACATATAAGTGACGTGTACACAAGCACTTCCCTCCTAACTACACGTATAATTGACATATGCCTAAACGCTTTCATCCCAACGACACATATAAGTGACGTGTACACAGGCGCTTCCCTCCTAACTACACGTATAATTGACATATGCCTAAACGCTGTCCTCCCAACGACACATATAAGTGACGTGTACACAGGCGCTTCCCTCCCAACGACACATATAAGTGACGTGTACACAGGCGCTTCCCTCCCAACGACACATATAAGTGACGTGTACACAGGCGCTTCCCTCCCAACGACACATATAAGTGACGTGTACACAGGCGCTTCCCTCCTAACTATACGCATAATTGACATATGCCTAAACGCTTTCCTCCCAACGACGCATATGTTTATTAAAGTTGGTTTTCAAACGATTTTTATAAACACAATTCATATGTTCCATACACTTTCAGTGCTCATTACTCTTGTGTTTAAAACCCATAAACTTAAGTAAGCGTTCAACTACCAAACCCGTGTAGATGGCGTTTCTTACGGTTTAACCCTTGGGCCTTGGGGTATAACTAACTTAGAAGAAAAAAAAGAGAAAAAGAAATCCCTGTGTATTTAAGGACAAAACAAATACAGATTAAAAAATAATAATAATAACAGCAGATTACAAGTGGTAATATATGAATGGTAAAAGACACTAGAAGTATGAAACAAAGAATGAACATAAATTTGCCATAGTACGGCAGAACAAAGATTGGCTACCATGATAGTGAAGCGGTCCAATGGGGACAGCCAGACTGGCCCAGGTGCCAGCACCCGCTAGGACACAACGAGGCCGTAACCCGAAACCTTGACTGGTTGGACTAAAAAAGGACTGAACGCTACACCAGGACTGCGCCCACAATGTAACTACAGGGTCAATGTTACAATAAGAATGCGTCACTCCATTTTTAAGGGTAAAGTGAGCAGCCTTTCAGGATCAGAAATGACGTAAACTGCAAAAGACCACGTAAAAAAAAAAAAAAAAGTTTTGTCCCGAACCGAACAATTATATCTTTAGCGACCCATTGTGATTCTGTAGGTCGTTCTTTGCCTTTGTTGTTGGGTACTCTATTTTGTCATGATGCTGAACGGTTGGGATGGTATTGTCACAAGGGTGTTCGGTTGGGATGGTATATTACCCGCATGCCAGTTGACCGGATCAAGACCACTGAACATTAATCCACCCCGAGACTTGTCAAGATCCATTAGACCATCCATGGTTGGTCCGTGGCTTAGGACTGGAAACATGACATTTCTCAAGTGGGAACTCGACTAAATAGAATATAACGAAAATGTCCGAGAGATATGTCAGTATAAATATAATTATAGTTGTCCGTACAGTAGACGTGATGTCGAAGAAATATCGTCAAAATTATTTTTTTTTTCAATATGAGCCATTGAACTGTACATGAGATTTCATAGTGTACATATTGAAGATATTAGTTGGATCATACAAACTATTTTGTGTGTGTTAAATACAACTGAGATATGATAATATATTGTTGTTATCGCTGTCATTCCTACATATAATAATGTATAGTTCAAAGATGTGCATGGTAGCCTACTAAGTCAGTAAAGCATATATGATTACAGAGAAAATAAATTCGAGGGTGTATACATTTAAGATATTATATAAGTAATAAATTTATTTGTTAAAACTATTACAGTTACTTCCAACTTAAAATAAATAAATAAATAATATACTAACCGATTTATCATTAGTCATAAAATAATATTTTTTGTTAAAACTCCATAAAGACTAATATTACCTACCAGGTAACTTGTGAATGTATATATATATATATATAATATATATATATATATATATAATATTTATATGTGTGTGTGTGTGTGTAACTGGAGGGGGGAGTCAATATATTTTTGAAGTTATTGTCGATTTCCATTCGCCAAAGATAAAACATAAGACATATTTCAAATGAAATCAATTAGATTGATACCTTTAGCAATAATAATTTCGAGAAGTAATTTTTAAATTTAATGTTTGTTGTGGTCATTACAAGTACCAACTGCTCCGTTGCTCGCTTACAACACAGTTAATAGACAGTGTCGCTAATGCTCCACAAAATCCCCCACCCTACAGGCGTACTAAACCGGTTTTAAATGCCCTGTAGCCACCAGTCACCAACCGCCTTACCAGGCGCAATGTCTCACATGGCTGGCCATCAAGCACGGATTAGCTGTGACATCAAAAGAGCCGACCCTCTGTTGGGGCTACGCTAAAAAAGCGCGCCATTCCGTGAGCTTCGTTAGCACCTCGGGAATTTCTTTCACACAACTGGCCAGTCTCTCGTCACCTGTTACAACGCTGTCACTTGAATTCGTCAGACTCACGGTCTGCATGGCACGTCGTACGTTGGGGGCCAAAATGTAGCAACCTTGATAGATTTATTTCATGGTGGCAGCTCATTTGAGCTCGCCGTTGTTAAAACGCAAGTATGACGAACAATAGATAGGCATTTTATTTTAAAAATAAAATAGACGTCAAATGGTTATGTTCACCAAACAACATAATTTATTAGTCCTTTTGTTATAAATATATATATGAGAATAATTTTTAAAAAAAAGTTAATTGTAATATTTCAAATCCATTTTCACCTATGCAAGATTATATGTGGAATATTACGAAAGAGATGAAGAAGGCTTGAATTATATAACAACACAATAGTATTGATTCGATTTTAAAGACAATTTATGACGAAATATAAAATAAAAACAAACATGTAATATGTGTTTTCTGTGTGGGTTAAATGTTGACATATTTAACATTTTAATGTTTGATTTTTTCCAACCTGCCTTGGGTAGGGATATTGGTGACAAATAAAAACCAAATCCAGGCCTCCAGCCGTTTAAATGACACCAACGCACTTTTAAAAAGCCTAATTTTTGCCAGCCAAACCCCGACAGTTTTGCAATCCCACTCATTTTCATTTTCAACAAAACCCACTAGAGATAGGACGAGGGCTCATCACGTCGGTAACAGGAAATACAGGTGAGTGTGTCTGCCGGTGTGTCTTTATTGGGACTGGTCCGGGAACTGACCAGTAGACTCGGAAATTCCGAGTATCTGCAAACTCAGACTCGGCATTAAATGGAACCGGGTCTATGAGTTAAAAAAAGTTTATCTTCTCACTTTCTCTAATGTGTTTCACCCAATGGGGAAGAATAAAAAGTCCATGCATAGCGCCAGTACATTTTTCTTTTACATAATTTTGTGTATATTTTACCCGAATTAAGTATTTAAAAAAAAATGTACTCAGAAATGAAACTGCAAAACTCTGAAAGTAATAAAATATTTGCGAATTTTTTGCAATTATTTGTCTTGGCAAGATGCATATCTCTGACTATGACCATGGCACGCTCTAATTTTTCAATGCATACGCTGACTGGCTGATGATACTAAGTGGCCTCCGAAACTCTCGTGTGTGTGTGTCTGGGTGCGGATGTTTCTCTCTCTGTGTGTGTGTGTGTGTGCATCAGCGTGTGCATGTACGTCTGTGCGTACGTGGATCATTTCTAAGCTATGTCATAGAATTCAATACTGGTAGTGTTATCAACACTCATTTAATAAGTGAAGCAATTTGAAATTTTTTTTTTTCAGTGTTCGGACTAATGTCTTACTGTTTACCACACTCTGGCTGCACTACAGCGACCCAAAATTTAAACAATAAAACATGTTCTTAACTTCAAAATTCGGCAACTCGTATGCAAAACTGTAACACGGTGTGCCAATTTATTTAAACAAATGCTTGGGATTGACTTAAAGACCCCCCTCTATAGACCCCCACCCACCCTTCTTAGCACTTATTTCTTCTTCAGTCCATCCCGATAAAAATTAAAGTTTCGAATCCTTATTATGTATTAAAAAAAGCTGTGCCGCCCACCCCTCTTTCCTCAACTAGTCTCTCTATTTCAAGGTATAAATAGGTGGGGAACCGCTGACCTAGAATTATATTATTAGGCTATTGGTAGTAGCGTTCTGAAGCCTTTAACTTTGGCGCCTTCGTAATCGCTACTGGTTCTACACATGCAAGTTTGCTTCTCCCATTGGCTGGAAAGCACGATCGAAATGAGAAGATAACTCGTTTCTTTCTTTTTTTGTTTGTTTGTAACGCGAGGACCCAGACTCGGACCGAATGGGGTATATTCTCAAATTACCCGAACACAGACCGGGTATATTCTCAAATTACCCGAACACAGACCGGGTATATTCTCAAATTACCCGAACACAGACCGGGTGTACAAAGCTGCACCGGCTCGGCCCGAGTCTTTACTACCCGGCTGGATGGTAGCCGACAGCAGCCAGTTCAAACAACTAGCCATCGACAAGTCAGGACATCTAGGACCAAGTGCTCATCTAAAGGGAGAGAACTGCGTTGTAGGCGTGCCAAGAGTTACATGGAGCGGAACAGAGAACACGCAACTGAACATTTGAACTCACTAACGAACCATGCACCCCAGCATTAAGCTGAACTGAACCTTTTGAATGATATATACCGGTATATATATATATATATATAAATAAAGATAGTTTCCGCTATAGAGTAATCTTAAAGTATTCAATATTATCAACTTTACACCTTTCCTTATCAACATTTGAAGTAGGCGCTTTCAACCAAAAAACATTTTACCATTCATAAAACGTTTCAGGCATTAGCAGAAAATACCACAATTCACCAGCTGAAGTCATAAATTCTGGAAGACATTATTCAGGAACACAAAACAAGTACTTTAGTGTGCTTACATTCAGATAAATTGCCTCCGATAGTATCAACATTTCATAAGCCCCTTTAAGCCAATGGCTCCACAAAGTGCATCCATAGTCAAAACTCTTTCAACCCAAACGTCAGAGCGATTTAAGACCCAACTACAATGGACGTGGCATTCGGGTACCAAGATTTATTAATCCTCATTGTGTTAAAAGAATTAAGCCAAAACACTCCAGCCAACCCCCCCCCCCCCCCCACAACCACCACCACAGGCGATCTCCTTATTAAATCCAACTTTCAGAAGGAAGCTCACTTGAGAGTTGCCATAAATCTGTGGCACCGAGAGGCCCGTATCTTGCACCAGCACTCACACAAATCTTTATCTTCGACATTGTCAACAGCGGCTCCTACGAAGACTTGTGGGGGCTGTTATCTCCCATTTACATCAACGTAGCGATACTTATCAATTGTGGCAGAGCTCGAACCATGGAACTATCAGAGTAGTCAGCGTCACTGCTCTATGTTATAAGAAGGTGGACGTTGTATGTATCTAATCGTATTTTCCCGTCCCACATTATTTCGTTTAGTGGTAACTTTGATTATTAAATCAATCCTCACGACTTTCAACAATCGAGCGAAGAATTATTGGAGAATCAATAAAAGAGCCAACGTTGTAGGGGGACCATTGGGTAAGTTTGGTTGAAGCAGGCATAAACCATCTTCATATGAAGTTATCTAAAACTAACGCCGCTGCAGGTATTTAAGAAGCATGACGTCTCAGATTCTAATTTATATCAGAAATGTAGTTAAAAATAAAAAAAATAAAAATGTTTACTTCTCAATCAAAAAAAAAAATAATAATTCTAGAATACCAACATAACGGGTAGACATTCAGTGTTAAGGTGTAGCGTCTGAACTTGTGCTTTAACTAATCTCAGACAGCATGAAAGGCACAGAAGTAATAATGAGACACCCGTGCCTTGTGTGGTCCTTACAGACAGACGCGTGGATTGCTGGGGTCATCTTGAACTTCCAGGATACAGGACAAAGCCACACGGGGATTATCCATTGGCTGATTGGACCAGGTCGTGACATTGCTCGGGTTAAGTGTGCACAAGACGAGGTACGAGCTGGCGACACGTCCACACGCAGGGTCAAAAGTAGCCGGTCCAACTGGCGACCCTTGGCCGGGCTTAGGTAAGAGGACAAGTGGACGGTGTCCATCCAGGTCTGGTTTTCTATCCAATCCTGGTCTGGCAATTATCCACTGTTTTGCCCTGCCGCACGCTGTGTTTGTTCGCGGATTTGCTAAAGAAACAACTCGTCCATTCGCCCTTTGCTGCTGGAATTAGCAAACTTGTGGAGGTGGGAGACAAGCTGAGTGCCAGGACGTTTGTTTAGTGGTCCGGGCAAATGGAAGTGTTGTTCGACCACTGGACCTTTGTTGCCTCTTGCCATATGTCACCCCCTTCACCACCACATTCCCAGTCTCAAGGTACCCACACATCAAGTATCCACATGCTTGATATGATACGTGCACATCTGATACAAGTATTAGAATGGTAGCATGTCTGCTTAAAGGCATTATGAAAGAAACCTCAAAAATAATTGCCACGCACAATTATACACGTACGTTTAAACGCGTTCAATTAGCCACTTACACCCAGCCCGGTGCAATAAACCAAGTTCACTGTTAGCCATATACACCCAGCCCGGTGCAATAAACCAGGTTCACTGTTAGCCATATACACCCAACCCGGTGCAATAAACCAGGTTCACTGTTAGCCATATACACCCAGCCCGGTGCAATAAGCCAGGTCCACAGTTAGCCACATACACCCATCCCCGTGCAATAAGCCAGGTCCACAGTTAGCTACATACACCCAGCCCCGTGCAATAAGCCAGGTCCACAGCCACATACACCCAGCCCCGTGCAATAAGCCAGGTCCACAGTTAACCACATACACCCATCCCCGTGCAATAAGCCAGGTCCACAGTAAGCCACATACACACAGCCCCGTGCAATAAACCAGGTTCACAGTCAGCCTCTTCTACCAGGCCCCGTGCAGTATACAAAGTTCACAGTGAGTCACATGTAGGTCTAGAGTGTAAATTATGGGGTACCGTGCTACGCACTTAATTCGGACAAGGTGCCTTTTAAAGAAACCTTAACAACTCCTTCAGAGCACAAAGTATTGTCTGATTTCACTGAAAATGGCAATAATGGTACACGTCTGCCACCAGTCGGAACTATTGTGTGTGTTGACATTATAAATACGCACCTACCTAAAACGTTTTATCCAAGAAACCCACCCCCCCCCCCCCAAAAAAAAAATTGTCAACTTTTAAAAATGTATAAAATGTCTGTATGTGCAACATGTTTTCTTTGAATGGTTCAACAATGACATGATTCGCATAAATTATAGCAAGTATTGGTGGGTTGGTTTTTTGTTTTGTTGTTGTTTTTTTTTGGGGGGGGGGATGTTTTGGGTAGAAAAATATAACATAATATTAATTGATCTTTTTAAGTTCTGGCTATTTAACGGTAGCTGTTGAGATGGCTATATTTCAAAATATGGTTCCACGTCTGTATTTGGTAATCTGTGCACCACAAATGTAGTATAATGTATGTTGAGAAATCTGCTACTTCACCAGCGACAAACTTCTCGACGAGAGGTCGCCATTGTTCTGAGCGCACACCTTAGTTGCACCTGCCCCGGCTTACTTTAAGCTGGCCTATATCGCCTTCCATGAGCCGGGCCTTGACTGGGTAGAGCTGCAGCACGGATCCATTAACGCTGACTTACCCGCTCTATGAGATGTCTTTATCGCCGTAGATAAATCAGAGCGGGGGAGTTTAGGCCAGTCCGAGCCTAGTCCCCGTCGGATCTTACGGACAATGATTTCGGTGACCATATTCTTTTGTTGGCATCGTCTGAATGTTAATGAATAATTTTATCTAATTCCGTGATACACGAGAGCGGCTGTTGATTAGGAAGATTGACATCAATGAATACATATAAATAGCTTTAATCAACGCCTTGAATGGACACAAACGCCACGTCTCGTTTTCTTAGGAGACCAAAATGAAAGTAGAAAATTGGTGCTCCCTGAAGCACTGTTTGAGAATCTGCTCAATACAAGCATGATAACCATACAAACACAACACTCACACAGCTGTTGACACGGACGCTCAAAACTAGTTTAGATTTTTTTTCCCACAAGCAATTATACTTACGTTCTAATACTTGTTACGAGCAGAGTTGATGATTGACGGTGGAATATAATTCACCACACAAACTAAACACTACATACTGATACCATTCAAAGGGGTGACAGAATAATCCATTCTGGACTTTAATTTTTTTTAAATGTTTGACAATGACTAAGGAAGATTAGTTTTGAGGTCATGCACACACTTAGGCTTGTTTCGCGTTGTTTGTGTCGGTCTGTTGTTTGAAACATTACCGGTCCTATAAGTTCAAGCAAGCCAAAGGGTAGCCCTACATTATCCCCATATGCCAGTCTTGGTCAGATTTTTTTTTTTTTAACCCCATTAAGGTCTCCATAAATTGATCAACTTTGGCACGTACAAATGTGAAGACCTGATCAGGATAGGAGAGTACCATACAACTTGTGACCGTCCTGAATGATAACTCTTGAAGAAAATCAAATGTCCTCTCTGCAAGAAATATAAGAACAAGGTATGCTAAACTTGAATTCATGAACAAGACAAAAGATTTTGAGGTTTCGGCTAAGAGCCTTCGTCAGAACACAATGAGCAGAGTTGATGACATAACTCGTATTCCTCTTAGCAAAGGACTCGGAGACTTTGTCAAGGTCACGAACTTGACGTTCTCTAGCAGTTACTACTGAAGAAGAATGATGACCCATGACTCGTGCTGACTGGCTTGTTGGACTTAATTACAGAACACGAGGCTTTGAATGCTGCGACAGATGCATTGTAACCCCATCTTTTCTTGACGGCGTTCCCCCACCCAAAGCATACAAAAGAAAAGTCCATTGAAGTATGAGTTATGCAGGGGTCAGGCGGCCATTGCATCACATCCGTACCCTGATATTCTATAGCCTTGATGCTTAGCGGGGTGCCCGGCTCGGGGGATTCTTGACCATTGTTAGGCGGTGACTTGGTGTTGGTCATAAAGACGTCACCGGGTGGCGCAGGGAGTGGGCCTTGAAATCTGAGAGGGCATCAGTGGCGGGCTATGCCCCTTTAATGACCTCATGCCCGTATTAACTCACTAACGCAGACCTGCCCGTTCCTATTTTATGCAGACCACACACAATAGAAATACTCACAAACCTCTGTACGTTTTCACAGACATCTCATCGGTCCTTGCACCACGTTTGAATTTCATTCATAGATTTCACTCTTACCAGTTCATTTCTACCAACAGCTTTCTCTCACTCCCTTGCTAATCTCCACCACGTGTCATTGGCGTCATGTGGCGAAGACGGCCAAAAGAAGAAAAAAGACTAAAAAAAGCATTGAAATGTTCAAATCCTGCCTTGACCCTAGGTCACCACTGGTCATTGTTGTCCGGCATTATCCTGCTATTTTGACAACTTTCTGAAAGTCGCCAGCTATGATGAAGGCGTGCAAGGACTGGGTGCTAACACAAGCCTGCATTACTTGACCGCCACAAAATCCTAATTACACGACGGTCACAATGAACTATAATCCCCAGACAGCTCCCCAGAATGTTATCGTGTGGACAGCGCATGAAGGCCACCAGAGTTTGGGTGTTGTAGAAATGTGCAGCTGGCGGTTGCAAAAACGCCGCGGGTGGTGCAAAACCGAAAGCTAACAAGATGGTGTTGCTGGAATGGTAGGGAAGGAAGGAATCATGGAGACAATTGCCTTAATCATAAAGGTACAGCCAGTGCTAGCGCTTTCAGGAAAAGACATTACATCGTGGAAAGTACGTCATGCGACACAGGAATCAATGTGTGGCCAGGCCATTTCTATTTATAGTGAAGGAGATGCCATTTCTGTGGTCCGCCACCTGTCATTTGTGTTATGAAGAATAAAAGTCGCACACTGGATCATTAAGATACCGAAGAAGATCGTTGTGAAAATCATAGATACGTACATTGCACTTACGCTGACAAGTAACCACGAAGGACCATATTTTGTTTGGTCGCATGTTAAATGCTCAAGTTACTATAAGTCAATAAATAATAAGGATAAATCTTTCCCTCCAAATCTCTATAGCCCAATGTAAACAGCAAGAGGGGCGCAATAACAGTGAACTCAAGTCTTAAACATGGCATGGACTGTTTTGCGACACCAGCGGAAGTGATAACCGCACATACTGTGATTATATATATATATATATATATATATATATATATATATATATATATATATATAGAGAGAGAGAGAGAGAGAGAGAGAGAGAGAGAGAGAGAGTGTAAGGGTTAAAATATACACGATACAGAACAAAATTGAAAATTTGATACCAGGGTCAGGAAAGTCTATTCACAACACAAACAAAAAGTCGATTACTCTATATAGCCGACTATTTCCAAATAGTATTCGGGTTCGAGTTGTGCGCTTTCATTTCAACAAATATTCCAAGTCACGTGACATATCACGCATAAACACGGCTGTAGCAGAGTCTTATCAAAACAATGTACGGTGCGCATAAATATTTCCGGGCTGATCTACGCCCCAATGAAAGGGTATCGTCCTGTTGACCTTTCAGCAAGTCACTCACCACAACCCAGCGGCAGGGCTACCACACCTTGGGAAATTTCCCAAGGTCTTGGGAATTCACGACCCCCCTTGAGATCTGGGGAATAATTTTGAAAATCATGCAAAACCTTGGGAAATCTTAACTGAGGGGAAAATTTTGTTATTTTTTCGAAAAAAACGCAACAATATCTGATAAAAAATAAAGTAAAAATAAAGCAAAATAATTTTTAAAGTAACAAGGCAAAAAATTAATTGTTTTCATTTTCTTTTCTGGTTTTAATTTTTAAATCCACTCATAAAATAAATAAAAACTCTTCTGATTTTAAAGTTAATATTGTGAATTATTAAAAAGTTAATAATTTTAAAAAAAAATTCAATTTTCTCTTTAAAAAAAAAAATTGAAGATTTACAAATTACATCCAGGTTTTGAATGTTTATTAAATGGGGGGGGGGGGGGGCTCGGAAACTTTATCATTATGCTCTTAGACATTAGCAACCATACGAAAAACAGTACAAGCCAAAGAGTGAACGATAGTGTTCAATCAAGAATCCATGCCATAGTAGAATTTTATTATTTCAATTACTTCTACAATGTGTTCAAAATATAATGCATCTGTAAAAAATCCAGCCTAATTTTCATCAATTAGAAAAAATATTTGTGGATTGAAACACGGGTAACTAAGATATTAATAGTATAGGCAGTATAGGCCTACGTTGTAGGATTATAAATGAACAATTCCTTTAAAAGTATTTTTTTTTTGGTGAAAAAATCGTTATAATGTAAATTTTACAAGAAAAAATAAAACACTTATTGTTTTCATCGTAATATCAATCCATTTTAACTACAATTATTATTAATAAATTTTGCTTAATTGCTTTGCAAACCCCACTTGTAATCAACAGATTTACAATAATAAAAAATCATTTTTTGATGAAGAAACTTTTGCCTTTGTAAAAGGAATTCTGTGTTGATTAGCCTTGTATGCTTTTTTTTTCCAAGTGACTTCTATTACACATGTATTGTAGATTATATTTTTATCAGAGAATTCGGAGGTAATATTTAGTAGCCTAACTCCAGTGGGTATTGATATTTTGGATTATAAATTATTTTTTTAAAAACAAATATTTTTTTTTTAATGTGATAAACATGTTTTAAATGTCTTTTTCAATAAATTTCAGTCCATTAATATACCATGTTTTTCAGGGGCATTGATTCAATCTATTATTACATTAATTACATAGAAAACCCCCCTTTAAAAAAAAAAAACTCTTATATATTTCTATGATCTTGGGAAATCTTGGGAAATTCGTTCACCAAATCTTGGGAAATTTGAAAAAAGTGAGTGGCAGCCCTGCCCAGCGGCAGTGACGGTCAAAGCAGGAGCCTCAAAACTAATGGGTCCGGCCGTTGGTTTATGTTTGGTTTTAAATCCCTTTTTTAAAGGGGGGGGGGGAGTGAGATATACCTGTGATCCGTAAGTGACGTTGACATGGGCCTCCATATTCCCAATGCAACAATCATCACCAAATCTCTTAACGTTACAGTATTTACATCCAGCGTGTGTTTCTCCATCAGCGCCACTGGACTCCTCCACATTACAGTGACACGAGTGTATTCAAACCCATGAAACAATTCCTTGAATACGCAACTGGACTCATGGCGTATGGGTATTTATGTTGTTATATTATACGCCAGTCTTCAAAATCGAGACATCACGGCGTAATATATATTTCTCAGTGACAGGAAACAAAGGGGACAAACTTTTTTGTGACGTCATATCTTAAAATAATTCAATATTTGGTGACTCGACTAATTACACGATAGTTCTCACCTCGCCAATAGCTAATGCAATTATTATAGCAACCTTACTTAATTCTTAGACTGTAACTTTGTCCCATATTGGTAGTTCAAATACTGAGACAGCGGGTGCCATCTGTTACATCAGTTAACCATACAGACCCGTGGTTCAAGGGCGGCGGCTCTCGACAAAGCACCCCAATAACCCCAGGCGCATCGCAAGTTTTAAGGTACAGAAGTGCTGAATGAAACGTTAGATAAGATGACACGAGGCTCAATGAAATGTGTCACCATTAGATAACAACTGGTTTCAAACCACTTTGCTTGCAAGAGGCGCTCTACAAAATGGTATGAAAGAAACTGATGCGTTCAGTGAACCAAGGCCAACGGCACCCCACAATGAACAACCTTACTTTTTTGTTACTGATTATTTGTGCCCCCCCCCCCACCTTTTTTTGTCGTTCACCACTCATTTCAGGACATAACGAAGATAACAGATTGTCTTATCAATGAACTTCCCTGCTGCCCTCCCCCATCTCTCTTACATTAAACGATGCTTGAATTTAACAATGGACCACCACACAGAGCACCCCCCCCCCCTTACCACCATGTCACAATCTCCCCACCCCAAGTTATTGGCCGTACAGCCCCTATCTTTATATTATCTTAGTCCACGCACACACACACACAACAAGTTTTATTATTCTTGATTCCATCTGCTTTGTTGGCAGAGCATTGTTATGTCAACTTGCTGTCTGGATCACTTTGGCCCTGTGTCAACGGTTCTCACACCGTAAAATTTACAGTTAAGATTACTATGTTGCATCCATTGACAAATGATTGGTCTACAAAATTCTTGAAACATACATTTATAATAAATAGACCAAACAAATTTGATACAGATGTAAATATTGAAAACATCAACGAAACTGGGTCGGCAGTTTTAAACTTGAGAAGCCCTGGTCAACACAGACAGGTTTTTACGGGCATCTGTTCCTTCAAAATTCTTTTTTTCCTCTCCCGGTGGGGTGGCTGGGTGGAAAAGATATAAAAAGAATGATTTCACAAAGATACATCGCCGTTAAAGTTGCCCCAAATGTCCCATTTCAACCTATTGTCCCAGGGACAATGAGGGGTCCCCCAAGACCTGAGACAGCCCTAATCCCTTGTTCCCGTGGTACAGCGCCTACAAGTGCGGCCCGGGAGAGCATCTTTCTTATTGTGCCTCGGTCGTCGCAGACGATTTCTTTTCTATCCCTGGCCCGAGTCATACCCCGAGCCTGTTAGCATCGCGGACAAAATGCCACTGTTGTGTTTTGGAGTGGGTAACTATGGTGGGGGGGGGGTAGGGGTGGAGCTTTGGAAGTAGGACGGGATTACAGAGCACAACATCGGTAGAGTTAAAGCTCACTCTTTCTATTCTAGGGGGGGGGGGGGGATTTCAATTGTCATTTCACACAGGACTATTTTATGAAATAATGTGGGGAGGAGATTGAGAAGTGGGTGGCGAGGGGGCTTAAGGACATTTATATTTGCTCCATCCAAAGACTGAAAGTTTTGTCCAATCAAGAACTTGTTGCTATGGAAGATTCCACGCTGGACAAGGCGTATGGACATTTGTTGAAAAAATAATAAACTGGTAGAAATGTTACTTACGGTTATATGGATTTGAAATTAAGATTTGGCTCGTAGAATGAACAATGAGTAAAAAAAAAGGACCGAGAATCAGTAATTACACTATAACATTTCTGTAAAAATAAACAGAAGTAAAGAAAACAGCTGTGTCAACTACAGCACAACACGTGAAAAGAAAATATATTCGAAAAATGAAAATATTAATATACACACTCACATAAGGAATACAATCTCGAAATTATATAAAGTGTCGTAAATGTCTAGGCGATATAGTGAAAATCTCTCCCGGCTAGGAAAGCTGTCGGCCTATATATATACATATATATGGATTAAATCAGGACCTTCTAAAAAGAAGTTCAAGAAATTGCGTTGCCTGATAGTGATAGCATTCTTTAGAACAAATAGAACGTATTGGAACATAAACAACCTTTTAGCAATGCAGAAAGGGGCGGGTAAAAGGAGTGGCACAGCATATTTACTCGATGACGTCAATATCAAAACAAAACAAAAGGGAGGCAAGGGGTGGTGGCCGGAAAACTAACATTAGGCCTAAACACATGATATAACGCACATAACAAAAATCGCATAACACATGACATAACACACAACAAATATGGCATAACACACATAACATAACATGGCACAACACTATCAAAACTTATACTATTGAGCTTTGTGTTCCTCTAAGCGGCAATAATGTCTGTAGAAATATCATTTTTGCAAGTAACATGATATATTCTAGAGGAGTATATGCAAAGAGCAAGAATTGGCTAAATAAGTGATGGGTCACCGTGGCCAGGCTAAACGTCTAAAAAGAGGGGGGGGGGGTATCAGGGATGTGCTACTTGTGGCCACGTAAATTATTAGAAACAATAAAGGCACAGCAGAGATATAAAAAGATTGCGGGCGAAAACCAAACAAGGATGCCCTTTTTGTACTTTTTTGATCCTAGCTGAAATTAAAACAACGTTTGTCTTTCACAGTTGTCAACAAAATATAAATGATCACAACGTTAGCAGTGGCAAACAATAATCAATTGCCAGAAGTCATAAGTATGCAGATATCGGCCAAACAGAGTGATGGTCATATGTGACAGTAGACATGCCCACACTGTGATCATATGGACTTGTCATACGGTGACAGTAGACATAAACACACTTTGAACACATGGGCTTGTCATACGATGACAGTAGACATGCCCACACTGTGATCATATGGACTTGTCATACGGTGACAGTAGACATACACACACTTTGAACACATGGGCTTGTCATACGATGACAGTAGACATGCCCACACTGTGATCATATGGACTTGTCATACGGTGACAGTAGACATACATACACTTTGAACACATGGGCTTGTCATACGATGACAGCAGACATGCCCACACTGTGATCATATGGACTTATCATGCGGTGACAGTTGGCATACACACACTGTGATCATATAAAGACACAGACATTTCCGATGGATAAAGAAAATCCTTTTAATATTCCAACGCTAATTCCAATAAAGGAGACCCCATTTTTCGAAGGACCTTAACTCATCGCTTTAGTACGGGGCCTAACACAACTATCATAAAACTAGCTTTAACCAAACCACAATAGATGAGACAATGGCCCATAGATGAGGCACATGCTTGACGTCGACGGACGAGGAGATCTCATCAAGTCAAGTTGTTCGGGTCCGTCTCAGTATTAGGTGAAACTGACTACCAAATGGAGTCACTGATACTCTTCAACAGATACTACAAAATGTGGAGTGGACAGACCTTGTGTGGACACATTGTTCTTGGACGGGACATACCAAAAGGGGGACGGGACATACCAAAAGGGGGACGGGACATACCAAAAGGGGGAGGAGTTAACTATATGGGCGTGTCACGTCGATGACAATAGTGGGTCCTTGGACAATAGTGGGTCCGTGGACAATACTGGGTCCATGGACAATAGTGGGTCCTTGGACAATAGTGGGTCCGTGGACAATAGTGGGTCTGTGGACAATACTGAGTCCATGGCAATAGTGGGTCCGTGGAAAATACTGAGTCCATGACAATAGTGGGTCCGTGGACAATACTGGGTCCATGGCAATAGTGGGTCCGTGGACAATACTGAGTCCATGGCAATAGTGGGTCCGTGGGACAATACTGAGTCCATGGCATTAGTGGGTCCGTGGACAATACTGAGTCCATGGCATTAGAGAGTCCATTGGATGGAAAGTTAACAGCAGACGTCAGCGTAAAGATAATAAACAAAGGCAAGACGCACATAAAACATCGAATAGTGAACACACTCGTCTTATTAGCGGTGAAGTTAGAAATCAAGCTGTAAACTTAAAAAGAGAAGACACTGTAAATGTGGACATAGCAGTTACCCAGTTAATGTTATTATAAAATAGCAAAACGAGGTAAGTGGAAGCTTGCATAAGATAACAGGACAAAAAACAAAGACGTTTCGGCATAAAGCCTTCCTCAGCCAACAGTAGAAATGAAAATAAAACAAAAAACAGAGCACAGTAGACAACTCAAGAAGTATCCATTGGTGTCGGCGGAAGTGGGAACACAGGAAGCGAGACGATATCAATATTGAAACTGTGAAAAATGAAGTCCACAATTATAATGGACCAGAATATCCAGGGCGACGTTAAACACAAAGCAATGAGAAAATATATGAACTATAGGAAAACAGAGAAAAATCAGTAGGATATTATTTGATTAATGCCATATGGAGATATGGTGCCAAACAGCTGAATAAATTTATTTTCCATTTTAGGAATCTTCAGTCTGGGACCGATTTACCCAGAGGAGCATTGACAGGTTGGAGGCGGTCCAGCGACGAGCAGCACGCTTTGTCCTAAACCGCTACAGGAATACCTCTAGTGTTGGCAGCATGCTGGAAACACTAGGCTGGTCACCATATGAGTAACGACGACGACAATCCAGGCTCACCATGTTGTACAAGATAACAAATGGCCCTCTGCTCCGGAATCAAACAGAAACTCGTTCATCTTCCCCCTAGACAGCGACGAGGCCACGACAGACAGTTCCGGCTGGTAAAAACAAGAACAAAGTACAGGAGCTCCTCATTCCTGCCGAAGACAATAGGGGACTGGAACAAGCTTCTAAAAGCAACAGTTGAGGCGGCTACACTCGACACATTTGTGTCTCATGCCTCCTGTAATCCAACCCCCAGTTCGTAACACCATTGCTGAATAGCCCTTGCAACCAGTGAAGTATCCCCTTGAAAACCATGCACAGTAACATCGCGAACCCCTCTGAAACATAGGAGCCAGAATGACCAATTCATTGATCGTGGGCCCTCAAAATATAGAAGAAGAAGAACCCTCTCTGGTGTGATACTTCATGAAATCAGTGCCGTAATGGTTACATCCAATGCACCTTTATGTTCTTTTCTGTTGAAATGAGAAGAGACAGGGGAAGGTTTACATTGCTCAATATCCCTTAGATGTTCAGTAAACCTATCTGCCAATGTTCTCACAGTTTCACCTATGTAACTAGATTGGCATCTATAGCCTGCAAATGAGAAGATAGGTTTTACCAGGTAAATATTAATATAGAAGTTACCATGTGCATGGTTTTAACCGCTGCCTTCACTTTCGGTGAATGTGGTTCTGGGAAGGTTTTTGATTTAGCGTTAATCAAACGAAGGTAATTTACCTGTTCTATTTTTGCGAAGACCAATCAACAAGTGGCGAACCGGCGGCTCAGACAGGATACATGTCACGAGTCTCAAATTGATTTTATGATAAAACACACGTCATAACACCAGGGACGTAGTTAAGCCCTTTTGTCACGTTAGTTCATCACAATATATGTTGTTGCTTTTGTTGGGTTTTTTTTTTTTTTTTTGGAGGCGAAAGGGGTTCTTGAAACACGTAAAATGTCGAGTGAGGTAGTTTTAACATTCAAAAACTTACCATGATTTAATGTATCGAACATTTTGGATGTTGCGGCGTCACTTTATTATTATGTGTTATGGTACTGATTTTAACTGTTCAACGAATCTCACAGTTCTAGAGACCTACTTGTGTTAACCATTGTTAAACTGTTGGTAGTCATTGTTTATGCATAGCTATTCTTGTATGTTATGAAACCCAATGAGTGTTCGGCTGGTGACGAAAAAACTGAAACACGGTTAATAGAACATATTTCTTGATACCGTTGAAAGCATGCAAGCTCACACCTTCTCCGTACCTTCTCCGTACCTTCTCCGTAACTTCTCCGTACCTTCTCCGAAAAGCTTAAACAGAGAAACGTGTCAGGGCAGTGTTATTGTATCTGCCATAACAAATAGACTAACACACTGCATACCGCCTTAGACAAAGGGAGCAGATGATCAAATGTTTCCCCGACTCATCAGATTAGTTTGTGTTAAAAAACCGTAATACTCTTTAAGCTTTGCGAATTAGAGCAATATTTAAATTAATATTCTTTTTAAGAGGCGAAGTCACACATACACACACTACTCAGAAAGACACACACACACACACTCACAACAACACACACGCACAGTGGAAACAATAAACTGTAAAAGCATTTCCAAGTAACTCCATCAAAGCATTTCCAAGTAACTCCATCAAAGCATTTCCAAGTAACTCCATCAAAGCATTTCCAAGTAACTCCATCAAAGCATTTCCAAGTAACCCCATCAAAGCATTTCCAAGTAACTCCATCAAAGCATTTCCAAGTAACTCCATCAAAGCATTTCCAAGTAACTCCATCAAAGCATTTCCAAGTAACTCCATCAAAGCATTTCCAAGTAACTCCATCAAAGCATTTCCAAGTAACTCCATCAAAGCATTTCCAAGTAACTCCATCAAAGCATTTCCAAGTAACTCCATCAAAGCATTTCCAAGTAACTCCATCAAAGCATTTCCAAGTAACTCCATCAAAGCATTTCCAAGTAACTCCATCAAAGCATTTCCAAGTAACTCCATCAAAGCATTTCCAAGTAACTCCATCAAAGCATTTCCAAGTAACTCCATCAAAGCATTTCCAAGTAACTCCATCAAAGCATTTCCAAGTAACTCCATCAAAGCATTTCCAAGTAACTCCATCAAAGCATTTCCAAGTAACTCCATCAAAGCATTTCCAAGTAACTCCATCAAAGCATTTCCAAGTAACTCCATCAAAGCATTTCCAAGTAACTCCATCAAAGCATTTCCAAGTAACTCCATCAAAGCATTTCCAAGTAACTCCATCAAAGCATTTCCAAGTAACTCCATCAAAGCATTTCCAAGTAACTCCATCAAAGCATTTCCAAGTAACCCCATCAAAGCATTTCCAAGTAACTCCATCAAAGCATTTCCAAGTAACTCCATCAAAGCATTTCCAAGTAACCCCATCAAAGCATTTCCAAGTAACCCCATCAAAGCATTTCCAAGTAACTCCATCAAAGCATTTCCAAGTAACTCCATCAAAGCATTTCCAAGTAACTCCATCAAAGCATTTCCAAGTAACCCCATCAAAGCATTTCCAAGTAACTCCATCACATTAAACGCAACAAGACAAACGCGACCGCCTGGCTGAAGAGCTTGTCCGAATATTGGCGGCCAGACAATCACGTCAGTGACACGCAAGTTTTAATTGCTTCGTGAAATCGATGCAACGGGAAAGCGGGGTTTTGCTATGGCGTGCGAACCAAAAATATCACTTAACATGACAATGGAATATGACAATAGTTCTGAGAAAGTATCACTTAACATGACAATGGAATATGACAATAGTTCTGAGAAAATATCACTTAACATGACAATGGAATATGGCAATAGTTCTGAGAAAATATCACTTAACATGACAATGAAATATGACAATAGTTCTGAGAAAATATCACTTAACATGACAATGGAATATGACAATAGTTCTGAGAAAATATCACTTAACATGACAATGGAATATGACAATAGTTCTGAGAAAATATCACTTAACATGACAATGGAATATGACAATAGTTCTGAGAAAATATCACTTAACATGACAATGGAATATGACAATAGTTCTGAGAAAATATCACTTAACATGACAATGGAATATGACAATAGTTCTGAGAAAATATCACTTAACATGACAATGGAATATGACAATAGTTCTGAGAAAATATCACTTAACATGACAATGGAATATGACAATAGTTCTGAGAAAATATCACTTAACATGACAATGGAATATGACAATAGTTCTGAGAAAATATCACTTAACATGACAATGGAATATGACAATAGTTCTGAGAAAATATCACTTAACATGACAATGGAATATGACAATAGTTCTGAGAAAATATCACTTAACATGACAATGGAATATGACAATAGTTCTGAGAAAATATCACTTAACATGACAATGGAATATGACAATAGTTCTGAGAAAATATCACTTAACATGACAATGGAATATGACAATAGTTCTGAGAAAATATCACTTAACATGACAATGGAATATGACAATAGTTCTGAGAAAATATCACTTAACATGACAATGGAATATGACAATAGTTCTGAGAAAATATCACTTAACATGACAATGGAATATGACAATAGTTCTGAGAAAATATCACTTAACATGACAATGGAATATGACAATAGTTCTGAGAAAATATCACTTAACATGACAATAGAATATGGCAATAGTTCTGAGAAAATATCACTTAACATGACAATGGAATATGACAATAGTTCTGAGAAAATATCACTTAACATGACACTGGAATATGACAATAGTTCTGAGAAAATATCACTTAACATGACAATAGAATATGGCAATAGTTCTGAGAAAATATCACTTAACATGACAATGGAATATGACAATAGTTCTGAGAAAATATCACTTAGCATGACAATGGAATATGACAACAGTTCTGAGAAAATATCACTTAACATGACAATGAAATATGAGAATAGTTCTTAGAAAATATCACTTAACATGACAATGGAATATGACACTAGTTCTGAGAAAATATCACTTAAGATGACAATGAAATATGACAATAGTTCTGAGAAAATATCACTTAACATGACAATGAAATATGACAATAGTTCACACTTAACATTACAATGGAATATGACAATAGTTCTGAGAAAATATCACTTAACATTGCAATGAAATATGACAATAGTTCACACTTAACATTACAATGGAATATGACAATAGTTCTGAGAAAATATCACTTAACATGATAATGGAATATGACAAAAGTTCTGAGAACAAATACTTGCACCCTCTCAAAGTTCTCAACGTCATTTTTCAATAGAAATCGCTTTTCTTATGGCAAGCCCAAATTGATAAGAATTTGATCCCGTTTAATCTGTCAAAAAGAGGAATCTTCAACACACTAAAGGACTGAATCTTGAAACAAGTCTTCGCGGCAAGAAAAGCAATATTTCATGCCACACTCCGTAGTAAGACGTAAGACAACAGTCGTTGCCTACTGCTGACAACAATTACAATTATGTCACATTATTGTATTTACATCTATATTTTATAAATACAAGTGGCCCCTTTTATTTTAAAGTAAGAAGGGGGTTCACGAACTCACACGGGATTGGAAAACATGCAGAGGGAAAAGCGTACACGCATTTTCATCATTCCCACCCACAATCTCAACATGCTTACCGTTTGTAACCACAGTTAAGTGGAACACGCCATTTGCTTATTTTCATTTTATTACTACTTTACTATTATTATTTTTTTTATTTATTTATTTCTTTTTTTTTTTTTTTTTTTTTTTTTTTTTTTTTTTTTTTTGGGGGGGGGGGGGTTGCTTGAAAATCCCTGACTATTCTGTTTTAGACGCCCTGACTATACTATTTTAGACGCTCTGACTATACTGTTTTAGACGCCCTGACTATACTATTTTAGACGCCCTGACTGTACTATTTTAGACGCACATAATGAATCACGCTTATCCTTGAATAATAACGAGTTCAGTCTACTTCCTGTTCATCACAAGCTTCCAATCTCCCGCCAAGCTAATCCCCCCCCCCGACCTGCCGTTAAACCCAGCAAACATACCATATTATACAGCAGAGGAGCCGGGGGCATTCTGGGAGAGACCTTTCCAACTATGGAGCTCTACCAAAGAAGAACAAGCTAATCCCCCCCCCCCCGACCTGCCGTTAAACCCAGCAAACATACCATATTATACAGCAGAGGAGCCGGGGGCATTCTGGGAGAGACCTTTCCAACTATGGAGCTCTACCAAAGAAGAACGTGACCAAATATTCAATTCTTTTCAACTGACTTAATCTTGGCGTTTAAACATATTTGATCGCAAAAAAGTGTTAAATGGAGCGTGCTTTTATTTCGCACATAAATGAATCGGAACACGGAAATGGGTCAGGGGCTGCTAGGGTTTGTAAAGTCAGGATACACAACAAGGGTTCTAATCCCAGCCCCATGATACCAGACATTAAAAAAAAAGAATAAAAAATTATGTCTTAAGAAACCAAGATCTACAACATAGAAGTCATACGTTGAATATCTTTCAGTGCCTACATTTCAGTGTCAATCGGAATCATCAAAAAGTACACATACATTAAAATAATCTACTGACCAAGTTTAGAAACGCTGCTTTCACTGCACTTGTAATTATAGAGTCTGGTTAAAAAATTAAGTAAAGGAATGCTATTCTAATGAAAGAGTTGGACAGATTTAACGATAAAAAATTGAACCAAAAAGATAAAAATGATTATTCTATTTTATCAGTTTATGAAATACATGCTGTGTGGAGTTGGGGGGAGGGGTGAAGAGGTATTGACAAGAGCTCCATTAATTTAACATTTGGTATTCAACTCATGGAATCGCTAGCAAACTACGTGCTTCAAGGACCTAAAACCACTGGATTCTTAACACAACTATATACATGAAAATATAGTATTAAGCGAAACTACAGCTAGCTAGGGAGAGTAATGCTAAAAGTGAATTACAGCTAAGGGCAGTAATGCTACAAAGCTAAGCTGCAGCTAAGGGCAGCAATGCTAAGAAGATGAGCTGCAGTTAGGGTCAGTAATGCTGATATGCTAAGATGCATCTAGGGGTATTAATGCTATGAAACTAAGCTGCAGCTAGGGTCAGTAGTGCTGATACGCTAAGCTGCATCTTGGGCAGTATAGCCACGAAGCTAAGCTTCAGCTAAAAGGCAGTTATGCTGATATGCTAAGCTTCAGCTAGGGACATTGATGCAACGAAGCTAAGCTGCAGCTACGGGCAGTAATGCTGATATGCTAAGCTGCATCTAGGGGCATTAATGTTACGAAACTAAGCTGCAGCTTGGGTCAGTGATGCTGATACACTAAGCTGAATCTGGGGGCAGTAATGCTACGAAGATAAGCCTTAGCAAAAGGCAGTAATGCTGATATGCTAAGCTTCAGCGAGGAACATTAATGCTCTTAAGCCAAGATGAAGCGGTCTAATTGTCTTTACGACATGACGCTGCATTCCTTCTTTATTTGATCTCGTCATTTGTTAACTGCAAGTCCCCTAAAGTGCCAAGCCCCCCACTAAAGTTCCAAGTTCCATAAAGTGACAAGTCCCCTAAAGTGCCAAGTCCTAATAGGCCAAGGGTGCATTACAGAGCAGGGGGGGGGGGTTGGCAGACCAATGGTAATGTTTCGTAATTATCAATGATTAGCTTAACTTGGTTACCACGAATGGTATATGTATACAGTTAGAGAACCCTTGAATCAAGACACAAAATACTCGCATCAACACGTCTTTAATAGATCTAGATTTATATATTTTAAAATCAAAGCATTTAGTCGAGTGACGACATCCAGTTTGGTATATACTTAACTTTTGAGTCAGCTGACAGACAATGACAAATGACAGCGACGGCAACCCATCCTAAAAAATAAGTTGCGCCTGATAGTGAGACATCTCAAACTGCACTCTTGGGTATACATCATTTATGTAAAGGAGGTATGAAACAACATTTTACGGTCGCTATTAGCATCTCTTCGACTGACAAATTCTCTAGGTCATTATGACCGGCTACTACCGGCGCCACACTATTTGTTGGTTTATTGTTGCATTGTTGCTTTAAATTTTTAAAACCGTCGTTCTCTTACGTTGTGCTTAAAGCTGACCATGGTGCATACTCCACCACATCTATAATATTGATAGGTGTCGGCAGCACATACTGTTACGGGAAACAGATTGACCATTCTGTCCCAGAAAGTAACCGGATGAACACTAACACTGGTATAAATCTGCTAGCCGGGTCCTCCATACTTTGGACCGGGTCTATGTTTCTATTCGGTGAAGTGACAAAGCAAACAACAGCGAAATGGTGGTTAGGGCCACTGGCTGGTTTGGAAATGTGTGAGAGGAGTGGGTGGCTGAGAGAGTGGCATAGAAAGATAGAGAGACAGAGCGCGAGAGAGGGAGAGAAAGGGGGGCAGAGAGAGAGAGAGAGAGAGGGAGAGAAAGGGGGGCAGAGAGAGAGAGAGAGAGGGAGAGAGAGAGGGAGGGGGCGAAGAGAGAGATGAGTCAGAGAAAGATTTTTAAAAAGTTGGGACGATACGAGATTGCCAAACTGAGGCCACACCTTACAGGTGACAATGCACCAAAGGACCACAGTGGGAACAGATAAATATGGAGGATCTTCAAGCTAACCGTGATGTCTCATAAACGGATGGAGAGCCTGGGGGACAGGGGAGATTCTAACAACCTCAGCGATTCACCTGAGAGGAGGCACACGATATTCAGTCAAAGTTACCGCCCCTCTACGGGTCTACGCGGGAACAAAAAACCCACCGCGGGAGATCAGTAACAACCTGGATGATCAGGAACATACGACTATTTACAATGAGATTTAACGTTTCTGGAATTTTTACATAATGTCGTCTAATAGTGTTCTACCAATAATACACGGCCAAACGACAGGAATATCATAGTGGACAAAACTTAAAGGAAATATATTTTTTTTTCTTTCTTTTATTTCGGTTTGGGGGTGGGGATGGGTGGGCGTCACAGTAGATACAATAACTCAAGTGATTGACAAAAAAAGGTAATAAAACATGTATTAACTGTAGCCATGCTACAAATGATAATTTAATGTTATGAAACTTGATGGATGGATTAGATGAGGCGGGCGGGGGGTTCGCTTTGGTTTATTGAACCCATGGGCAGTGCACCGGATGGTCAGTGTGTATCTCTTCTGATCCTGCCAACTGCCTCCAGGAAGTGGAGATCCGAACCTACCGCTATGTGCCGACTGCACATCTCAATGCGTCTATGCAGTGGCGTAGCAATGGTGTGCGGAGGGGGCGGTCCGCCCCTGGCTGCATTTTTTTTCTATACATGGATGGGCGGCTTTTTCAGCTTACTGCTGAGCGGTTTTTGTGTGTGTGGAATGGGTAGAAAAAAATGGCGAACCGCCCCGGGTGGCACTTATCCTAATTACACCACTGCCTCGATGGCGGAAACTCGGGTGGCACTTATCCTAGTTACACCACTGGATCGATGGCGGATACTCGAGTGGCACTTATCCTTGTTACACCACTGGATCGATGGCGGACACTCGAGTGGCACTTATCCTAGTTACACCACTGGATCGATGGCGGACACTCGAGTGGCACTTATCCTAGTTACACCACTGGGTCGATGGCGGATACTCGAGTGGCACTTATCCTAGTTACACCACTGGGTCGATGGCGGATACTCGGGTGGCACTTATCCTAGTTACACCACTGGGTCGATGGCGGATACTCGGGTGGCACTTATCCTAGTTACACCACTGGGTCGATGGCGGACACTCGGTGGCACTTATCCTAGTTACACCACTGGGTCGATGGCGGACACTCGAGTGGCACTTATCCTAGTTACACCACCGGGTCGATGGCGGCTGCTCGAGTGGCACTTATCCTAGTTACACCACTGGGTCGATGGCGGATACTTGAGTGGCACTTATCCTAGTTACACCATTGGGTCGATGGCGGACACTCGGGTGGCACTTATCCTAGTTACACCACTGGGTCGATGGCGGACACTCGGGTGGCACTTATCCTAGTTACACCAGTGGGTCGATGGCGGACACTCGGGTGGCACTTATCCTAGTTACACCACTGGGTCGATGGCGGATACTCGAGTGGCACTTATCCTAGTTACACCAGTGGGTCGATGGCGGACACTCGGGTGGCACTTATCCTAGTTATACTACTGGGTCGATTGCGGACACTAACACTAGCAAAAAAAAATGTTCGTAAGTTAATGGTTTGATTATTTCTACGTATTTACTAGACAGGCGGTGGGAACGCAACCATTAAAACCTATGTATCGCATCTGTTCATTTATATACAAGGTATTGATTTGTTAGAAACTAAGGATGACTGTGAGGAATGACCTACGTGACCCATCAATACCGCAATGGGTCCCAGCTTAAGATATCAGGTCAACACCGTCTTATCGATCCCTATCACTATGTCCAGCAGCACTTTGCCGCAATCTCGTCCTTTGACCACTCTGACATATGGTAATTGTCTCTGACCATGCCAGCTAGGTCAACGACCACCACCCCCATCTCCCACACGGCACTGACCACCACCACCGCCTCGTTAGATAGTGAGAAGACATTCGTCTCTACATTAAAATACAACTTGATCAACAGTAGAATTCATTGGGAGATGTGGTTTAGACCACATGCCATATTATCAACTGAGCGGCAAGCCACATCACTGACAATGGATTCGTATGACCAGTAACCCAAATATGCCACCTTTTTAAAAAAAAAAAAAATTTATACTCAATTTTTTTTTTAAAATTGAAATACATGCTGTACTTTGCGAAATTCTTTATATAACCGAAACAGCATTTAATTTGTAACGTTAATTATAAACTTTCTGAAAAATATATTAAAAAAAAAAGAATAAAATTTGTTTTTATTTTAATATGTAGATGCCGCTCCATCAAACCCATCTTCACGTTATCTGCACATCCTGTTTATTAAAAGGCAAAGCTCTTCTAGTGAGTCAGTATTTGCACACACAAGATGGATAATCCAATGTGTGTGTCAGACTGTCAGGGGCATGTTATCATGGTGCCCCGTATGGTAGGACCAGGTACCTCATGGTAGCGTGAGGCTCCACGTGGTACAACGGGGCCCTAGACTTGTGAGGGGTTACCGGAAATTTGATCGAAAGAAATTTCGTCGACGGTAAATTGATGGACGGAAATTTGATCGAACGGAAATTTGGTCGAATCTTTTTTAAGTTAACACGTTAAAATGTTCGTCAAATTTAGTTTTGAACGCATTATACCATATAGTAAAACAAAATCAAAATAATGCGTTCAAAAATAAATTTGACGAACATTTTAACGTGTTCACTTAAAAAAAGATTCGACCAAATTTCCGTTCGATCAAATTACCGTCGATTATTTTATCGTCGACGAAATTTCTTTCGATCAAACTTCCGGTTACGCTTGTGGGGTTCTGCAGGAAACGCTCCAGTGTGCATTTCTCTTGAGACAGAACAGCGCATGCTATAATCACTGTTAACATCAATTAAACAGAAACTCAGAAATGACTGCTTTATTTACACTGTAATAAAACCACTAAATAAAGCAGACAACTTATACAGCCCCGAACATTTGTGTAATTAAGACATTGGTCAAGTCGTATGTACCGTAATGCACTGTTTAACAAAGTGGACACAACAGGACAGAGATTTAATGGATTATAGTATACGACATTACTTTAATCCTCCAACGCAAGCCAACTGGTTACAGGACAACTGTCATGTTGTTGTTAATCTTAACGCACGGCTGTGGAGAGGACAGACGTAAATATGTAATGTTGACCTACATCTCGTGACCTGATCTCATACCTAAAAAAAATTAATATTACAGCCGTAGAACATGTATATAAGAAAAGCAGTTTACAGGTATAGAACCCCCCCCCCCCAACCTGGTGTATCTCGGATTCGTGACTTAAACTTATTTCTGTGGCTGTCAACTTCCCAACGTATCGGCATCGTGGCGGCCTCGTCCTGCTCGCGACACGGAGGCGCACGCAGCTACCCGCCCGTAGACACAGGGGGAGAGGGGGGGGTAAGGGGGTTAGGGGGACGGGAGAATGGAGGGAGGTGTCCTGATCCCGGTATAAGGGCTGAGGAGGCCCGGTAGCTGGTATCATTCAGCAGTCAACCACGGTACAATTTTTCGTGGAGACCAACTGACGTTGTCCGAATGAGTGGCAATATATAGTTGTTTTTTTTCTCTCTCTCTCTCCTTCACTGATAACAGTACACTGTCTGCATAGTTCGCGGGGAAACTTCAGCTGTTGTGGTAGACATTCAGTTCACCGCCTGGACCGCTGTGTTGCACACGACTTAACTCTGCAGCAGAATGTCTTGTTCGTAGTTCAATTGAATGAAGGCTGGGGTTGTACGGAATTTGTAAAAATTGCAATGTGTAGCTACCTCCATCTGATGACAAGGGTTTAACGCGGGCCGTTCAGTAAGTTTGAATGTTAGTGTTTCAAAACCTGGAGCGACTATAGCGTTGCCGGTGTTGGTGTTAACCTTGTGCTACAGGATATTTGTAGATAAGAAGAAACGCGGTCGTTAAGCCTTCCCAGATAACCGATGTGTCAGACGCGTTGACTAGGCTAAACGAAATATCCTCATCAATCAGTCTACTTCTAACTAAGCAGAGCTAGCAGATACAAGGCGTGGGGCGTTTTTCACGTAGTTTTAGCCCGATTTGAGAGACGCAGTACCTGAACACTGGTAGCCAAGCCTTCGTTTAGTCTGCAGCTGAATGGTCGCCAGTTGCTCGGTACGTTATTGAATAGAAACAAATCAAATGACTAACGATTGACTTCCAGATTGGATTACCGTGGATAGGGCGCTGACATAAATACATAACAGTTGTGTGGAGCTCTGATCAAACTCGACAGCTGTCCAGCCGTAAACATCAACATGAACAGCTGTGTCCAAAAGTTGTCGGTCAGTGCCAGAACTTTGGTGACATCGCCAGTTATGAAGGTCCTAGTCACATTGTGTGTTATACTTACGAAATGTGCAGTAACAAGAGGAGAACAGGTGAGCACAAACATGAATGTCTTACTTGTGGCTAAATTCTTACCTGTGCTAAATTCAAATTCTTACCTGTGTTTAAATTCTTAGTTGCGGCTAAAGTCTTACCTGTGGCTAAATTCTTAGTTGTCCAATTTATACCTAGACTATTAGCTTAACATCTTTAAAACCTAGCTATTGCACCTATTGCCCATTGTCATTGTTGCAAATTTTTTCATCTCCTTGCTCTCGTCAGAAGAGTTGTGGATATGTATTGGGCTTTACTTGTGGCGGTGGTAGGACTATGCTTCGGGTTTTGAAAGGAAATGTAAATGTCTTAGGGATTTGGAAGCTGACTATATAAGGAAGTTGGACAATAACTATGTTTGGGAGTTTGAAATTGACTATAGAACTATTTTGGAGTTGGAAAAGAACTATGTTTTGGAGTTGGAAAGGGACTATGTTTGTGTGTTAGAAAGGGACTATGTTTGGGTGTTGGAAAAGAAATGTGTTGGAGACTTTGAAAGGGACTATGTTTAGGTTTTGACAAGGGACTATATTAAGGAGTTGGAAAAAAACTGTGTTTGAGTTTGAAATGGACTATGGTGTTGGAAAGGAATTATATTTTGGTATAAGAAAGGGACTATGTTTGGGTATAAGAAATGGACTATGTTTGAGTGTAAGAAAGGGACTATGTTTGGGTGTAAGAAAGTGACTATGTTTGGGTGTTGGAAAGGGACTATGTTTGGGTGTTGGAAAGGCGGTATGAACTTATAGCTTGTGGCAGTATGATTTGGGTGTAAGAAAGGGACTATGTTTGGGTGTTGGAAAGGGACTATGTTTGGGTGTTGGAAAGGCGGTATGAACTTATAGCTTGTGGCAGTATGATTTGAGTGTAAGAAAGGGACTATGTTTGGGTGTAAGAAAGGGACTATGTTTGGGTGTTGGAAAGGCAGCATGAACTTGATGTGTTCTTGTTTACATTGCAAATCCAGTGGGCAACCAAGTCAAAACAACAAAGACTAACCAGGCTATGCTGAAAGTCAACAAAAACCCTTTCAACGGTGGCCAGAGTTAATGCCAAATTGTCGTTTGACTAGGAAAAAACTGGTTGGCTTGTAAAACAAGAACAACATAGCGGGGCCATCGGCAGGATTTGTTTTTCCCATCCCCCGAGCCTGAAGAAATCGGCCAGTGAGAAACCATAAAAAAATAGTGTTGTAATGATCTGACCAATAAGTTCTGAGAAATGGCTGGGAAAAATCAGTGGGGGGAAATAGTCTCATTTATATACCCTAATGATACACGCTCTCACACCTTCTCTTGCATCACCATCAAATACACAGACTCATAAATATCCTCTTACCTTTCTTTTGATGTTTTAATCCAAAAACTTGTTGGTGTTGTTTCCATTATGAAATGTTGGACAGAGTTTTCTTTGTTTATCGAAAATAGGTATCTTAGCTTGGCGTCATACTTTTGGGGGTAAAGAAAGAGAGCATTTATGTTGATTGGGTCGACTGGCCGAGCACAATTGTTACTGTGACAGTGTTAACCTCCGAGGGTTGGGGGGGGGGGGTGAACTGTCTAGTTACAATGACCTAGTACCCAATCCATACATTGCTTGTTGTTAATGGGACGGGATCAAACCATGACCAAATAAAGGGAATTATGACTAAACAATTATCTGACCTGATTTCAACTTATCCCCACCCTACTGAGACTGAAGACCATTATTAGCAGTCACGCTTGTATAGGCTTACTTGTACAGTTGTACTTGCACTGCCCAACCTTGTACTTTTGCAGATGTTCTTGTACATTATACGTTAAAGACAGCGAGAGACTGTTTGGTTTGGGGGGGGGGGCGGCGCTATTTAAGGATGTGTTCAAAACAATGTTGTGAAGGCCGTTAGTCGTTGGCCCAGTCTTTACAATAGTTTGTAATAACTGTAAAGCTGCTGTACTATCAGTTTGGCTGAATGTCTGAATGACTCTATCATCAAAACCAACCTTGTACTTTTGCAGATGTTCTTGTACATTATACGTTAAAGACAGCGAGAGACTGTTTGGTTTGGGGGGGGGGGGCGGCGCTATTTAAGGATGTGTTCAAAACAATGTTGTGAAGGCCGTTAGTCGTTGGCCCAGTCTTTACAATAGTTTGTAATAACTGTGAAGCTGCTGTACTATCAGTTTGGCTGAATGTCTGAATGACTCTATCATCAAAGCTTGATAACTGCGTGCACAGAGGACAATCTGCATGAGTTGTGTGTATTCGGTCGGTATGCTTGAGTGATCAAGTAAGTGAACAGAGGGGAAAGATGGGGAAGGGTTTTCCCGGACTTCCCGCGTTGTTTTCTCCGCAATACTTTTGAATCAGCACGGCCTCAAGACTGCACACCAACGCCGTAATTACATACGCCACAGGTTGTATGTGCCGGTGTGCTAGGCCATCTACTTACTACACGCGTCTTACACATATAAATATAAACATGGACTTAAAATACTCGCGTTCGTACACACCATTTTTTTAAATGTTTATTTTCCATCACACGAGTCCATGTTTCTGTGTATGTTGGTAGATTTCATAATCTAAAAAATTAAACATCCTAATTTATCAAGCATCACGATTTAAAACAAAATATATTTTTTTTTTAAAAATAATAAACGAAACATGTTTACCATTAAACATTCAAAATATCTTCTGTAGTCAGATGCATCAATGGTAGCCTCTAGATTTGTTTCCTCCCGTCAAGCAATGCCTAAAAGTAATTCATAACTTCTAAAATTAATTTAATTATATTTGGTTTTGGTTTTATTTTTTGTTGCTTTTTTTTTTGTTTTTTTTTCCTTGGGTCTAATGTGCCATGAATTATTACTGCATTATTAAAAATATTTTTACCAAGTGAACGTTGGAATGACAAAGACTCACTCACTAACGTTATTGGGAGGGGGGGGGAGAGAGAAAGCAACATATAACAAAGACGCGAGGCCGGGCGAAGCATAACAATAACTGAGATTGGTTTAATGCTCACAAGGGACACAAAAAGTATTGGCCTTCCAGATTCAGCGTTTTAAATAAGGGGACCAAGAGGTTAAAAAAAAAAAAAAAATCTGGGTCACCCTGTTGCAGGACCTTGTGGCGGGTGAATGGCAGGGATTTTCTTAAAAATCGCCTCAAATTTGCCATTCCCAGGGGACAATGCCTGTTGCTACGTGAGCGGGGAGGGGCAGGGTGCACCGCTTGTCCCCTCACAACTGCTGGGTCCGAGGCTTTTCATTTTGGTCGGACGGTTTTTATTCGTGTTTGAGCCGCGAGTTAATACCATCAAATGTGCTCAGGCAACGGTGCAGGCCACAGCGGTTCTAAAATACGGGGTCTGTCCCAACGGTTTTAGTGTGGTTGGCACAGATGAATGCTTCAAAATAAACTCCAGATCAAAATCAGCTCTGGACCTCAAACTACACGTTAAAAATTCATATGATCAAACGTAATATTTTTACACAACGTAACCTAGAGTTGCGTGAAACAACAAATGTTTCACAGAGGCCCATATGAAAGAGATCTGTCGACTCAATTTCGTATATAATTCATACGGCATTGAACTGATGTTTTAATCAATTCGCATCTTTCCATCTGAACGCACAACCGAATCAAAGGGAAATAAAAAAAAAATAAAAATTTAAAAAACACAACGATCTCGTTTCATCGAGTCCGGGCTGAAATGCAATCTAAATACGACACCCAGCTCGCTCGCTTGGGGGGAGTCTGAGACGTACGTGGAGATGAAATTGTTGGCAGCAAGAGGGTGAAAAATCTTAAAAATAACAGTACACATGATAGGAGAGTTCATCAGATTTGACATGCATCGGTGCAGCTGGGCAATTGTCAACAGAGTTAGTGGGAGTTTTTGTTGTTGTTGTTTGTAGAAGCAAAGATCCGTTGACTACATTCGTAGGTGAATCAGTGGTGGATTAAGTGGTGAAGCACCCGAAACGTTAACGATGAGTTAGATTAAGGTAACACATGATCCCATTGCCATCAGTTTGTGTTGCTATGACAGCTGACTCAAGTTGCACTTTGTGTGCTCACTTTTATCAAGAACACTCTTGTAACGTCGACTGTTACATTCAAAGTTTCATAACTTGCACAATGTGTCAAAGTGAAAGTTGGGTCTATCTGCCTTGACGTCCATCGGGTACAAAAGCAAGATTTGTTCTAAAAACCGCAGACAAAGCCGTCTATTGTTGTTTAGAGCAACGAGGTGTCCGTGGATTTGTACATTTGGTGAATGAAGGGAAGCTCTCCGTGGCATTACAAGGACTTAACAGGGGCAAATGTTTTGATCTATACTCGTAAGTTCGGCGTGATAACGGTACCATTAGAAGTGTGCAAGCTTTAGATAACAGGGACCATTCCTCGTGGAGTGAGGCTTGTGAGTCTGTAAGGGTCAGGGTGATCAATGGAAGGGGTAAGGATCAAATCTAGTTGAACTACTTTGTTGGGAGATTTCCTTGCTTATTGAGTGCACACACGCGGTCACCCGGTGTTAGCGATTACCCGGTGCTAGAGAAGCGATTACCCGGTGCTAGAGAAGCGATTACCCGGTGCTAGAGAAGCGATTACCCGGTACTAGAGAAGCGATTACCCGGTGATAGAGAAGCGATTACCCGATGCTAGAAAAGCGATTACTTGGTGCTAGAACCCGGTGATTGAGAAGCGATTACCCGATGATAGAGAAGCGATTACCCGATGCTAGAAAAGCGATTACCTGGTGCTAGAACCCGGTGATTGAGAAGCGGTCACCAGGTTCCAGAGAAAGACCGCGACAATTCCGTTTAGATAAAATACAGTGTATTTATTAAAATGTTTAATACCTAATTATGTGCTAAAGTAGGTGTGCACCAAGCGTTGTTACTTTCAGTTCAAGAAGTCCTTGTCGGGTAGGTCAATATATAGTTTTAAAAAAAAGTCCACCTGCATTACTGCAAGATATCCATTCCTGGTATGCAAGAAGACGGCTCGGCTGGTTCGGAATCCAACAAGAAAGACCAAGATTGCTAGGATAGGGTAGAACTAGGTTTAAAAAACTTAAATCATTCATTCAGCCTTACAAACAGAATTGGAATGTCTTAAAAAAAAAAAAAAAAAAAAAAAAAAAAAAAAACAAAAAAAAATCCCGATCATGAAATCTTTTCTGGTATTCAGGAGAACGCCATTGGAGGTGTTCATGAATGAAATAAATTATTTTTAAGGTCTGTTTAAATACCCAGCTTGACGTATTCTATATTTTGAACAAATAATGTGCTGACATAAAGCGAACTGCACCTCGGTTTTAAATAGTGGTGCACGGCACGCGTCGAGGGATATTTATACACAACACCGGCAGTCAATTCACACAGCCGCTAGCATTTCAACGGGAAGTTGAATTTGGAGCTTTGCAAAAAAAAACTAAAGCACCGTTAAGAGGTCGGGGATTTCTGGCTGTCGTCAAGCACAAAGTAGCTGTAGCTAACAATCCAGTCTGCTATGGCCACAGCGTGGATAGGCGGCAACACTTAACAGCACACGTTCTAAAGGCAACAGTGCTAACATGCCGATTATGGCATTATCAATGATACGTGAAAACCTATGTTTTCAATTGAAACACGTAATAACCATGAAAAGGTTTGAATGTTAATGGGTAGTGTTTAGTTGTTTTTTTTGTTTTTTTTCATTTCGGACTTGACACGTCTGCACGGATTAACCAGACTGGATTTTATTTTATGTTTTGTTTATTTTTTTCTAAGTATTACTTATTTTATTTTTTACATTATTTTTTTTAATGGGGGGGGGGGGGTTTAACCTGGGACGGGTCTATTTTTGTTTTTTTTATCCCCAACCAACTCTTGCTTGAGAACCGCCTTTTAATGCTTGTTGGTAACAAAATTTGAGTTTTAAAATTTTTTTTTTTTTTTTTTTTTTTTTTTTTTATTTTTTTTTTTTTTTTTTTTTTTTTTTTTTTTTTTTTGTGTGGGGGGGGGGGGCTTAACCTGGGACGGGTCTATTTTTGTTTTATTTATCCCCAACCAACTCTTGCTTGAGAAACGCCTTTTAATGCTTGATGGTAACAAAATTTGAGATTTAAAATCAATTGGGTTAATTAAAAGAAACATCGGACCAAAATCTAGTCACCCCCCCCCCTCCCACGAGACTACAGAGCTGTAGTCGTTGATATGGGATCAGCGGACCTTGACCGGTGTTGGCATGGACGCTTGGAATACAATGGATATTCGGCGGTGCGAATACAACAAACCAAAAGACTTAGATGTAGGTCAGGGCGTAATGTTCTACGAATATCAGAGGTGAAGAAATATTATTGCACAGTATAGTCCGCAGTCGCTGTATCATTATAATATTATGTGGGATGTGCTTCAATTATCTACAAGAAATAGGAGTGGGTATTAATATCAAGAGTTTTGTGCGCTGTACGGTGGCCAGTAAAAAAAGACCCCGTTTGGGGTGGGGGGGGGGGAGGGTTCGTCGTTCTTAAGAAATTGTTCGTCTGCGAATCGACGAGGTTCTAAGTTAATGGTAAATGTCTACAATTTCAAGGTTCCACTAGCCATTGTCTACGTAAATCTATTTCCGGTATACCCCCAAGATGGGCGTAAACAGAGAAATGTAGTCTTAACAATAAAGCAAAGACCATGATGTCGTGGCAGAGGGTTTAAGGAAATGTGGACAATAGCGACAGAAGGTACATTCAAGCTCATTTCTAGATATGGACAAGAGCTGGGGGCCATGCACACAAAATAAATCTCTGATTGTTAAAGGCAGCGCCCCATCGCGGAACAGCTGAACAAAAGGAAGTTATCATTTAGTAAGTCCTTGGACCCTGCACTCCCCTTGTCGCCGCGGGGCAGCCTCACAAAGGAACTGTATCAATTTTCTGACAGCGATCTCACCCAATCCATGATTTCTACATTTGGTTTTTATTCCACTGAACCCGGGTACGTCTGAGGTCTATTGTTCTTGCGTGGGGCGCGACCTGGGCTGGCTGTTCATTCATCAACGGGGAAAGCTTTGGGTTGGTGGTACATTTCTTTGGGGTCAATTTCCCAGGAGGCTATAAAGGAGGGGGGGGGGCGTGTCAAAGACGTTGGGATAAGATGTTTTCGCCCGTGCACAGGACCCGCGTGAACGTGTGGTTAATGTCGCCTGCACATCTAGATGACCCCGCGGCCTTGCCCTTGAATAGATGCTGGTCCTTTCAAAAGGTCGCGAGAGTTCTTGGTCCAAGTTGTAGTTTTTTTTTTTCTCAAAAGAGAAGAACAAAAATGCGTGCACCTGATCAAAAAAACAATGGGTCATTCATACCTCGGGGTTCAGTCAAGTAGATGGGAGTTCATAGTCGGGGATTAATTACAATGAAATACCATCTGCGTATTTGTTGACTTTGAAAGGACGCGTCTCCTTAACTTGTAGGCAGTGGGTAGATGGAAGAAACATGAACCAGGGTATGTCAGAGAGACCTGAGGAGAGCAGGTGCTCGTTTCTAGTGGTGCACGGAAGATGTTCTATTGTCTGAAGGCCGCCTAGAAAAAAGCTGGAGTTAATAACCTAGAGATGTACCCAAATATCACTTTATATATGAGGAGAAATAACAATGAAGTTAAGTAGCCCTCAGTCTTTTAACATTGTGGGCACACGTCAGGCTTGGCACGGAATAAACTGACATGGATAAAAGAGGAAGTCTAGGTATCGGCCTGGCACACGCGAAGCTTTAAACAGCGAAAGTAACTTGAATGTCAGCACTCGGGTCAACGAATGTCAGTCATTGTGACCACTGAATGGTAACATTAATGTGGAGGAAAAGCTGTGGGAAAAGTAATAGATACCTTTACTTTGTAATACTTTGTAAGGTATACTTTGTATTCTGTTAAATGACAGCGAAAATGTCAACTTATAATTTAACCTCATAACATTATATGAGGTACTTATTTTAGAGGAAGGTGGCGTAAGCAACATAACGCTATTTTGTTTACATTTGGCACAGGTTTACCAGGCAGTTGATTACTGACCAAATGTCTTACTTTTAATTCAGGTGTAACCCCCCTTTAGTTTACAGTATAGACAGTGTAAGTTGTCTTGTCCCAAGTGTCAGCATGACTTCAGTTACAGAATTCCCTCGGTCACTGTAATGTTGCAATTGCTCAGTTTATACAAGTTACAAGTACCCATGAATGAATCTTAACTTTTAGAATTAAATGGATTCCAGGCAATCCGGAGGCGAGTGGTGGAACAATACATCTATTTTTTTTTTTAAAACCTCCCCCTTGTCATTGATATTTCACACGCAATCCATCCATAACCGATCCCTCCCTAACCGATCCCTTCCTAACCGATCCCTCCCTAACCGAGTCTTACAATCACTACCATAGTTTTCAAACAATGGCTTTTCCTAGTGTTCTTAGTTGTCTTCCTCTCTCACCTCTGAAAACTAAAGCAAATCATGGTACTTTACCCATAAACAATATATTGACATTAGATTAAGAACTTGAGAAGAGATCCCCGCAGACGGGCATACAGAAATGGGGTCAGTTTCCCCATTGTGATGCTGGTACTGTCATCGCTACAGGATCCCACCACGCCCACCCCCCGCGATCCCAACCCTTCTCCTAACTTCAACATTGTTGTGTGTCACAAACGCCATCTGGTCGTTTTAATTCACGAATAACGAAGATGTTTTCGTCTCGCGTAGAGGGTCAACGCCAATACCAGTAGAATAACGAACGATATTCAACGACTGAACCCGTAGAGGGTGGAGGGAACAATGTTTTGAAATCTGGGAAATATAACATTGGAGGTGATGAACCCATCAAAATCCTCATCTACAAAAATTCACCTTATTTTTACGAAAGCTGGGTTCAAAACCACGTTTTCGTTCATGATTTTGTAATTAATTATGTCCATCTAAAGACTCTCAGAAAAGTCAAGTGTTCACTTTCCTGTTCCCCCCCTGTAACATAGGCGGGACCTTATCGATAGATTGTTGCATGTCTGTAACTAATTACACCTGGGCCCTTATCGGTTGTTCCACAAACTCGATAAACTGCTACATGGGAGGCGTGTAGAAGCAAACCCAACCTGTTAGCTTTCTCAGCTTTCTCCTTCACCACGTTGACATCAGTGTACAGTGACGTGCAATCTCCGCTCTCAGAATACCCAGCTGTCTCTTCTGTGCACAAAACAAAGGTTCAACATATACTTGCTTTTGCCATGCGCAACATTAAAACTATTTAGACAGCACTTGACAAAGTAATAATGACTTGCGTACTTTCCCGCACTAATCATTCAATGTGCAGGGAAACCTAGACTTAAGCGAACCGAGAAAACGGCCATGTCCCTTGGATATGTGCTAGCTCGACCCGGGGAAATATTTAAAAAACCATCTGAACCTGCTAATACACCACTTTTGCTTCGGCCCAAAGGGTTTGCGTTATTTCCAGGTTTTACTGTACCATGAATCTATGTCTAAACTGCCATAGCGCGTATCCGTTCATGTCACATCCGCTTTCCTACAGGCAGCAATATTTTGTTGCCATTGTTCCGACACGTTAAGAGCTACCTATTTAAAAAAAAAAAAAAAGCTGATACAGTTAAGGAAAGATGGCACGCGAGTGGGGTGGAGGTTCTGTTTGCTCTAAGGACTCGGGTGTGCTCCGTGCCACACAATACGTGTCAGTGGGTGGTGTCACTAAAACATGACAGGACCTCTGTGATATACTTGCGTAAAGTTGGTGGATATACTTGGGTAAAGTTGGTGTAACGGCCAGTGAATCGAACATAGGCACGTTCCCTTTGACGTGACTGTTAATGAACAAAGACGCGTACGGTTGGGGGGGTGGGAGGAGGGGAGCTGATAAATACTCCCAACAAACCACCCAAGCCGTAAAGGCCGCGTATATGCATACCTTAATCCACGTCCAAAAATAGACCGACCCCAAAAGACTGATATGCCACATTCAGGAGGTCAGACGAAGTGGGGGCCAGAAGAGCGGGGCCATAGTGGTTCAGGCTTCTCAACCATTTTTTTTTTTCCTTTTATAAAACGGCTTTATAAATTCTGGACCAAAAAACGAACGAAAAAATTTGTTTTAATAAAAGAAGCTTGGATTCCTATTATTTGTTCTTTGTATGCTAGAATCAAATCTTGGTTCCATTTGGTGTGAACATGTTACAAGTTGATGAATTAGTATGTACCGTGGTTGTAGGTGTTGACCAAAAATGATCAACTTGTTACTGATGGGGACTAATTTAACACTCCACGGATGCCGCCATTTATCATCACGTGATGTTGGCAGAAAAGAAGCCGTTAAATGGGTTAAGCGCTGAGGCCACGCTTTCAAACTGTTACCGTGTCGCGGAAATTGTGAGTAACAAAGTTACGGAACTGTAACGCGAAGGTCACGGTACAGCTACTGAAACAAATAGGCACGCAGCTGTGTTTAATTTTAATATCAGCCGGTATTTGTTACAGAGCAGCTTCATGTTGAACAACACTTCAAGGCTTTGTGTTCTGGAGTAGAAGGAGTGGGGAGTCTGCTAGTTGTATGCAGTACACGTTTTCAAGTATCACAGATATAAATAAACTTAACATTTTAAGCCCGGCTACCTATAGATCTAAAATCATATCAATCTGTTACCAAATACTAACTCAATAAGAACTACCGGGATCCTAAATGTGCAACAAATCGCTACAAAATGCACTGGATAAGTTTCCTATTAACGATTATTCCAAATGTTTGTTTTCCTAACCAACCCAAATAAGTATACTTTTTTCTTCTTTTTGGTTGCAAACCATTTGCACGGTTAATAAACAAGCACAACAAAGATGTTAACATCGGAAAGGGCCGAAGACGTAGGGAGACGCTATGCCACCATCTTCGCGCTTGAACTACTTATGTCTATCAAATTAATGGCATTTTGGTTAAACGTCTTGTCTGTGTGTGGGTCGTAAGGAGAAAGCAACATGAAATGGCAACAGCTTGGCGGTAGGGATTAAAATGGTTTCTGTTTATCGGTCTGATACGAGGGGACTTAGTACGATTAGACTGCTACACTTTACCAGTCCCATGAGCGGTGTTCAGATTTCTACCTGCCACATACGTAAAACAATGACCGCTTTGTAACTCCCAATAATTAAATCCCGGATTAGTAGCATACTACGATGCGATGACAGGTATATTTAAAAACATCTCACTAGACACAGAATAGTTTAACTTTGTACCGTTCACATGCCCTGAAATGCAACAGTATACGCGTCTGTAGAGCAAGAGTTGAGCTATATGCACAATAAACCAAACAGCATCATATTTTGTCATCGTGATTTAACGCGTACCTTACATAATTTCCATGCATTGCTGGCAACTCAAAGTACGACTCTATCCTCCACAGATTGCCATTCCATCGTTCAAGAAGTTAATTGCCAACTACCCTGGTTACGCCCACTTTGGCGGGGCGTTTCACAACCACCAACTGGTGGAAGTCATCGGCTGCGACTCCAACCTTCTCCTGCACGACACCAGCGCTCTCCGCCTGTCAGCGACGCTCAACAAGATTTCCGGCGAGCACTCTCTCGGCAAGGAACTCATCCGATTGTCCAAATACGGTCGCGACAGCGTGAGTGGTCGGGACGGATTGCAGTACATCTACCATCCCATCGCATACGGACCCTATTTGGCCGACAAGTACGGCTACCCAAATGTATCGAAACTTCACGAGTTTGACCCGCTAGACACTGAAAAGGTGAGCACGAAACCTCACTTCTAAAATCTCATACAAGCATGTTTGACCAGGTTTGATTTGTGTGTAATATAGGTTCAATACATTTGGATAGGCCAACACTCACACACACTGAAACTTTAATATGCTCAAAATAAAATGTTATATTGACGTGATTTTCAGAACTTCTGGGGTAAGCAAGGCATACTTCGAGTGATTACATACACTAAGCAGCACAACATGCCCAAAGGTCATGTAGCACTATGGGACTGTAACCATTTTCACCAGGCGAGAGATTGGATTACTGGACATGATCTCATCACAGTGGAATTCTGGCAATCCCCAGGTAAGATACAGACTTATTTCTGTAGCAGTAAGACTTTGGTCACTGATATAGTCAACAGCTTTAATGTTCAGTAGTAAAAATCAAAACTCTTTTCACTACAATATGCAAACATTCTATGAGATACAAGTAAGTTCCCCACTCACTGAATCCTTCCATTTCAGATTCCAACTGTGCCAACACAGCACCTCTACCCACACGACCACCAGACTTCCCAAGGATGGAAGACATCTTACCCCCAACCCGACCAGGTTCCAAACACAGGCATCACTGGGAGAAAAAATTCATCAAAAAGTATTTCCAGCTTTACAAGCAGACCAAGATGACCAGTTAAAACTGAACATTAACTTTACCTCAACCTCATATTGAACCTTGTGCCAAAAAACAACAGACCTGACTTGTGCCCAAACCAACCAGCATTCAAAGTTGTAAAATGCTGCAATGAGAAAGATTGCTTTGAGATCTATGGCCAGAACTGATTACATTAACCAACTGCCCATGTGCCGACTGACTGCAGACCCCATGTGCCGACTGACTGCTGACAGTGAAAGAATTCTGATGCTGTTTAAGCTGAAATATGTCAACCCACCAATGTTTTGAAATATGTGTTTAATTGTTTGCATATTTCAATATTTTCCCTGGTAACTTCCAGCCTGGTGAAGAATATCTGACTTGACAAGTCTTTCCCTAAGCAGCTCCATCCAAGTCATATTCCCAAAGGGCACGAATCGTTTCATTGAATATGCTCCTTCAGTGTGCTCTGGAACAGCCTTTTAAATGATTGCAAGCAACTACGGCAAGTAATGACTGCAGGCAGCTGTGAGACTAAGGCCAACTCCATATTGCAGCTTTACAGAGATAGGAATACAGCATAATGTGAACATTTCTTTCTATGACCCTAAATCAAAAAAACCAAGAACATTGTCACTGCCAAATCCATTGTTTATATTGTAAATAATTGAATGTACACACTTGGACAATCAAGTGACCACTAGCTCGCTGCTCCCTGGAACTGATTCAAGTTGTGAACTGCATTTATTGTGACTGTTGTCTTGAAAACTTTTCATCTGACATCACACCACAATCTTATAAAACCACAAGTACATCTGACATCACCATGATCTTATAAAACCACTGGTACATCTGATATCATCATCTTATAAAACCATCAGTACATCAACATGATCTTATAAAACTATCAAAGGTCTTCAGTGAACATGAATATTTATGCAGTAGGACACTTCAAACACCAAGAATAAAAAAGCTCAGTGTATCTAAATGTGCTAGAATTTTGACACCAAAGTGTGAACTTGAATAGGTAATGTTAGTCTCAAATTAAAACGTGTGCCATCTGATGCTAGAACTAATTACATGTAGTCTGTACAGATCATTTTGAATAATAATATTTTCTTTGTTACTTAAAAATGGCATTTGGTAACAGTTATGTTCTGTCTGCAATGTGTGATGTGGCGAGGCCTGTGCATTGTGTGATGTGGTGAGGCCTGTGCATTGTGTGATGTGGCGAGGCCTGTCTGCATTGTGTATGTGGTGAGGCCTGTCTGCATGGTGTGATGTGGTGAGGCCTGTCTGCATTGTGTGATGTGGTGAGGCTTGTCTGCATTGTGTGATGTGGTGAGGCAAGACATCATTGCATGTTTTTTGGGAGGGGACTGAGAGGGAGAATGTTCAATGACTGAACAGGGGTTGGGGAGGCGGAGAGTATTGGGGGCTGTGCAATGCTGCTGCTGTTGTTGCTATGGTTATAGCAGTTACAATAATGTCATTTACCTCCCATTTGATTTGTTTTTCCAGCCAAAATGGATTTTTAAACTTAAAAAAAACTTTTTTCAATTTTTTTTTTTTTGTTGAAAATGTTCAGTTGACATCACTTGATAAAAGACACATGTCATGGGCAAACACATTATAGAGTTTAACTTCCAGCAGCATAAATAGCATAATAAAACTGTTGAATAAAACCAAAATGTTTTCATTAGCTTCTTCAGTCTTCTGGCAACTATTCCATTTGAACTCATAGGCAGCATTCCATGTTATTTTTACAACTGTACACAAAAATAGGTTTGACAAAGAAAATTGTGCACTTTATACCTGGTATAACTGAGATGGTTTGCTAAAAATAATGTTAAGTATGTGTCTGTTGAATGTACAACTGCAGGCTGCAATGAAAACAAAAGAAATGTCTTGTTGACACTGCTGTGTGAGAGAGAGAGAGAGAGAGACAGAGAGAGAGAGTAAGATTGTAAAGTGTGCAGCTTTTGATAGTGTGAAAGTTGAGAGAAGTAAGCTCACTTAAGCTTTGATGACACTTGTAATGAACACTTGTAATGAACACTTATTGATTGGTCTGTCATTTCATTAATGCTGTAAATATTTTCAGTCATCTGTCATGCTGCTGTACATTTTGAACAATGTATTTAATGCTGTAACATGTTTTTCAGCACATCTTCTATGATAGTAAACTATTCTAAGGCTTGTACCAAACTGCGGTACATCTAAAACTTGTACCCAAATGCGGTACATTCTAAAATCCTTGAGTTTTTTGGTTTGTTTTGTTTTTCCATACTGTGTATATTCATGTTCTTATTCAGTGTTATTTATTTCCTGAACCTTATCAATTCCTCTTGTTTGTATGAGTGATATCATTTTCATGATTCTCATTCATGTTGTTTGAAAGAGAAATATTGATAGCAGTGAATGATTCAAGTTGTTTGGGGGGAGTGACGTGGGGAAAGAAAATATCTGTTAGAAAAACTAAATGGCTTTTATTTGTAGACTTCACAGAGAAATTGGCATCTTTCTTCCTGATTGAATGTAATATGTTTAAGTGAATGTAATATGTTTTACTCTCAGCAAAATGCTTTACTGTAGCTTTTCTGTACATTTGTTTTGTTTCCCGGTTATATCTTATTCCATATACTGCTTTGTGTCATCCAATTTTTAAACATCCTGCTAACTTATATTATGTACATTAACTCCTTCTCTGTGACCTATTTAATTATATTTCTACACTATTTAAAACTTTAACAACCCAAACTGTAGCAACCTTAGAAGAAGCTTTTAAACATGATATTCGATAGGCTGAAGTTAATTTGACCTGTGTCCAATGAAAGCAGGTAACAATTTCATTGAAAGAAAATGCATGACTTTATGACTGCCACAGACAGACTTTTCTCTCAACACACTAGTGACTTTCCGGACCAATTCATTCACAGAACATAAATAAGGAAGACATAAGATAAGGCCAAAGACTGCCACAGGTAAAAAATCATTGATAAAAAGAAGACCTTGAGGGGACACTCAGTGAATAGGAACCCTTTTCATTGACAAATTTATGCATAATACACACAGGCAGTGTAGGATAGCTTCAGTGATTGCATCTTAAAAGGATCTACCAGCCAGCAAACATATCACCCATTTTCTAGTATCTTAAAAAATTGTTTTTTTTATAAATTACATTTATAAATAAGACTTGAAGTGACACTGTTAATCTTACACAGTTTCTCTGACAAGAGTTATTGTTCTTCTATGGTTGCTACATTTCACTCCCTTGCCTTTGATTTTATACTTAAACCTTTATCTTTTTAACCCATAACTAGGTAATGAGCACATCCTGGGTTATATGCCCCATGTTGACAATGTAGATTAACAACAAGGCTTTCCACCAAATGGAATGTGTGACCCAACTCTTTTTTTACTATCCATACCAAAAAAAGAAAGGGAAAACTATTTTGTCATGAATACTGAATTGCTTTAATGTTGAGACCCACTGACTGAGCTTGTTTTATTCACTGATCACCTGACTAGTCAATGCTTGTTTTTTTATATATTATTATTACCATTATTTTCTGTTGACCTACCTGCATATTATTGTGCCTTGTGTATTTACACTGTTACCCCCTTTGCCTGTGTGTTTTTGTCATATCATGAAACAAATTAAACCATGATTTTAAAAAACAACTGGCTCTTGTGTTTATGATCTAACGGCTTAATTTAAGGTAAGAATTAGGATCATGAGATAATAGAGGAGGAGAGAGAAGATCATAAGACTGGCAACAACTATGAGAGAATTGAGAGAATGGTATTAAAAGAAGAGGGAAATAAAAGATGAGGGAAGGAAAGAATGCAAACTATGAAGAAGCAGATATGAAGGTACCAATAAATGCACCGAGTAGACCAAAGGACAACCATGTTAGCTGATAGTGTCAGGATAAAACATTACCTAGTCCTTTCACTGTGTGACTCAGTTTAAAGACCAGGCCCCCAGTATGATGGTCAAAAAGCTCATGTTTAATATATTGTCCATCAATTACAATAATTTGGTATTTGGGTCCAGTACATGGGGAGGGGGGGGGAGGTAATGTCATGGGTCCAGTACATGAAGGGGTAATGTTTTGGTACTTGAGGAGTGATGTACTGCACCACTATCTTAAGGCTGAAATAATCTCAATCAAATAAAAATCATTAGACTAGCTAAGTTAAAATCCTGAAATCAATAGACCAAAATATTATTATAAAAATGCTAGGTCAACTTGGGTGGCTATATTTTATATGAATAAAAAGCTCTATTCTCTGCCAAAGACAGCAGAGCTTTGTTAGTCAAACAGCTTTTGAGTTAAAATCACTGTTCATAAATTATCAATTCTAGACACAGCAGAGCTTTGTTAGTCAAACAGCTTTTGAGTTAAAATCACTGTTCATAAATTATCAATTCTAGACACAGCAGAGCTTTGTTAGTCAAACAGCTTTTGAGTTAAAATCACTGTTCATAAATTATCAATTCTAGACACAGCAGAGCTTTGTTAGTCAAACAGCTTTTGAGTTAAAATCACTGTTCATAAATTATCAATTCTAGACGAGGCTAAAGCGGCTCGGAATTTTGACCTATCCACCCATCAAATATTTTAAAGTCTGCACCCAGGTGATAACTCATGGTAAGGGAACATGCCTGCAAAGCTTTATTCCATGCACATTTCTATTATATGTGCACATCTACATTTCTCTTATATTGTGCACATTTGAGGTGACAACAGTTGAAACATTTGTGTCTACAGCCTCCTTTCTTCCAAACCCCAGTTCCTGCTACCCTTACTGAGTAGCCCTTGCAACCAGTATCCTTTACAAAACCACGCAGAGAATTACCGCAAAACCCACTCTACATAAATAGGAGCCAGAATAATCATTACATTTATCATGGGCCCTCAAATATAGAAGAAGACATGCACATTTCTCGCAAATTTCCCTTACATGTGCCCCTGTACATTTCTCTTACATGAGCACATGTAAATTTCTCTTCTATGTGCAGATGTACATTTCCCTTACATGTGCCCCAGTACATTTCTCTTACATAAGCACTCGTAAATATCTATTAAATGAGCACATGTACATTTCTCTTATATGTGCACAAGTACATTTCCCTTATATGTGCACATGTACATTTCTCTTATATGTGCACATTTACATTTCTCTTATATGTGCACATGTACATTTTTCTTATATGTGCACATTTACATTTCCCTTATATGTGCACATGTACATTTCCCTTATATGTGCACATTATTTACATTTCTCTTATATTTGCACAAGTACATTTCCCTTACATGTGCACATGTACATTTCCCTTGCATGTGCACATATACATAAAGCTCTGGCTATTATGGCACATTATATAGCAAATTTAAAAAAGCTGCAAACAAAAGTGTTAGAGTCAGCAAACCTCAGCCATCATGCTGGGGTCAATATGTTGAAGGTCTGTAATTTTATTTGATTGCAACAGATGTAAAGATGCCACACTGTGGATTGACAAATACCTCCTGTGGTGAAAGTACCACCCATAAATATGGAGCAGTGTAGTTCTTTAGTGATATCATTTATCTTTTTATTCAGCGATCTCCCTGTATCAGTACAAATGCTGGAGTAAGAACAAGTTTTTCTATGACATAAATTGTAGATCCAGTTGACCATAAATTCAATGGCAACCAAGAGAATGGATAGAAAAGAAAACAAGAGAAACAGTTTTTGTGAAGCCATGTAGTTATAGTCCATACCTATATAATATAACCTATGTGTGAGTCAGTCTAGATAAAGTTCTCCTATATAATTATGTAAGTTTCTCTAAGCAGTTCCAGTATTCTGCAGAACCAACTGGAAATCAATGGATCCTATTAATGAGCCAAGGCAGAGGAACCATTAATGTGTAGACCTATTTCTTAGTTGGTTGATGAGCCATGTTATCCTTTGTCAGTGTTTGAATTTATCAAGTCAGCATTAGTTGTGGCACCAGGCATACTCCAGGTTGATTTCAGTACAGAAGTTAAAAGTAACTGTGATATTTCTTTTTAGTTTCAAGGGAATTAAAAAAAAAAAAAAAAAATCAAAGTAAAGTAAAAAAACAATAATAAACACAATTTTTAAGTAATTATCCTTTGTCAGTTTTTGAATTTATCAAGTCAGCATTAGTTGTGGGACCAGGCATACTCCAGGTTGATTTCAGTACAGAAGTTAAAAGTAACTGTTATATTTCTTTTTAGTTTCAAGGGAATTAAAAAAAAAAAAAAAAAAAATCAAAGTAAAGTAAAAAAACAATAATAAACACAATTTTTAAGTAAGGTGTAGAGTTAACTTACTTGTCAGTCTCTTCATCAGTTTGTATTTCGCCAAGCTCACCAACTTTGATCTTTACTATTTCAAGTTCACTATTAATTGATAGACATAAATAAAAATAAGGAGATAAAATTTATCAAAACAATCCTTGTACTCAGACAAGAAATAAAATAAAACAATGCAAATTATTGACTTATTGACACAGGACTTTTCGAAACACTTTGGGTTTTGCAAGCAAGAAGATTAAAAACAAACAACTGTTAGCTCCAAAATTATTCTTTGGTCTATTTTATATTTTAAGGATTGCCAAAGGCATTATATATTTGGACTCAATTAATGATAACCAATTTTAGTTCTTCCTCATTTGATTTAAAAGAATCTAAATTATTTAACTGATTAATTAACCCATACAAGTTTCTCACCTGGATTCTGTGCATGAGATGGGGTGATGCAGCAGATAAATAAACTCACAGGGAAACCAATCTTTGGCACTAACTGTCCACAGCTGGCTTTTCTCTTCCTGTGTGAACCTGCAACATATCCATTGTAAGGCATAATATTGGGAGACTGCAATCAAGTTGTAAGGTGGGAAATAAGGAAGACGACACTAAGTGAAAACTTGAGAAAAGACAAAAAATTATTGAACTCAGCCTCAACATGCAAACAAGAAACTATCAAAATGGTGAATAAGATAAACATAGTTCTTAAAGTAGGTGGCTGAGTCCAGTCTAAGACGAATCCAAGAACTTATAATAAATATTATATAAAGTAATAAAAATGGGTAAAGAAATTGAAAAAAAATAATAATAATAATCAAAAACAAAAAGGAAGAACAAGTTGATTAAATAGAAACAAGAAAGGGTTTGGAGAGTGTGTCACTAGGAAAACTAAACTAGTTTTAGTTGAAAGACATCAGAAGTTGCTTTCATTAACAATTTGATAGATTTCAATCTTCACTAATTTTATTGTTGTACTTACTGACACACTTTAGTTGGATGGGGAACTTCTTCAGACCCTCTGTGAACATTAAACAATGAATAAATTAAGTATTAAAAACAAATTTAGCCTAGTGAACATAGCTACTAGTTATGTTGCAATCTCTTATATATATTTTGCTTCTGATGCATCCTGCTTACTTTTCAAAACTGACCCCTCCCCCAACTCCATCTCTTTTATATTAATTATTAATAGGACTAAGTGAAAAAAAAAAAAGGCTGTCAGAACAGCTAACTTCCTGCATGACCTCTGAACTCTGGTAAATAAATTGCCATTTTTGTTATACTGCTACTGTTTTGTAAGTGTCTGTTATAAAATGAATGACAGTATCTCCTCCATTGATTTTTGTACAACGTCATCTCTACTCCAGGATCCGGCAACTGCCTGTTCCTATCAGTGGGTTAAATCTTGGTTACAAACGGTTGATGAAGGCAATGCACTCTCACTACAACATAGGGCAGTAGATTTCGTTGCAAATTATAGAGAAATGAGAAGTTAACTCTTTTTTTGTAACACTTGGGCCCACGGGGTACTTTCTCAAAATACCCGGATCCAGTGTAAAAATACTGCACCTAGTTAAGACCTAGTCATAAGCACAAGTCTATTGATTGTTAAGCAAGATTATAAAAATATTGATACATGAAAGAGATAATTTATAGATTGTTTTACAGTGATAAAACAGCTCTATTTAAAAGACACAAAATTAAAATTAATTTTGTAACATTTATGGCAAAGCTATACCTAACAATGAAAATAAACAAGACAAAGACATTTTTTGGCCATTTAGCTTTGGCAGACCTGTTAACTCTTACGATTTTGTTGGCGTACAATGTACGATTTTGAGGTGTATTAAGTGTATACATTATATATACTGTATGTTTATTTTTTACTATTAAGATAATGTATTGAACAATTTTGTGATGATATTGTACGATTTTAAGTGTTTGAGGGTAAACAGGTCTGCTTTGGTGAAACATACTTGAATTTGATCTTTATGAAATAAACCACGACCATTGTTGTTTACATTGATATTTAAATATTTTTTTAAAAATCTTTAGGGATTTTCCCATTGTTAACAACAAAGTGAATAGCCACCGAGCTCATTGCCGATTCTTACATCAAGAAAGTCCCCGCCACAATTAAATTGACTGTCCACTTTATCCCTTTATATTACCTAACAAAAACCCTAACATACCAACTACAATGCCCTTGGTAACAAAAGCCAAAAGAGTATCACAATGATGACCTAATAACCAAGTATTGTACTCACTCTGCTGTGTAGAGTTTGAAAGTCAAAAGATTTCTCATTGAGCTGCCAATGACACACTGGGAAATAATTGAATACAAATAATACTTTACACTGCTTTAAACTAAAGTGGTCAAGTAACATTTTATTTTAACATGCACTCCCTCTTGAAAAAAAAGAAAATTGCATTTAAAAACACACCTAACCACACAGCCCTACACCCACATCCACACCCACATCCACATCCACTGACACATACATGCATAAAAAGTTTGTACTCACAGCTGGTTCCAGCACAGCAGCGGCAATCGCTTGGTCCAACAGATCTTTGCGTTGCATGATAGATTTGCCATGCATTAGGGGGTAAAGTATTTTACTGTCTGCAAGCAGCGATCAATTATAACATTATAGAACAATAAAAAAAAAAAATTACAATTGGGAAACTTTTTATCTTAGTTTGGAAAATTCAATGCAGGGAAGATTCATCGTGGTAAAAGTAATGGCAAGAACATTGATGTAAGGAAATGACAATGCCAGGACAAATCATTTCAATTTAATCAACTGTAAATTAATTGTAGATAATACATTTTTGAAAGTTGCATGACTTTATATCTCTACAAGCAGGGCTGGAAGTTAACAACCAAAAAACAAAATACATGACCATGATAAGAGAAGAACAAACAGATGAAGCAATTAAAATTAGAAACCAGACTTTTGAAAAAGTAAATCAATTCAAATACCTAGGATCCTTGTTAAATGAAAGAAACGAATTACTAACAGAAATAAAAGAAAGAATATCAGCCGGAAATAGGGCATACTTCAGTAGTCAGAAAATGCTCAAAAGTAAAAACATTACAAGAGAAACAAAGAAAACTATTTATAAAACTGTAATCAGACCAGTTGTAACATAAGCAAGTGAAACTTGGACCCTAACAAAAACGGCAGAAAACCTATTAAACACATGGGAGAGGAAAGTTCTCAGGAAAATATATGGGCCAACAAAGGATGAATATAGATGGAGAATAAGAACCAACCATGAATTATACAGTCTATATCAGGATCCCACGATAGTAGCAGAAATAAAAAGAGGCAGGCCTACGCTGGGCAGGACACCTAGAGAGAATGCCAAATGACAGAGGAACGAAGAGGGTACATCACCAATACCCCAGAGGAAAAAGGCTCAAAGGCAGACCTCCGCTTAGGTGGATAGATGATGTGGAAAAAGATCTACAGCAGATGAGAGTCCCAAGCATGGAAAAGAAAGGTTAGGTCTGAGTTAAAGGAAGTGGTGAGGCAGGCCAAAGCCCTATATGGGCTGTAGCGCCACAGGGATGGATGGATGACTTTATATCATGCACAATTTGATTAGTTGCACATTGTTTCAATACATTATTTTGTTATGTGGGTGATCAGTTTGCTATAAATTTGTGATTAATACACCGAAAATATTTTAGCTTGTGTCATCTATTTTTATTAATAATTTCTAAACATAATTTTATTTAACTAATAATTTAAGGTAAATAAAATTAAATAGCCCTGCAATACATTTTTCTTTGTTATGAATTTTCCAAGTGATGAATTTATTTACCTTAAGTTTTCCCACACCATTAATGTTCCCTCCATGGAATTTGCTTATGTAAAATTTTCTATGATTGGCATTTTAAGAATAAATAAAAATTATAAATGAATTGGCTATTAGGCCAAAGCAAGATTCGTATGAATATATCAAAAGCACAGTAATTGCTATGCTTTTGTGTACAATGAGTTAACTGTTATCAGTTTAGTAAAAGATTCCATTGATTTTACAATTTTCTTTTTATGTAAGTCCAGATAAGTGCAGTGTACAGGAATAAAATTTAATAAATAAAAAAAAGCTATAATCTATTACGATTTTAGTTTTAGATAATTATATACTTTACTTGTGCTTTAAGAATAAATGCTGTTAGCATCTGGATAATCTTGTTTTTTTAAGACAAGGGAAATAATACAAATAAATAAATATTTACTTCTTCTTCAAAGTTACTCCCCTGGTACCAAACAAAATATAGAAAGCCACATGATTGTACTACAGTCAATTGTTTAAGGCTTTAGGTAAAAAAAATAAGGAAATGTAAATGTTATCCCTAAGTGTGAGATTCCTTTTTCGGCAGAGTATAAAATATATGCATCATACTTGGACATTACTTACATTACTTAGTCATTCTTTACAATGCCCAGGCATCCCATAAAATGACCACATAGATGGACAGAGTTTAAGTATTGAAATGACACTTGACAGGGGTTGAACATTTGATAATGAAGGAGCTAAAAGATTTGCTTCATATCTATTCAGAATGAGAAATAGCTAAACACAAATAAGTCTGCATTAGTCTGCAATTTTATTATGTTTATTATGTTTATACACAAAATGCTGTATGAAGTTAGGTTACATTATTGAAATAGCAACCTTTACATCCCATATATTCAAATGTTTGTATTTAAGAGAATCTGGGTAAAAATTGATGTATGATTTGTTCTATTTTCTTTTTAATAATTGGAAAAAGAGTAAAACTACATGCATGTATGATTATTTAAACTTATGACAACAAAGTACCTTTGTGGAATGTTGTTGTGTTGAGGAACTGAACCCAGGGGTTTTCATTATAGTTTGGAGGTTGAACCAGGTCTTCTTTCTTTAGATATTGACCTACTTTTTCCAGCTTAAACCCTTGTTTGACAGGTTTTGTTGCACTTATGGCTGGTGTGTCAATATCATCTTCCTGAATGTTGAGTAATAAGTGGGCACATGAAAATTAATATTTAAAAACAATGCTGGATGATTTAAAATTCATGATGATAAAATGGGTTTAAAGTTGAACCCCTGCTATAACACGATAACTTTGTTTAATAAAATCAGACCATCTTAATAGTGGTTTTACGTAGCGTTATATGTTTTTCAAAATTTAATCTGTTTTAAGATTAGGCTCTTAGAGTGGATAATATGTAATGAAGGACTGAAAACCAGTATACACCTGAAAACCAGTATACAAAGAAAGCGATACTAAAGCTAGTGATACTAACAATATTCAATTTAATAATATGATTAAATTTCTATAAAAATACAAATCAAAATATACAGACACACCAAAAAAACTATATCAACTTTCAGCAAAGCAATTGAAAAGGTACCATTCTCAAAGATTACAAATGTTAATTTACACACCAACACACATGAAGAGTGCACTCTGGCAATAATATAATGTCTCATAAATGTCTAGAAAAGAAATTCTAGAAAATGCATCATCTGATAGTGTTCTTTAGGACAAATAGAATTTATTTGAATGTAAACAACCTTTTCTCAATCAAAGGAGGAGTGGGTAAAAGGAGTGGCACAGCACATTTGATCTTTGACGTCAAAATCAAAACATATGGTGGTGGCTAAAATTAGGCAAACACACATGCCATAACAGTTGGCTGCGTTTTCACAAATAGTTTAGGAATATTTAACAAGTAGGAAGATGGGTTATTTATTTACCTCTTGTGGTTAGTGAGTTATGTGTTGGTGTTCATGTTGCATCAGTTTTAGTGGACTTGTTGTGATATATGAGAATTTTAAGCTATACCCTTTATTTTTGTGACTCACTTGGAAAAAAATGATTTCATATGCCATTAAACAATTGGGGCCATGACATGACTGCGTTATATCCAGATTCACATTATGGCGGGGTTCCACTGTATTAATATGTGAATGGTGAGGAGCCAGAATTTTTTAAAAATTTATTTTTACCTTCCTCACACCCACCAATGTCATAAAAGTTGTTAAACTTGATTAATCTGACTCCAAGACTAGTATTTAGTATGATATTTTGAATAAGTGCATGTCCACATTGTAAACAGATCTCTCCCATGAGCCACAGACTAGAAAGAATGCACATCATCCTAAGAGAGTCTGATGGTCTCAAAGAAAACAAACATTGTTTAAACACTCTGCATTGACAAGAAACTTACCCCTAAAAGATGACTGAAATTATCTCTTAGAAAGTCAGCAACAAATTTGATATCATGCTGAGTCATCTGAAAGATAATGTTCATGCATTAAAAAAAAGAGTATGGTGACAAGTCTTTCATGTTAACCCCTGGCAGTCAAAGCTCTGCACTTATGGCACTAGGCAAGAGTAAATATATAAATAAAAAAACAATAAATGCAAAGGCTGACAACTGATTTGTTTTTAAATTTAAAAACATTCTCAAAGTTACTTCCCCTTCACTTACTTATGGCACAAGGTTTGAACAGTTGTATACCAGAACCTTGATATCACCAAGCAGTTAATGGACACACTGTGCCTAACTGATGTGTTTTTTAGATGGTATATTGACCAAAAGGTCACGTAAAGCTTAATATTGACCAATAATGAATATAACATAAGAGGTAAACAAAACTTCCAATCCACAATAAAATTGTGAATGTTTGCTTTTTTTAAAAAAAATTGGAACACCATTTATAACATCAACAAAAACGTACGTAATTGAAATACACATAACAAATTACTAAAACTGGGTGTAAAATAGAGTAAAATCCTTTATGGTTAAATCTGACTGAGTTCAAACTGAATGAAAGGTACATTATTTAAAAAGCTGTGTCAGTTTTGTCTTTATACCAATTGGAGGCCATCCATAAATGGCGTGGAGCATCTGGGGGAGTAGGGGGTTAAGCAATGTGATGTCACATTAAAAGCAGAACAGTATAGAAAAAAATTGCACTTAATAACATTAAATTACAGACATTTCTAAGACTATTCTTTCATACAACAATTTAAATTATTTCATTTTAAATAACTATGATCACTGAGAGGATCAGTACAGATATGTGAGGTACTTAAAATGCCCTCTGATCAAACAGAGGAGAATCAGGGTGTAGTGACGTTGACAGTCGTGAGAATTTATGTCCTGATGTGGAGAATGGAGTCATAGCATTAAGGCTACCTGATGAAGTGGAGAGTCATAGCATTAAGGCTACCTGATGAAGTGGAGAGTCATAGCATTAAGGCTACCTGATGAAGTGGAGAGTCATAGCATTAAGGCTACCTGATGAAGTGGAGAGTCATAGCATTAAGGCTACCTGATGAAGTGGAGAGTCATAGCATTAAGGCTACCTGATGAAGTGGAGAGTCATAGCATTAAGGCTACCTGATGAAGTGGAGAGTCATAGCATTAAGGCTACCTGATGAAGTGGAGAGTCATAGCATTAAGGCTACCTGATGAAGTGGAGAGTCATAGCATTAAGGCTACCTGATGAAGTGGAGAGTCATNGGGGGGGGGGGGGGGTCCTAAGTAAATGTTCTAGGCCAATCCCTAAAACATCCCAAAAATAAATTACTGATAAGAGTAATGCCCAAACCAGATCCACCAGAAAAACATTTTTAATCTCTATTTAAAATACATAAATACTGTGGGTTTCACAGCACAGCAGCAACTAGCAATGGAAGCAAAATACAATTTTCTGGGTCCTCCACACCTGAGCAGGGTGCTTTCACCCCTCATTAAACCACTGTTCCAGGGAAATTTTTCTGACACATGCCCAGCAATTCAGTATTCCTTGTAGGTAGACAGTAGTGGTCAGAAATTTTTATAGGGGTAGGGGTGCAGAGGCTTGTTAAGTTATATTTGAGAAGGGGGGGGGGGGGGGGGCATGTGGTCTTAACATTTTGTGATGATGGGAGAGGGGGGTAAAAAAAATCTGCAAAATTTTCATGACATCATTTATGCATGGCCCCCTTGTAATTTATCTTTTTATTTTTCGTTTGATTTTTGTTCTTTGTTTTATACAGGGGTGGTAACACTATGGCAGGCTAGCTCCTTGTTTCTCCATTTTGAATGGCTCGCCCTTAATTAAAATAATCATATAAATGGAAAAGAACCAAAAAAATTAACACGTAATTTAAATTTTCAATGGCAGATGTCATTGCTATATGAGAGTAAACCCCCCCCCCCTCCCCCAACACAACTATTTTCATCACTTATGGCTTTCACGCCTCTGTGACCTCTTGAACTACAAAAGTTTGCCCAACCCTGGCTTCATATATTAAAAACCAACTTACACTTTAAAAGCTCACATTCTATAATTTCTAACATAGCTCACTACTGCACTTTTAGTTCACTTTTGGGAAATTAGGTCTAAATTTTTAAAAATCCTTCAAAACATTTTGAAGCGCTTTTTTTTTTTTAAGGGGCTCCCCACTTCTCGCCAGAAGTACTGCAATACTTAGGTAATCATTTCAAAGCTGGTCTCTGGGCCTTGCAGCTCTCTCATTTGCTCTGACCATCGTCCTGAATCTGGCCAGACACATTGCATGCTATCACATTGCTCTCAAAAAGGTTTGGAAACCTGAGTGGTTTGATCTTAGCCAAAAGATCTAGTGGTTTGATCTTAGCCAAAAGATCTAGTGGTTTGATCTTAGCCAAAAGATCTAGTGGTTTGATCTTAGCCAAAAGATCTAGTGGTTTGATCTTAGCCAAAAGATCTAGTGGTTTGATCTTAGCCAAAAGATCTAGTGGTTTGATCTTAGCCAAAAGATCTAGAAGCGACCTGCTTTTTTTTTCTGGGCTTATTCAGCCCAACCATTTGGTTGTGCTTATTCCTATCAAAAAGTAGGCTGAGTTTTCAATGATTCTAAATATTATAGTATCAAAAAGTCACCTTGTTCATATCAGATGGTGGGTGCTCATTGGACAGGCGAATAATGGCTGAAAAATAATAGAATTGTTTTGTTAATCTTAAAATACAAAGTAAAAGCAAAACCTTAAATAACAAAAATAATTGTACAGATGTATTACCGGTAGCTAGTTTTGTTTTTTTAAGATTCAATTTCATTTAAATAAATACATTAAAAAAATTTCCTTAAAAAATAACAAAATGACCTAAAAGCATGATGATCTTCCGTTCCAGTAAAACTACATTTTTACTCACCAATGTACAGCCACCTAAAAAAAGCTTTGAAGTTTTTTATGCTCGTGTCAATGACTCTGGTAAAAAAAAAAAATAAATAAAGTTAAAATCAACCCTAAAAGTGAAATCGATCAGTTATAAAAACGTATCTAACAAAACTGATACAGAAATGGGATTATCTATATATTATACATAGAAGAAGTAGGGCAAACAACAAGAGGACCAAGATCACCACGCAGGCTATATATAGATAAGCCAGAGCAAGCAAGACGCAGGCAAAACCTCCCCTCCCTTCCCTTGCCTGTCTATCATTGGCCTCGAGACATGACATGCGCACTGCGGTGGAGCTACCGCCCCCCCCCCCCTCCTGCACCACCCTCGCTTGCCAGCCAAATAAAAAGTGTGCTGTGATGTATCATGAAACAAAGGGGTGGGAGGGGGGTGGTGTAGCAAAATTGTCATTCTTAAATGTGCGTAACTTGAGTTGATGTTTTTGTCAAGTAACTTTAGTAGATGGGAAGTTCACGCATTGCTGTTGCCAATGTTTGGCGGGCTACATCTAGTTTTATTTATTTTTTTTCAAAATATTTCTTGAAATATAACTTTAAAATTGTCATTATTTTATTTAACTTGATGACAATTATATACACATTATAATAATTCTTGGAAAATTAAAATTGTGCATTAATTTTGAATGAAAAGAATACAGGTATAGATCTTTAAACAAATGTACTTGCAAATCTGCTCATTAGAAAACTTGAAATAACATTCAAACTGAAGTGAAAATAACTTACTGCTGCAGCTCACTAGCACTAATAGCAAATGCTCCAGCCGTCTGTACAGCGATGTGCACAGTGGATGGGTTCAAACCCAGCACCCCATACTTGTCATACCACTGAGACATGCCATTGAGGTCACTAAGGTGAGAGGTTATGTTGTGGCTAACTCTGGAGAATGAAAAAACAAAATCAATATTTGATTGATTGTTGACATGTAGGTAAACAAGCTAATTTATTACAACCATAGATTGACAAATTTTACCAAGAAATTATTTTAAAGTTAATCCATTTTTAAGCTTCATTATGACCTACCATTTCAGTGACTCAAGAGTCCTTCACTGAAAACTATTATTGGAGATTTGACAGTTATTCATTCTTCATACTTCATTACATAATAATACTGCCAAAAAATTACTCCAGTCAATATTAAGTGAAAAATAAGTGGATAAATGCAAAAACTGCACAGAGAAATTCTGGAACAGTATTCTGACAGATTATGAAATGTTTTTTCTTAGCTGAAGAAGCATTTACATTCATAAATAATTTTGCAGGCTTTCCTTTAAATTTGTATAGTTCTATTATACCTTTGCAACTGTCGAACCACTAGTTTCTGTATGTTGGAGTAAGAGTTCTCTATTGAAAACCCAAGCTTCTTCAGACCCTTGACACAAATGTTTAAAATAAATTAATTCATAACATCAAATTTGTAAAGCATTTTTGTTAATTTAAAAGCTACATGAAAAATTCAAAAAATATTCACAGTCATAGTCAATTTTATACTTTATAAATTTCATTGTTAATAAAGTTAAATTTGATGGGACTTAAAAATGAATTACTTCTTTTTTAGAAATAAATTATTGGGTTCTAATTTTTGCTATATTGTTTTCCAAACAAAGCCACATAACATTTCCATAGGGGTTATGGCTATTAAAGTATAACAGAGTGTACAACTCGTGTTTACATTTAATATAGAAATTGAATAAATTTAAAGCAATAATCAGCTGATTCAAATATCCACTAGTCTTACCTTATCTGTCAGTTCTTGTAGTAAAAATGACTGCAACTCTAAGCTGAAAAATTGTTTTAATTTTAACCACAATCTATGTAACAACTTAAAACGTGTAACAAATAAAACATTTTTTCTCTGACACGTATGAACAAATTAACAAAGGGACATTAAAAATAATAATTCAAGCGTTCAATGAATTTTCTTGTTATTTCCCCTTACAGCTAAAGGTCTTTTTTTTTCTTTTTTTTTTTTTTAAATTTGGTATATGAACTTCTGTTGTAAATTGCATTTTGGAAAATTATGTGGATTGCAGTGGAAATTAAGCTGATACCAATTTATTTCCATGATTCAGAGCAGCTTTGAAAACAGTTTAAAATGAAGCTTTTGTTGTTATAGAAAATATTGCTTACCTGGTTGTCCCAAACAGTAGTAATTCCAAGAAGTCATTGCTCACAGAACCTTCATTTCTTTGCTGAAAAATACAATCTTAGTTTAAAATGTTGACTGCTTCTATGTCTATTACAGGGAGTCAATGCGTTCTATTGCATGTACGGGAGAGCTATCAACGCATTGTAATCTTGTGTGGTAATTAAAAATATGCTTTCATCAAATGAAAACATGTAAAAATATGTTTCACAACGATAAAGCTTTTCAAATAAACGGGGACAATGACTCACACTGACAAAGATGTTTTTAAAATGACACACACATTACCCCCCCCCCCCACACACACACACATTACCCCCTCACACACACACATTACTCCCCTCACACACACATTACTCCCCCCCCCCCACACACACACGTGAGGGTTTACGTGCATCAATGTAAGCGAAGAACATCAAATACAGCGCATATATCGATTACTACCAGCATTTAGTGTGAATGTTAATTTTCTTTCAAAACGCAAGTGTTCGAGTCGTTCAGACTAGTTCAGTGGCTCTTAACCTGGGTTTGATCGAACCCTAGGGGTTCGGTGAGTCAGTCTCAGGGGTTCGGCGGAGGTCAAAAAAAAAATATCATATTTTATTTTTCCTATTAAGAAGGGTTCGGTGAATACGCATACGAAACGGGTGGGTTCAGTACCTCCAACAAGGTTAAGAACCACTGGACTAGTTATTTATTTTAATCTTTTGATACAATTTTTGAGACACAAGATTCTCATACTGCTGACCACAAGACGAATGTGTGTGAAATATTTGCTGAATGAGTTTAAATGTATGTGCTGTTCTATATTGGAATGCGATCAAACTAATTAAATATTAAATCTGCCATCGTTTTTTTTAAAGACAAAACGTAACACTCTTCAGTTGCACTATAGGCCGAGGCTGGTCATACCGATATCCAAAGCCTGACTCAGCTAGAAGTCCAAAGCCTGACTCAGCTAGAAGTCCAAAGCCTGACTCAGCTAGAAGTCCAAAGCCTGACTCAGCTAGAAGTCCAAAGCCTGACTCAGCTAGAAGTCCAAAGCCTGACTCCGCTAGAAGTCGAACAGTTTAAAATGTTCTGGGAATTTGCGACAACGACGATATCTACTGTACAAAGTTTGTTATAACGGTCTGAGCGGCTACGTTTGTAAATGGTTCGATCAATCACAAGAAAACCAGAAAATGGATAGCAACCAGATTTGATATGGTCATTTCTGCAGACCTATAGATGGTTCCCGGAACGTTTGGTCGTGATCCCATAGCCCAAAAGCCATAATTTAAACAGCGTAAAATTTAAAGGGTAAAAAAGTAAAATAAAGGATTATTTTAAATGATTTCAAGTTATGATATTTTTTGGTGTATGTAAGCACTTTTAATAAGTCTTTATTCAGAACGGTGCGCTTTCTAATACATCTGTTAAAAGGAAGTGTTTCTGTGCACATTTGTTTGGTGCAAATATCTCTTACATATTATAGTTTGCTTGTGCTGTGACTGCTTCCATTTTCGGATAGCGCGCAAAATATAATTTCCGATAACAACACTAAATTATTTTTGTTTAAATTTCGCAACTGCGTTTGGTGCGTAATGTTTTCTTTTCTTTTCGGAAAATGAAATCGTCTCATTTTAAATATGGAGTAATAAATATTCGACTTCAAAGTAGTTGGGACATGAGAATGTTAATATAGGTCATGGGCGTGGGGAAAAAATGTGCAATGACGTATCATTGGGGAGGGCGGAATGGGTGTAGCAAAAATTGAGATTCTTAAATGTGCGTTACTGAGTTCATGTTTTGTCAAGTTACTTCAGTAGATGGGAAGTTCGCGCATTCTGTCGCCAATGTTTAGCGAGCTATAACTAATTGTTCAACAAATCTTTAGAAAAATATTTTAAATAAGTTAAGTGTTTAATGCTGTCTTATTCTTTGAATATACGGAACTACGTGTTGTAACATCTTAAGAAACCACGCAGTACACTGTGTGGAAAAAAAAAAAAAAAAGGTGGGGGGGGGGGGGGGGTATTAGATTAGAATTATTCCATAGTTCAGGGGCGTGTATTAAAGTGTTATGCGTTGGCCTAGCTACAGTGGTACCTCGGTATACGTCCGCTTGGGAATAAGTCCAACTTGGTATACGTCCTGTTTGGACGATAAACTTTTTGCTTGGTATACGACCTTCGTTTGGAATACGACCCGTGTGCGTGCTAGAACTTGTATGTGTCAAAATGATAGAGGAAGCTCCTACTTCATTAATCAAGGAAATCTTTGCTAAATGGATGGATGTCAAAAACTTTGCAGAGAAGTACCACCCCAACAAAGCCCAAACAAGTCGTAATAGCATTGGCTGGAATGACCAGACAATGTCACATTTTCGAAACAAAAGCTCTTTAGACAGATTTGAGTAAAAGTCAAACCTGGTGAGCCTCAACCTGGGTCAACTAGGGAAAAGAGACAGAAAACAAGAAAAAAAAACAACAGAATGTCATATTCCTGAAGTTTTATTGGAAGCGGACTCTCCTTCAAAACAATAACATCTCCTCCTTCTCAGCACCATATTAGTAAGCACTTGACTCTTCTCACCAATGTAAAGGGGGGGGGGGGTTAAATTTTCATTTATTTCATATAAGTTTTTTTTATGTATTTACTTTATTCCTGAAGTTTTATTGGAAGCGGACCCTCCTTCAAAACAATAACTTCTCCTCCTTCTCAGCACCATATTAGTAAGCACTTGACCTTTCCCACCAATGTAAAGGGGGGGGGGGGGTTAAATTTTCATTTATTTCATATAAGTTCTTTTTATGTATGTACTTTAGAATTAAGCACTGATTAAATTATTTTATACAACCACGTCAATAAATGTATAATATTCCAATAACAATAGGATTTTTTTCTTCATGGGAACGGATTAATCATTTTCCCTTTATTTCTTGTGGGGAAAACTCCGTTTGGTATACGTCCTGTTTGGTATACGTCCTGTTTGGTATACGTTCTGTTTGGTATACGCCCTGTTTGGTATAAGTCCTGTTTGGCATACGTCCTGTTTGGCATACGTCCTGTTTGGTATGCGTCCTGTTTGGTATACGTCCTGTTTGGTATACGCCCTGTTTGGTATACGTCCTGTTTGGTAGACGTCCTGTTTGGTAAACGTCTTGTTTGGTATACGCCCTGTTTGGTATACGTCCTGTTTTGGTATACGTCCTGTTTGGTATACACCCTGTTTGGTATACGCCCTGTTTGGTATACGCCCTGTTTGGTATACGTCCTGTTTGGTATACGCCTTGTTTGGTATAAGCCCTGTTTGGTATACGTCCAAGGATCTGGAACGGATTCAGGACGTATACCGAGGCACCACTGCATATATATTTAAAACGACATGAAAAATCATCAAACGCCATACCTGTATTCATTAATATGGAAATGTGGATTTTTAAATAGTTCAATGTCTTATTTTTTAATCTTAATTTAAATCTCTTCATAAGATGGCACATGTTCATCAATGTATCTTTCTCATTTAATTACTATCCACTATATCAGACCTGCACGACATTTGGCCCGCGGGCCTCATGCGGCCCGCTAGCACCCACTTTACGGCCCGCGAAATAACAAACTATTCTTTATTATTAGTATTTTCTTAATAGCTCCCCCCCCCCAACCATTCCTATTATCTTTCGGCCCGCACATGTTTTTTTTATTAAGTACCGGTATGACAGCCCGCCTTACATGTTGAGTTGTGCAGGCGTGCACTATACTCATGATAAAATGTGTCTGAATATATCGTTCAATCTTCGGGGCCTCAATTTCGTTTTTTATATGAGCCATCTAAGTATAATCACACTTCATAGATTTAAGTATAATCACACTTCATAGATTTAAGTATAATCACACTTCATAGATTTAAGTATAATTACACTTCATAGATTTAAGTATAATTACACTTCATAGATTTAAGTATAATTACACTTCATAGATTTAAGTATAATCACACTTCATAGATTTAAGTATAATTACACTTCATAGATTTAAGTATAATTACACTTCATAGATTTAAGTATAATTACACTTCATAGATTTAAGTATAATTACACTTCATAGATTTAAGTATAATTACACTTCATAGATTTAAGTATAATTACACTTCATAGATTTAAGTATAATTACACTTCATAGATTTAAGTATAATTACACTTCATAGATTTATCTAGACCAACCTTGTTACACGTGCACTTGAAAATATAGATTTAAAAATACTGTCGGAGTCAGGGATACTAATTTCATTTTCCTTGTATTTGCTATACCTCTTAAATTTTCAATCGATTTTAATGGGACAACTTTAATGGAAAATTTAACGTTACTATTTATTTGATGAATCATATAGGGTCCCTTTCTTGTGATAATTAAAACATCCCCTTTTAGAACGGGTCCCCACCTGCGCCATTTATTTTAACTTTAAGGGAAAACGTCTAGAGTTAGGGCATTTTGTTTTTAAGATGTTTGGTTTTGAAATAATGATGACATATGCAAAGAGTACATTTTTAACATTTATTTTATTTTTTTTTACTTTCTTGAAGTTTCTACCTCATTTCTAGAACGTTCGATGTTTTCTTTTTAAAAAAACGTGTTTAAAATAGTATAAATGTCATTTTTATGTTGATCATGTTTCTATAAGTCTCCGTGATTTTCCTCAAATCTTTTTAAATTATATTTAAAGATAATTTTGAAGTTTCTAGAAAGTTCATTGTAATACCTGGAGCTGTGCACGAAGGCTTAGGTCAAGGTTACAATGCAAGTTTCTGTGTAAATTGGTGCATCTCGCGCAAACTTGGTAAACATACCAATGCCTTTTAAAATATATGTGGATTTCATACCCATAATATTAAATATCCACATCTTTTGTGCAAAAAAAAAAAGAAAAAAAAAAG
>CAXITT010000075.1:337257-395063 GCA_964033795.1 Lymnaea stagnalis
AGTTAAAAAAAAAAAGCAGGTAAAAAAAAAATGCAGGTAATGCTTAAAAAAGAGCAAAAAAAGACGTAAAAAAAAAAAACACTATAATATATGATAAGACAGGTGAACGTTATGGTACTGGCTATAAATGTGTCATTTCCACGTTGGGAAGCTGCTTTGCGCCCCCCCCCCCCAACCACACACACCTTTTCCCACGATAGTGAATACAAGTGCCATTGAAATATTTTTTTTTTTAATTTTAAAAATTAAAAAAAAAAATGTTTCCCGGAAGTCCACAAAATATGAGTTAACCATTAGAAACAATAGCGTACCATTTTACACGAAACAAGAGAAGAAGAAAATCATTAAGTGATATAAATCGATGCGGACTAGACATCTGGGTAAGTACAGAGGATAGCTGCAAGAAAAAATAGTTGCCATGAAATAAACACCATTCGCGTTTCAGGTTATTTAATTCATTTAATATTTTAAATTTACGCATGAAATAGTTGTTGTTGTTTCTTTTAATGTTTTCTTTTCTATTTTCAACTGAGGCTCTTTTGGACGGCGCCCTTAACAATCTTCCTGACCACCACCAACACCCCCTCCCCACCCCACCCCAGCCCACCAAAGTCCTGCACAGTGATATGTTCATGGAACCATTATTGGGTACTAACTTTTTTATCGCTATTTGATGGCAGTTTTTATGGTCATTTTGATGGTCAGCGATGTCAAGGGGAGGGGAGATAAAATCTCTACCGCCTGGGTCCTGCAGGAAGTGACCTAGCTATAGTCACTATGGGTAATTTAATAACTCCTTGCCGTAGGAAAAGTTGCTTATCAAACAAGAGAAAAAAAAATGGTTTCTTAACATGTATAAAACTGATGCCATCATAGACAAGTCAGTCAGATTTACATCTAAGGCTCGGGGCAGGAATGCAAATCTCAGAGACTCGGCCTGACCAACTCCTAACATCAACAAAGGACGATCCCAATCCCAGTGGCTAACACTGACCATGCTACACGCTACTCGGCTGATAATTTTCTCCGGTCCGCAAAAAGGTGCAAAGTTTGCCGCATACTCAGAAGCGGAACGTTAGCTCAGAACCAGGTCGTAAATCTGTTGGTCCGCCTCTGCTTCAGATGAAACAGCGTCTAGACAATGGAGGGAATTGTCCTCTCCCTTAGCTACTAAACCAACGATTGTCTCGCTGTGACAACTTTTATCTGACTATCAAGGACCCGCTCAAAGATTTTTTTTTTTCTATTTCCATTCTACAAATCCGTACGAAGCTGTAAAAAAACCTGGGCAATGGAAGACTTCATTCAAACGAAGAGGAAAGGGCGGCACAATTAGAGCTTTTGTGGGAATGGTTGGGGGGACGGGGGGGGGGAGACGTTCATTGTGTCATTTCAAGGTCTCTCTCGATGTTTCTATCAGTGCGTAGTAATGGGCAAGAACTCCGAAATAGACATCTAGGTCTAGTGACATGCGCCTTAAGTTAAAATTGAATGGTGAGCGAGTTGGTCACCTGTATCTACATAAATAGGACGCTAACATTGTAACACCCCCCCCTCCTTTAGCGGCCAAACATTACATAACAAACATTAGATTTCAATCTAAATTAATTTACATCAATGACAACCAGGAGCTAACAGACATATTACTTAAAAGGGGTTTAGGTGCATGTGGCAGTGGTGTGATACTAGGTGCATGTGGTGTGATACTAGGGGCATGTGGCACTGGTGTGATACTAGGTGCATGTGGCGCTGGTGTGATAATAGGTGCATGTGGCACTAGTGTGATACTAGGTGCATATGGCACTGGTGAGATACTAGGTGCATGTGGCACAGGGGTGATACTAGGGGCATGTGGCGCTGGTGTAATACTAGGTGCATGTGGTGTGATACTAGGGGCATGTGACACTGGTGTGATACTAGGTGCATGTGGCACTAGTGTGATACTAGGTGCATATGGCACTGGTGTGATACTAGGTGCATATGGCACTGGTGTGATACTAGGTGCATGTGGCACAGGTGTGATACTAGGTGCATGTGGTACTGGTGTGATACTAGGTGCATGTGGCACTGGTGTGATACTAGGTGCATGTGACACTGGTGTGATACTAGGTGCATGATGCATTGGTGTGATACTAGGGGCATGAGGCACTAGTATGATACTAGGTGAATATGGCACAGGTTTGATATTAGGTGCATGTGGCACAGGTGTGATACTAGGTGCATGTGGTACTGGTGTGATACTAGGTGCATGTGGCACTGGTGTGATACTAGGTGCATGTGGCACTGGTGTGATACTAGTTGCATGTGGCACTGTTGTGATACTAGGTGCATGTGGCACTGGTGTGATTACTAAGTGCATGAGGCACTAGTGTGATAATAGGTGCATATTGCACTGGTGTGATACTAGGTGCATTTGGCCTAGGAGTGATACTAGGTGCCTGTAGCACTGGTGTGATACTGAGATTTTAGCTCAACTCAATTAAGCGCGATCATTACAACTATTATGTAGGGAAAATTACCAGGGCTGGTGCCAGGGGACTGCGAACGAGGCCACCGCCCAATGCCCCATGCTGTTTTGCCCTTACAATATTATGTATTGACAATATAGCCATGCCGCGCCATTTCATAGTCCGTCATTTCCAGTCGACAAAATGTTCGGGGGTAAACGTATGACGTCCTCTTGCAGACTTCGGTTAGGCAACTTGATAGCGCCATTGTATGGGTCCAATTCGTTTCTTCATTAAATTCAGAGACATAAAAGGATTTGCATCAGCAATGACAACTGCAAAGGGGCATCAGAAACTAACACCGAGTGGGTGCTTCAAGAACGACGCAATAAGCGAAGAAAGAGTCAGTTTGAATATGAATCTAGAGACGAGACACGATGGACGCCTGAAGAATCTTTCAGGGTAGAATATTTCTTGTATTTATAAAGTAGACTAGAAGTTGGGATCATTGCACACACCTTTCCAATGACTGCTAATGTTCTTTAGCATTTTTAGATTTCTATATGATATTTAGTTAGTCGGTACCACGTTTCTGGATAATTTGAGCAAACACTGTTATGATTGGAACATGGCTATAAGAAGTGGTGATTCGCGGGATATAGATGGTTCGGACTAACAGGAAGGAAAACAGAAGAGCTTAAGAGAAATGATCCCGGGAGAAGTGCACACAACGTTGCAGTGTCTTCAAATGCTTGATTCTGTTACGAATACTGCGATCGCGTAGAAGTTAATTTTGACACAGCCGGTAACCGTACCAGGTGCAAAGAAGAAGTTTACAAAATTCAAAGTTGATAAAAACTTACTTGAGATCATCAATGTGTCGGGTTCGATCGAATGGAATTGCCGACATTGTCAATAGAACGAGACATTGTTAACACCTTTGACTTTGACGTGTATTAATATTATATCGGCCGGGGCATATAACAACAAATGCCCCAAAAAATTTACCTTGCCCAAGGCCCCGCACCTCCCTATCGACGGCCCTGCTTAAACCAATTTATGGTGCTACAAAAAATAATCTTCAATACCCAATATCAATTAGAGTTCATAAAATATACTTTATAACTGGTGACTGAAATTTTACGACTTAAAATGTTGAATACAATGAAATTTTCCCCGTTTTATGCAGGAGTAAAACTCGGTTGAACGAGGTCTCTTATCTCTTATAGTATGGGTGAGAGGGGAAGAACTATCTCTGAAACTGTGATGGATTAGTCTTACACGGAATGTCACAGGATCAGATGAGACCACGGGATAACGGCTAGAGAAGCCGTCTCGTCGGGCGACCGTCAGAGAAGTGTCAATCTGCAGCACTTAAGGGCTCAGTGCAATTACACAGACGGTCAGATCACAGGGATGGAAGCTAATGGATATTTAATTGTTGTGTGACTGAATGGGGACAAAATGGCGCACCGATCCTAAATAATTCGAAACATTTTAACAGAGAAGACTGCTTTAACCGTAGGTAATGTGTAACACACCCACTTACATGAGTCTTTGACAAGAACACCATCGCAACATGACTCGTGTACAAGGACACCACAATAATAATGGTCGTCTACATGCTACCATTAACCATGGGTCATGTGCAACAACACCCACTTACATGGGTCATGTGTGACAACACCCACTTACATGGGTCATGTGTAACAACACCCACTTACATGGGTCATGTGTAACAACACCCACTTACAAGGGTCATGTGTAACAACATCTCCTTACATTGGTCATGTGTAACAACACCCACTTACGTGGGTCATGTGTTACAACATCCACTTACAAGGGTCATGTGTAACAACATCCACTTACATGGGTCATGTGTAACAACATCCCCTTACATGGGTCATGTGTAACAACATCCCCTTACGTGGGTCATGTGTAACAACATCCACTTACGTGGGTCATGTGTAACAACATCCACTTACATGGGTCATGTGTAACAACATCCACTTACATGGGTCATGTGTAACAGCAACCACTTACATGGGTCATGTGTAACAACACCCACTTACATGGGTCATGTGTAACAACATCCCCTTACATGGGTCATGTGTAACAACATTCACTTACATGGGTCATGTGTAACAACATCCACTTACATGGGTCATGTGTAACAACATCCCCTTACATGGGTCATGTGTAACAACATCCCCTTACATGGGTCGTGTGTAACAACATCCCCTTACATGGGTCATGTGTAACAACATCCACTTACGTGGGTCATGTGTAACTACACCCACTTACATGGGTCATGTGTAACTACACCACTTGCATGGCTCGTCTATACTCAGTAACGGGGAGATGGGAAACTTTTTTTTCTTTTTCTTGAAAGCCACATTTGTGTCAAATAATTGGTAAAAATGTGTCCCAATTTATTTAAATGAATAAATACTACTAATAAATACAATTAAAAGAAGAATGAAGCTGTTCAATTATAATTTCAAGCGAAATGTGTCATTCCTTACCATTAACAAGCCGAAAAAATGTTGGCTCTATATAGCCTTGTACTCAAGGGAAACCTCTTGTGTGCCTTTAAATTTGGGATATGTATTTTGAATTGATAAATCCCATCAGCCAATAGTAAAATCTCTTCGTTAGGTTTTTTTTTTTTTTTTGGGTGTACTTATTTTTTTAATTTTTTTATATATGGTAGGCAGAAAATTATGTTTTTTGAATTGATAATTCCCTTCTGCCAATAGTAAAATTTTTTTGTTTGTTTTTTTTTTTTTTTTTGGGGGTACTTATTTTTTTAATATTTTGACATAAGGTAGGCAGAAAATTTCATGATAAAGTAGCATCTAATAAGCCCGTTGTTATGTACAACATCATTTTATAAGTATGATCTATATTCATATAAGTATGCACCTATAACCATATAAGTATGGACCTATATTCATATAAGTATGCACCTATGTTCATGTAAGTATGCAACTATATTCTACTGCTTACATTACTTACAAGCTTCACTAAGGAGTGCTAGCATCAAGATAGATGGGTCGACTACAAGAAAAGCACAATAATGGGTCTACTACAAGAACCATGTGCACTTTAACATGAGTCTACTATAAGTACCAAATTAACTTGGTTCTACTACAAGAACCACATAATATGACTCACATTAACATGGGTCTACTACAAGAACCACATTAACATGGGTCTACTACAAGAACCACATTTAACATGGGTCAACTACAAGAACCACATTTAACATAAGTCTACTACAAGAACCACATTTAACATGGGTCAACTACAAGAACCAAATTTAACATGGGTCTACTACAAGAACCACATTTAACATGGGTCTACTACAAGAACCACATTTAACATGGGTCTACTACAAGAACCACATTTAACATGGGTCTACTACAAGAACCACATTTAACATGGGTCTACTACAAGAACCACATTTAACATGGGTCTACTACAAGAACCCCATTTAACATGGGTCTACTACAAGAACCACATTTAACATGGGTCAACTACAAGAACTACATTAACATGGGTCAACTACAAGAACCACATTAACATGGGTCTACTACAAGAACCACATTAACATGGGTCAACTACAAGAACCACATTAACATGGGTCAACTACAACTAATTTCATATTGCCCTACTTTAAAATTGCATCACCAACTCACCGCAAAACAAATCCTACACAAAAAATATAATTTTTTTTTAGTTTTAGACTGGTAACGTACATCTAAAAATGCCTACAACCTATAACACATAACATGACACCGATGCTATTTGTTTCTCTTGTACAGTGCGTACGGTGCAAATCCACACGAAGATGGCGGGGATCGCAAAAGTGACTGGTATCCGAGGATACCAATACTGTGCCAAACTCATCATTGAAAATGTATCATTTCATTTAAGAAAACAACGGAACAAAAGCGCCTGCCCAGATTACCCCCGTCTCCCCACCCCTCCTTTCATGCATTGTTACAACATGGCATGCCGCTAAAAGACTTGTGCTACAGTTAAGTGCATGAAAAATAAACCAAACACTAAAACTAGGCCTACAATTTAAACATTCATGTAAATGGTAACCTGAGAGGGGGGGGGCTCCCAGGCACGCGCCCCCCCCCACCCCCTGCAGCTTGTCGTCTCTGTAGACATACAAAAGACTGTTAATTATAAGTATAGGTTTGAATCGCGGTGCCCCCTATATATTCCTTAAACGATATTAGAATTGATTTGCCCCATTGTTTTGACAACCAAAAGCCCATGGAGCTTCGTTCGATCTTTTGGCGACCAGAGTATGAGCCGCTGGCTCACAGACTTCAAACACCGTGGCCAGAAGAATGACATCTTCATTGTTTGGGAACAGTCAGGGGAGTGGGGGTGGCGGTGGTTTTGATATATCCTGCAGCTGTTGACGAGATCAACGTCTGTTTGACAATGGGCTCGAACACTACAATGGAGCGGTTAAACAATGTTGTGTGGGCCGTAGAGGAACCATTGCACGCGTCAGTCGGCCAGACAATGTAGGTCATACTCACGTGTATAGATGTGACAATGAGTCCGACTGACGTCAGTGCAAGGAGGCGACAGGCCTGAGTCAGAAGACCACGAAAGGCGAGAAATGAAATATAAACACCCCCCTGCTACGCCGTGTCTCTGTGGCCTTGTTATTTTTACTTTAACCCTCTCGACCGCGGGTCGACCATGGTGAGACACAGGGGCGACAATGTCAAATTTAAGAGACATTTACACGAATAGAAATCGTTCACCAAGTTTGTTATACGCCGATGGGAAGGAAGACTCGGGCCATTGATTCCCTCTATTCTACTATTTCCATGGCTTCTAGTGGTGAGCTGGAGTGATGACACCGTAATAAAGGTATTCAATAAGCGTGTAGTGGCCATGACGTGCCTATAGCAGGGAAAAGGGTTATGGCCATCTATTCTCTCATTCTCCCCCTGCATCGTCGCAAATGAGCAACAACAGGAAGCCGGGAGGAAGCCGTTGACAAGACAACTCGCCAAGGAACAAGCATAGCATAATCCAAACAAATGGATGGCGTAACGTCCTGGCCGTAACACAACACTCAATGTTTCTATGGTCCATGCAAGATGCCGAGAGCCCACTTCCCTTGGGGTAATGAACATTTGAAAGCAGCCATGGCCCTGGCCGTTGCAATGACAGTAGTCTTTAAGAGTTGTGGGGAAACCGCTGAGATGAGTTCACCGTGTACAAATGTAGTTCCTCTTTCTAGTGGAGAGTCGGTCGTTAGATAGTTCATAGCCATTGGCCGGTTTTCAGTTTGTTTTCCAAGACTCACAACCATCAATGTCTTTCAAGTTTTTACGTTAGACTTAGCATCTGATTAATTTTCTCATGCACATACAAAAATTGGGACAGGAAGCTAGAAAATATATGGGCGCATTGATCTAAACTTGTTCAGTGGTGGTCGCCTAAGATAGACATTCGAAAGTAAGATGAGATTGCAATCAGGATCCCGCACGGGATGGGGAAAATATTGTAGACATTTTGCCGAGATAAGCAAAACCCCGTCAAATGAGAAACCCTAGTACATAATAGCTGTACCATGAAACATAATAGCTGTACCATGAAACATAATAGCTGTACCATGAAACATAATAGCTGTACCATGAAACATAATAGCTGTACCATGAAACATAATAGCTGTACCATGAAACATAATAGCTGTACCATGAAACATAATAGCTGTACCATGTGTGGCGTTGATATGAAAAAAAAACAAACAAACAAAAATGAATGATATGATCAAATGTGAGGAGTGTCGGTATGAGAAAACTGGTGACAGAGTTTTATTAAGAGTAAGTAAAGAGTGCGTTCATTTATTTGATTATTACAGTTGAGAAAGGTGAATATTTCCTTGCGTGGACCGACAGCTATAATGTATTTATAGCTGCAAATATGTCATTTAAAAGGGGAGTGTTATTAGACATAGAATTCATGCTACTTATACTGTAAGTCGGGGGGGGGGGGGGGGGCGGGTAAGAGCCAGGGAATTATCAAAAGAGCCTGTCATGGAATTGTAGTAGAAAAGTGGAGCCTTTGAAACGAGATTTAAAGTATTTCTTTCATCTTGGCGGAATTAAAAGGATCGAATTTCCATTACTAGGGGCTACTTCCACTCATCTGATGGAGACAATTAAGTCCGACTGAAACACATCTGTCCACTTTTAGATTTCAACATGGCTTTATTTACACGTGGAACCCCCTAACAACCAACCATAACCACGTGCAACCCGCGTCATGTAGCTACGGGCAGCACACAGGGACTCACAACGGAAGCCCGGAATTAGGCTCAACAGTTAGAGCGTTACCCCCAGAGACTCCAGGCGTCAGCGGATGGACACTGGTCAATTGTTTCCCAGTTTTGGCATCTTGCTGTTTGATCGCCGGGCCCTCTACCCCATTTTCCGGCACCAAACAATTATACACGTTCATTAAGTGGAGTCACTTGATGTTTATTGACTTGGCCAACCAACCCACCCCGACAACCGCCCACCCACTTTCTTTTTCACCGAAAAAAAAGTGAGATTTTTGCAATGAAAACTTTTTTTTTTCAATCTCTGTAATGGTCATGGGGAAAAAAAGAACACTATAATTTAACAACACCAAAAACAAAGTTTTTCGCATAAATATTTTAGATGCATTTTTTTCCCCTTGTTTATGCAATTGTACGTGATTTATCATTTCTATGATTGTAGCAACTGATTTTTGGTGTGGGACTGGCTTTTATCAAACTAGGTGCATGTAAAACCTAAAAGATTAAAAATACGTCACGAATACAAAGCACATAGTGACACATAGCAATAGCTACACAGTTAAATCAATCTCCACACCAAACAAGCAAACTTAAATACAAATGAAACTACAAAGTATCTGAAAATAAAAAAAATTACTTGCTGCCATTTTTTTGTGGTGATTTCTTGTCTTAGCAACATGCTTATCTTTGGTTTTGACCACGGCACTTTCTATTGACATTAATATGTTATTTCACATGCTGACTAGATGATGATGACACCGAGTAGCCAAAGTATTTGGATCGTGTCCAACTTGTCATAGAATTCAATAAACTTAATATAATTTAACACTCATGTAATGAGTGATCGGGTGAACAGAAAGAAGGCTCAGTGTATGGATCGAGTCTAACTTCTGTCATAGAATTCAATGACAATAATATAATTTAACACTCATGTAATGAGTGATCGGGTGAACAGAAAGAAGGCTCAGTGTATGGATCGAGTCTAACTTCTGTCATAGAATTCAATGACAACAATATAATTTAACACTCATGTAATGAGTGATCTGGTGAACAGAAAGAAGGCTCAGTGTATGGATCGAGTCTAACTTCTGTCTTAGAATTCAATGACAACAATATAATTTAACACTCATGTAATCAGTGATCGGGTGAACAGAAAGAAGGCTCAGTGTATGGATCGAGTCTAACTTCTGTCATAGAATTCAATGACAACAATATAATTTAACACTCATGTAATCAGTGATCGGGTGAACAGAAAGAAGGCTCAGTGTATGGATCGAGTCTAACTTCTGTCATAGAATTCAATGACAACAATATAATTTAACACTCATGTAATGAGTGATCGGGTGAACAGAAAGAAGGCTCAGTGTATGGATCGAGTCTAACTTCTGTCATAGAATTCAATGACAATAATATAATTTAACACTCATGTAATGAGTGATCGGGTGAACAGAAAGAAGGCTCAGCGTATGGATCGAGTCTAACTTCTGTCATAGAATTCAATGACAATAATATAATTTAACACTCATGTAATGAGTGATCGGGTGAACAGAAAGAAGGCTCAGTGTATGGATCGAGTCTAACTTCTGTCATAGAATTCAATGACAATAATATAATTTAACACTCATGTAATGAGTGATCGGGTGAACAGAAAGAAGGCTCAGTGTATGGATCGAGTCTAACTTCTGTCATAGAATTCAGTGTTATCGCCATGATGATGGTTTAAAAACAAAACGTCTGTACATTGGTATCGGTACAACGAAAACTGCTACTAACCAGCAACACTAACTAACTAACTAACCAGCAACACTAACTAACTAACTAACCAGCAACACTAACTAACTAACTAACCAGCAACACTAACTAACTAACTAACCAGCAACACTAACTAACTAACTAACCAGCAACACTAACTAACTAACTAACCTGCAACACTAATTAACTAACCAGCAACACTAACTAACTAACTAACCAGCAACACTAACTAACTAACTAACCTGCAACACTAATTAACTAACCAGCAACACTAACTAACTAACTAACCAGCAACACTAACTAACTAACTAACCTGCAACACTAATTAACTAACGAGCAACACTAATTAACTAACCAGCAACACTAACTAACTAACCAGCCCCATGTTTGATTTTTTTTGTTACGTCTGTAGGTTAGGGCAGTGGTGTTCAACCTGTCGGACACTATCCCCTCGGGAGTTGCCTGACAAAATTTAAGGGGGTCGCTTGAGAATTTAAGAAAGTTAAGGGAAGGGGTTTTGTGATAAATGAGCATTTTTCTTGTTTGAATTTTCATTTTCAAATGTATATATATTTACAGGGATCGGCCTAGTTTCTTATTGTTACTATATACTCCCTACACTACAGTGATCGGACTAGTTTCTTATTGTTACTAAACTCTGATTACAGCTACATAATTTATTTTTTTTTAAATTATAAAACTATGATTCATTTGGTATATGTCAGCTGCTAATTGAATATAAATATTTGGCAGATTTTTGGTTAAAATGTAAATTTATCAAAACATTTCCTGGGAATTGACTTACAGAACTCTCACCTTTATTAGCACTTATTTCTGCCCCCCCCCCCCCGGCCAGCCACCATCAAAATTACAGTACCAATAACCTTATCTACAACAAAAACCAGCCACACTCCCACCCACTTCACCACATGTTTCTCAATTTCAAGATATAATTCTAGCTGTGGGTCGCCACAACTTGGCAAGTGTTATCAATAATTCTTTCTCATCATGGGCCAAAGGCTCAGCCAATAAATGGGCTTCTTTTCTTTGGGGCTTTGGGAATAGTTTTCTTTTCTCAGGTTTCTTTTAGCGATTTCTAACCCATGAAAGGTTAAAGGTAATTGATGCCAAAAATTGAAAACACAAAATTCTAAAATTTGAAAACAGGTCTTAAATAACGAGCTAAAAAGTGGGATGCATGGCTTTTTAGACTGCCACTGTATCATGTGCGCCTCTTCGAGGCTCATATCAAAAATTGACAACAAACTGCGTCGTTTTAGCTCGTCGTCGTAGCATTCGAACATTTCAAACATACACAAATACCCCAAGCAAAGATTCCCTTACGAAACAATCCCCCAAGCTACACCATCTCGCCAGCACTAGTTAGGTCGGCCTTTGTCCGTAACACGGTGGGGTCAGAAGACATCAGAATGGTAGGGCGTGGATTCGCTCTGCCCCTTGTGGCTGACACTCAGTACGGTGGTCCCCCCCCCCTTTACTTCCTGCTTCCTGGAGAATTTCCGGCCACTAACAACCGCTAGCCACCGGCATAGACGTTACACCACATCTATTACTTCGTTAAGTTTGGCTTTTAAACTCGTCCGTGGAGTCGAGCATATTTTATGACTCCGGGTCTCAGAGTACAACCGTGTCCCCAAAGCTGGGCGTCAGTCAAAAGTTGTATCCATCGAGAAAGATAAATATTAAAGACGTCAAGCTAAAATGTATGAGGTATAAAATAATAAAACATAATTTATTACACGTTTTGGGCCAGGTTATCCCTGACTCGGATACCCATCAGGTTTTGGGCCAGTCTATCCCCGACTGAGATACCCATCAGGTTTTGGGCCAGGCTATCCCTGACTCGGATCCCCATCAGGTTTTGGGCCAGGCTATCCCTGACGTGTTACAGCTTTAACGTTTAAAAGCTCAAGGAACGACTTCACAGAATTGTTGTCTAAATTTAGATCCACATATTTTCGACCATATTGTTTAGCAGCACCAAACAGCTTGCGTTAGACACTGACACATCTTAACTAGTTTTTTTTTTGGGGGGGGGGGAAGTTGTATTTTTTATGTACATAAGATAACCGATTCGCAGATATTTTAAATGTTACACAATGCATATAATTTGCAGGACTGCCAAGTGAATACAGCGATTACTTTGAGTGTTAATGCAAATTATGGTTTCCACTGCCTAAAGTGTATAATACAGTGACTACTAGAGTAGCGACGAGGCCAGTGTAAAACCTTATTCCAATATATTCAGACAAAAATCGATGGAGCATTGATTAGATTTCTGCAATAAAAAACCATCTGATATTTAAACAGTCAATAACTTTGATTCTGAACATAGAAAATCGTATCACATCTGAACTGTACAAACATCAACTAAACATGTTATGCTGTATCTCTCGACCAATGAAACCCGACACATTAATCATTTTTCTATTGTAACAAATAACTATATTATTTCAAAAAAAAATATATATATTTGTAAACTGGTTTAACGGCTTCGCTTAAATATATATGTCCCGAACCGCTCTACACTGCCCACGATCACATTGTGATACTACTACTGGAGTTGACTTTAAAAATTGTGCAGGTAATTATATATTAATGACGAGGAGTTTCGGCTCGGGCTACACCAAACGTAACATCACCACCTCCATGTTTACCTAGTCCACCCCAGGATCGGCCTGACGTGGACACCAGCAATTATTTCCAGCCATGGGAAAGTCACCAGTCCAAACGTTCAATTGTATTTAGCCAGTCCCAGCTTCATTAAATAATTGCTGGTTGGCACGCAAACAATGGTCCGTTCAGCCGGACATTTTACGACCACCTCGACGGTCAGACATAACAACTCAGCGATTGCGACAGAGTTTCGGGGCAGTTCGCGGTGCAGTATGGGGCAACTGGAAGCTCGGAGAAAATAGAGTAACACCCTACAGCAGAGAAGAACATTGTTACTTTATACCATGGTTATGGGGGGGGGGGGGGAAAGGGGGGAGGGTGGCCCCCACGGGGGGAGAGAAGAACATTGTTACTTTATACCATGGTTATGGGGGGGGGGGGGGAAAGGGGGGACGCTGACCCCCACGGGTGAGGTGGCGCCTTCCCCGTCAACGAGAAACATTATCGTTAATATGGTGATAAGAATCATGTGGCGCAAACAATGGCCATTAGTCGGGGATAGCCTGGACCAAAACCTGATGGGTATCCGAGTCAGGGATAGCCTGGACCAAAACCTGATGGGTATCCGAGTCAGGGATAGCCTGGCCCAAAACCTGATGGGTATCCGAGTCAGGGATAGCCTGGCCCAAAACTTGATGGGTATCCAAGTCAGGGATAGCCTGGCCCAAAACTTGATGGGTATCCGAGACAGGGATAGCCTGGCCCAAAACCTGATGAATATCTCATTCGGGGATAGCCTGGCCCAAAACCTGATGGGTATCTCAGTCGGGGATAGACTGGCCCAAAACCTGATGGGTAGCCGAGTCAGGGTTAGCCTGGCCCAAAACCTGATGAATATCTCATTCGGGGATAGCCTGGCCCAAAACCTGATGGGTATCTCAGTCGGGGATAGACTGGCCCAAAACCTGATGGGTATCCAAGTCAGGGATAGCCTGGCCCAAAACTTGATGGGTATCCGAGTCAGGGATAGCCTGGCCCAAAACCTGATGGGTATCCGAGTCAGGGATAGCCTGGCCCAAAACCTGATGGGTATCCGAGTCAGGGATAGCCTGGCCCAAAACCTGATGGGTATCCGAGTCAGGGATAGCCTGGCCCAAAACCTGATGGGTATCCGAGTCAGGGATAGCCTGGCCCAAAACCTGATGGGTATCCGAGTCAGGGATAGCCTGGCCCAAAACCTGATGGGTATCCGAGTCAGGGATAGCCTGGCCCAAAACCTGATGGGTATCCGAGTCAGGGATAGCCTGGCCCAAAACCTGATGGGTATCCGAGTCAGGGATAGCCTGGCCCAAAACCTGATGGGTATCCGAGTCAGGGATAGCCTGGCCCAAAACCTGATGGGTATCCGAGTCAGGGATAGCCTGGCCCAAAACCTGATGGGTATCCGAGTCAGGGATAGCCTGGCCCAAAACCTGATGGGTATCCGAGTCAGGGATAGCCTGGCCCAAAACCTGATGGGTATCCGAGTCAGGGATAGCCTGGCCCAAGACTTGATGGGTATCCGAGTCAGGTATAGCCTGGCCCAAAACTTGATGGGTATCCGAGTCAGGGATAGCCTGGCCCAAAACTTGATGGTTATCCGAGTCAGGGATAGCCCGCCCCAAAACTTGATGGGTATCCGAGTCAGGGATAGCCTGGCCCAAAACCTGATGGGTATCCGAGTCCGAACATAACGCATGGGTTTCTCTGGGCGCCCCAACGATTGGTTTATCAAACTGAATGGCGCCCGTCGACCTTGCACCGTGGACAGGAATTATTGAATTTTTTAAATGCTAACTATTTAATAACAATATCCACAACTGGATATCTACAGAAGAAGTGACGTGACTATAGACCCTATATCTATATATCGATGCATATACATCTGCTAGGAGCTGTTAGACTAGCAACATCATTCCCCCAACCGTTGCACCTATGCCAGGATATGGATGCAGCAACGAACACTACCAGAACCAGAATTGTTTGACATCAGTGTCTAATGTTTCAAATGTAAATGTCTAATGTCAAGCCTCATGTGTCTACAGATGCGCCCCCCAATAATATGCATGCAAGCACTTTCACTGAATTTCTGCTAACTCGGTACCAAACTTCTTGTATGGGCACACAAACTGATTAATTGTTTAAAGTTCATATATGATACATATTGGCATATTAACACTTGCAAGACTAAGAAAGGCATACTATTGCTTCATATTTGATGTTATATAAATCAGTTGTAAATACTTGAACATATGTATTGGCCTACCACATCAAACAATAAGTGTATGATATGCACGTATTTGAATTCGTTCCTTTTGTTGAAATATCTAAGAATAAAAATGTCTACAATAAAAGAAACTAAATATGGATTATATCAATGACCAAATGATAGTAAGTTAATATAAATTCAAGATACAATCAACTACAATCATGAAATAGATATCAGATACCCCTAAATTACATGGTGGGGAAAGAAATGGCTTAATTTCTAATGGAATGTGGATTTAGCATTATATCTACACCAGTGGTTCTCAACCCTTTAATACAGTTCCTCGTGTTGTGGCGACCCCAACCACTAATTTATTTTCGTTGCTACTTCATAACTGTAGAGTATGTGTTTGTCGAAGGTCTTAGGCGACCCCTGGAAAAAGGGTCGTTCGACACCCCCCCCCCCCCAAGGGGTCCCGACCCACAGGTTGAGAACCGCTGATATACACAGTTGTAAGCTTAATCAAAGAACCCTACAAAAATAAATATCGAACCAATAAACGGTTTAAATTTGTGTAATTTATACAATTTTGAAAATATTACACAGTTTTTCCATGTAAATAGTTGTATTTAAAAAAATATTGATTATTCGTTGAATTCCAAATACTGGCGTTAAACGATGAAAACAAAAAATCTAATTTGAAGAAACCGGAACTATTAGATATTAAAGTATCCCATGATTGATGCGTCAAAGTAATAGGAAGAGTCCATTATAACCATGTCATTGTGGCTGTCATCTCACATATTTCATAACCCTTAAGAAATCATTGCTGCTTTAGACGAATATATTTTTTAGACTTTTTTTTTTTTTAGATATTTTGAAGACTTAATTAAAAATTCATTTTTTACAAGGCCTTTGAAGGTACTATTTGCAGCCATGTGTTATGTTTAAAGACATACTTCAGGCGGTATGAACTTTAAATGGATTTTTGCATTTTAATCGTATGGCTCCACGTCATTCCATTAAAAGACTAGTGAGATGGGACGCAGTTTCAAGATGTTAGACTAATCCCACTGAGCGGACACACAATTCACAGGATTTCAATTCAGAATTACAACAAAAAGAAAACGTTTAAAATAGAGGCATGGAAATGAGTGACAGCAGTTTGGTTATCAGCAATAAGCACTCGACATGGAATGAGTCATTACTATAAGTTAGTGCACACTCTAAATAGAATGAGACATTACTTTAAGATAATGCACACTCTAAATAGAATGAGACATTAGAATAAGTTAGTGCACACTATACAGAATAATACATTACTATAAGTTAGTGCACGCTCTAGATAGTATGATACATTACTATAAGTTAGAGCACGCTCAACATATAACGATACATTATATATACTATAATTTATTGCACACTTAAGATAGAATGATACATCACTATAAGTTAGTGCGCTCTCTAGATAGGATGATACATCACTATAAGTTAGTGCGCTCTCTAGATAGGATGATACATTACTATAAGTTAGTGCGCTCTCTAGATAGGATGATACATTACTATAACTTAGTGCGCACTCTAGATAGAATGATACATCACTAAAAGTTAGTGCGCACTCTAAATAGAATGATACATCACTATAAGTTAGTGCGCACTCTAGATAGAATGATAAATTACTATAACTTAGTGCGCACTCTAGATAGAATGATACATTACTATAACTTAGTGCGCACTCTAGATAGAATGATACATTACTATAACTTAGTGCGCACTCTAGATAGAATGATACATCACTATAAGCTGGTGGGCTCGCTAGATACATTGAGACTTTACTATAAGTTATCTGACTTAAACTTTGCCCGTGAAGGTGTTTTGATTAGGGCCACACGGTGGACCACAGGGGCGGAAACGCAAATCCAAAAAACTAAATAACTTGAGACGTTCAGCAAACGCCAAGCAAGATCACACGTATGTTATCTCACCTAAACCAACAGGCGACCCGCAAGAACAAAGCAGGCACTGACGCTGCCACAGTGCCACGGGGGCGGTGAACACAATAAGACAAAAGGGAAGATTCGGACAGCGCAGGGTCTTGTTTATTTGCCCGCGGACACAATCAACAATGGCTGTCAACGGCTGCGAATTTACATTGACAGCTCGCCCTGTGAGGGTGAGAAACGTGACGTCATGGGGGTCAATAACGTTTACAGCTGTTATGGACGGGTCAAGTGGCGCAGAGCACGACTCCAACAACACTGCTCCCGGATGTTGACCCTGTCAACGTTAATCCGAGCCCCGGGTGGAACAACAGTAGCCCCAGTAGTAAGTCTACCAGTGTCTACGGGTGTCCAACTTCCGGACTTGAAGCTTAACTCTTGGCAGACACCCTTACTACAGATGATTCCATTTATATGTACTCTAGTAATGCATATTTCTTCCAAGGATTTTCTTACAGGATCATACTTATCTTCTCAATTATTCAATTCATTTTTTTAATGGTAATAAGGAAGGGAGACTGCAGTCGGATTAGAGAAATGGAAGTAGCGCGACAAAGTACGGAAAAACCCGAAAATAACGGAAAAAAAACAACACACACACACAAAACGAACGTATCGGAAAGAAGCCTTCAACAGCGAACAAACATTAAAGACAGAATAAAAAATAACACTTAGCTAAAAAGTAGTATCCCAGAGGACAGTAAGAGGAATGTTAAATTAAAAAACTAAATAGCGAGGCCTTTACCCGATGTTAATCACATTGTAACAATTGGTATGAAAAACATAGTCTAATTTTTGTATCAGTTAGTGGTTAACTCACTTTCTTGTTCCTGAATTCCTACTTATCGATTACACAGAATTGGAATATACATCTATAATGTTCAATTATGTGGATACATGTGCAAAAATACATACAGTAATGCGTGCCTTATACTTTAATTACTATGTTTACAAGAATATTCAATGTTGGTGGGTATTGCTCTAATACGATTACCAATAATTAAATGAATGCATTTTTTTAATATTTTTTTTTTTTGGAAATTAAATTGTAAAAAACATTTCAATTTAAGTTTTTTTTTTTATTTACTTCATTACATTAAAAGGACCTGCCTGGTCTACTTTCGGGTTGGTGTGCAAATATGTGGGCGAGAATGTAGGCGGCAACTCTGACACAGACCCAGACAACAATGAGTGAAGGTGAGAAATCTAGCATAGAGACGATGCTTGGTGCGGTAGACAGAATAGCATCGGACATGCAATAAAATCATATAGTACCAGCCCACTATTAAAAACTAGCCTTCATCTATTGGATGCTAATCGGCTATAATAATTATCACCGGTAATGGGGAGACAATCTTTAAAGCACCAGATCAAGGCTAGCCGTGTGATTCAATCGGGGAGTTATGTCCCTTCCAGACAGAATTATAAACATGTTGTCTCCTAAAACTAAAATGGTCTACAGGCTACGGGGGGGGGGGGGGGGGGGGGGGGGGGGGGGGGGCGGAAAACGTGACGCTAAGCATTTTACTCAGCGGAAAAACTCCAAACGCTGCATTTTGCGTTTCTCACACGTAGGTCCCAATGCGAGATCAAAGAGTGCAGCCAGACACAAAAGGTTGATTCCTAGACAAGTTCTGGATGTTTCTCTCCTTGTTTAGTCTGGGATGTCGGTGCTAAAATTTCAACATTTTATATGAAGTTATAAGTTAATGTTAATGACGTCTTAGACGTCTTGACAAGAGCGAATATACCAACAGCTTTGGCTACCCTCAACGCTAATTTACTCCAATATACCGATTACTGGTTTATTTCCTCTTGGGAATTTGATAAAGAAAGTATTTAATAGCTCCTTATGAGAGTAATTTTTGGTTTAAATAATCAAATGGAAACATTTTATCGTGACATCGTGGTTCAAAGGTTATGTTCAAAGGTTATTTTGGTTTTGTTTGGGTTTTTTTTAGAGAAATAAACTAAGAATAACATTCATTTATTCTTCTTTAATTCGCCGCATGTTCATTTAGGTCATCAGAAAGTAAAATACCACTGATGGGAAATCAATGCCGGAGTAAAGAATACATATTTGTTGCTCTAACTCAGTGGTCCCCAAATGGCGGTCCACAGGCCTAACGCTGCCGGTCCCCTAACATAAATATTTATTGTCAAATAGAAATAAAAGTATAAAAATAAATCATGCACCGGTCCCTGGTAAAATTCCGAAACTTGTTCACCGGTCCGACAAACTTAAAAGTTTGGGAACATTTTGGGAACCACTGCTCTAACTGATCAATAATGATTCACGACAGTAACAGTGAGTGTTACTGAATAGTACAAAAATATTAGTTTAAAATATAAGATGATTGTTTCATTGAAGTCTGGCCTGCTAATAAACTATTCTTTCAATTTTACAGCCACGATGCTCTTGTGGCAAAACACACAAAATATATAAGTCATAGTTCGCGTCAGGAATAAACTATATGGGAATTTTCCGGGCGGGGAATATTCTGTACGGGGAGTTATCTGTGTGGGGAAATTTTACCGTTCATCGTAGTTTTGTTTCCCTCGCTCTCCCCATTCTCTCTCTCTCTCTCTCTCTCTCTATTTCTCTCTTTCGTTTTTTTTTCTTCAAATCCTTAAAAGAAAAGTACGCTTCTATTAGTGCATACCAGAGTTGAGATCTAGAGTTAAGGCAAAACATGGGTTCAAATCCATACCGGTACCACTAAATTGAAGGGACCTTAATACAATAAGCAATCATATACATATTTTCAGTTGATTCAACACATGAAGGTTGATTCATAGATGATATCATTTCTAGACAGGAAAATGACATGAAATCCAAAGAACATAATTAAGTGGCGCTAATAGAACCAGGCCCTATGAAATGTGAGCACATGCGTGCCATTAAATAGTAGGCCTACAGTTTAAAGTAGCGCCATTGCGCGATTATTTTCTTTCAGTATAAACTGTTTCCCCTTCCCAGATCCCTGCCCCCCCCCCCGACACCCTAGTTAACGAATGGGTCAAGTGAGCAATTTACTCTCAAACCAGCTCGCCGGTCGGACATTCGACCTCTTGGCGTGCCCAAATGTTGATTCGGTAAACTGTTTCCCCCTCCCCGATCCCTTCCCCCCCCCCCCCGACACCCTAGTTAACGAATGGGTCAAGTGAGCAATTTACTCTCAAACCAGCTCGCCGGTCGGACATTCGACCTCTTGGCGTGCCCAAATGTTGATTCGGTGGGTGAGCGTGGTAGAGGTCTCAAGCAGGTGACAAGTTGCCCGTAATTTATTCCCACCCCAGAGGCGAACAAAAGAGAGCGAGAGAGAGAGAGAGGGGGGGGGGAGGAATTGTCAGACGACTATCACTGGACTAACCCTGACATATTTGAGTAGCCGTTATTTTTAACATGGAATGTTCGGCTTGCCGCTGTTTGTAACTTAAAATGTACGGGTACTGGTTGGTGTGCGTGTGAGGGGGCGGGGGTGGGGGTTGTTTTTTTAAAATAACAATTTCTTTAAATAATTTGGTTCCCTTTCGATCATGTAAAACGGCTTGTATCAGTTTGGGAATATAACTTTTTAAAAAATGATGTAATGTAGCCATGTGTAGCCTAGATTACTCTATTTGAGTGGCAATTTAGCCTTAAACATTACGCAGGCAGCGGTGGTTTTTTTAATTGTTTTTTTTTTGGGGGTGGGGGGGGGTGGACAATTACATATCCATAGGCTACCTGATGAAAATCTGAAACTGAACTAATGGTAATGGATCGGACATTGTAATATCTCTCGTAAACTATGCATGTATCAGGTGAGATCATACCGAGCTCAACGCCAGTCACATCAGGTGAGTCTCGTGCGTTGAGCACGCATGCATGCACCGCCCGTCGTACACACAATAACAAACAGAGCGCAGAAGCAGGTTATTTTGACAAATCAATATTTATGACCGTGCTCGCCTGCTAATCGTGATCCAGCTCAGGCAGACCGGGGGAGTGCAGCCTTTAGCCCTTCGCACATGATAACGCATTGCTAATGCCTTGACCGCACTGACCTATCTTGACCAAAACCCCCCTCGGGACCAGGGCCACCGCGGTAAAAGTTCACACCTGCTAGTGAGATCTGGTTTCATGGGGCACACTGAGAGAGTTGTGTGTCAAGAGAAGGGGCGCACAGTCGAGTTCGTTCCAAGTAAACTGATCGCTGATTGGTTGGTTTCAGCGATAGAGTCGTAAACAAACCGAACAAGGGGGGCGAAGCAGTCAATTGTCTTAATTGTTTGGTTATCAACGGTAAATTAAATTTTCTACACTTATTCATGATATCTAATGGCTAAATACCAAACTATACGGGTGCATTAAATTCAAATCTAACACTCTTTAATATAGAATGAAAGTTAAGTGTCTCAGAAGTCTAGGTACAATATTTTGGACTTTATTTATTTTAAAAACGTTATGACCGTAATGAGCCGTAATGCTAATATTAATATTAAAAGTATATGGTGGTCATGCTCGTTAATAATTAATATAATGTGCCTAGCCCATTAGCCTTGTCAATTTATAAATAATAAGACATGTTTTAAAACAAGAAATGGAGAGGCGCACTATGAATCAATAAATTATACAAATCATTAGCTTCTTCGTTTCTTTATTTTTCTTTTTGAAAATAATAATAAGATCGAAATACCGATATCTAGTCATCTAGTGTTATACTTTTTTTTTTATTTTTAAACATAGAACACCGATGAGTTGAGGATGAGACCAACATATGGGTGGCACGCGCTCTACCTCACTGGTTGACATGTGTCACGTGTGGTGAAGGGCCACAACGTGCAGTGAAGCTACGCCCGGCTCACCACAGGAACTGTGCACTAACATCTATAAGATGGGGTGCCCTACTGCTCGGTGCTGGCATGGGCGGATCGCTGCAAGGTGGTGGGCAGGTAGGGGGTAGGGTGCTTCATCGTGACATGAAGTTGACCGGATGGTCATAGGTGGAACGCAAGGGGGATGGGGGGGGGGGGCGGTAGGGTTTAGGGGGGAGGGGAAGAAACGGGGTTAGGAGGTTTATGTTAGTCAGACCCTGTCCATCAATTTGCTGTTAATGACATGAAGTTGACCGGATGGTCATAGGTGGAATGCAAGGGGGATGGGGGGGGGGTCGGTAGGGTTTAGGGGGGAGGGGAAGAAACGGTGTTAGGATGTTTATGTTAGTCAGTCCCTGTCCATCAATTTGCTGTTAAAGTTCAGTGACACTATCATGCTGGAGGATTAGGATAATAAAGAATTATCTCTGGTGAAACACTCAAAGTCAATTTTCTGACAAACACATCATTGCTATATTCTGACAAACACATCATTGCTATATTCTGACAAACACATCATCGCTATATTCTTACAAACACATCATTGGTATATTCTGACAGACACTTCATCACTATATTCTGAAAAACACTTCATTGCTTTATTCTGACAAACACTTCATCACTATATTCTGACAAACATTTCATTGCCATATTCTGACAAACACTTCATAGTTATATATTCTCCCATTTTCTTTTCGTTATTCTCTAACAATTATTTATAGGTTTTCTTTATTTTCTTTCAGTTTTTCAACTTTTTTTGATGGCCAAATGATTAGATTTAGCCATAAATTATACCTACATACATGTGTCTGTGCTGACCATGCATTAAGAATTACTGAATGTAGGCCTACTCACTCTTTTGGACTCTGCAAATTTGAGAAGCTTAGAGTCCATCTCCCTGAGGATCTCCTCCCAAGCCTCACACATTTGTTGGATGATGACCTGGAGTTCCTGGACAACATGAGTGATACACTGTAGGAAAACTCAACATGGCCATGGCACAGTTGGGCAGTAGGTAACAATTTAACCAAATAAAATTTAAATTTGATCTGCTTTATTAAAATTGGCCATCAGTTCTCTATAACCAAACAGAAAATGGGCATATTACGAACCGGAATAGTATTTGAAATGAATAGAGATTTATAAAAGATCGCCATTGTTGTGTCAGACTATTGTTTACACATGGAGCCAACGTCAGCACCATTCTTGTCCATAAATTTTGATGTCTCAATCATTCTTTTTAAAATCAGAATAAATTTAAATCTTTAATGCGCAGCACCGGTGTAATATTAAAAAGTTGGGCATTCTATAATTCTTATTTACTTTTAACATTTATAAGCAAGATATTTGAAATAGTAGATACCAACCAACAACTTGTTAAGCAGCATTGTGAGGTTTTAACAAATAAATTATTGTCTTATATTTGAGAAAAGAGAATCAATTAAGTACCACATCATAACAATTTCAATTTTTTTGTATCTGATCTCAATGAAGGTTGGGCCTAGGCAATCGTACACAAAAAGGCAGTTAAACATTTATTTTAACGATCTATCTTTCATTGGAAACTTATCAATGTGAAGATCATGTGGGCTAGATCAGTAAAGACTGCATGAAAAATATTGCTTTGAATAGACTTCATGTTATCAATTTGACCATTTGGAGTTGGAAACAGACTGGATGGTGGAAATAAATGTAAGAAGCTCACCATTTGTGCTGAAGCTATCATGACATATTTAGATGCAAGAATCCTGATTTCTTCATGACGAGCCAACAGTAAGGATGTGTTGTACTGAAGATTGTGGAACAAAAGCATCAAATATTGATAAGGATTCTTTTAAATATGCAACTGTAAAATGTAAAAAGCTTATAAATTTGTATTTTGGGTCATGTATGCCTACTCCATGGAGGGAAAGCAGCTCTGGTTTTGGGAGTCAAGTCTGATTGGTTTTTCTCAACCCCGTCACCTCACCCATTCCCATTTACTTTAAATCATATCAGTTCAAACTATCTGCTAGAAACATTTGGTAATTCTTGTACTTACTGTTTTAACCCAGAAATCTGTGCTCCCTGCCTTATTTATTTTCAATACCACAGACAAACAGCTCAGGTCTGGTGAGAGTATCGCTGAGTCAACCGTTTGAACCTATAGGTTGATAAGAGAAAATCAATCAATCAGACTGAACACTCTTTAACTAACTGACCTCATTTACTCCATCCACAGCCCTTGAGTGAACAATCTTAACCCAACTGACCTCATTTACTCCATCAATGGCCACATCAATGACACCAGTAGGAAATGCTCCATATGAAAACAGATTTACTTCATTCAAATTGGTTCCAACAATCAGCAAATTTAACCTGCAACGTTGAAATAGTAGACACAATGAAAATAAAAAGTAAAAATTTCTCCTTGCTTTTTAACATTAAATTTTTTTTTTCTTAATTAAAAGATAGCAAATGAGGACAAGTCAGTGAAAAATATGTACAAATAACATATTTTTTTTAAAAACAGACAATAGTTTTGTTGGATCTAGAAAAAAAAGCAATGTTTGAAGAGTTTAAATACAACCTTTCAATTCAGCCACTCTGACATATTCAATTCTATTAAGTTTAAACAGCTCAGGAGAACTGCTTCATAAATATATGAAAATAAAAACAGTAGAAAAGTAGATCATTTCACTGTTACTTACTCTTTCTGAGCTGTCAGTGCTCTAAACCTTTCATAAGCTTCTAATCCACTACAAACAGAAAAATGAAGGAAAGAAACATTTTAACTGTAAACTACTGAAACAAAAAGTTACAATTTGCTTAATGAATGTCAAGTTTGTATCATCCTTTAGAAAGTTTTCACTTTTTATTTCATCAATCTAAGATATAATTGTAATTTCAGACTAAAATATCACCTTGTAGTTATCTCCCTTTAGCTGCTCAGATTCATACACAGTTAAAAATATAATTACAAGCACTTACGAGTGATCTTTTGACAGAGTATTCTCACTGTACCTTAATAATAAAAAAAATATTAATTAAATAAAATATACATTTTTAAAAAAAGATTCATTGATGTATTATTTAAGCATGCAATACATTGGATTATCACATTATTTAATGCAATAAAGAATGGACAACAGAGGAATTATTACATAAACATTTGTTAAATATAAGAAAGGAGAGCACATTTTAGTGTGATTTATTAATTGGCTTCATTGCAGAGGCGTGTTTGGCGCCCGGGAACAAGATCCATTTTAAAGCGACCCCTTTTCTTTTTTTCAATTCTCAAACCCATAATTTTTACCAAAAATATAATATCAAAGCACATTTTGGCGCCTCTAACTAGCTTGCGCCCGGGGACATCTGTCCCCTCCTGCCCCCCCCCTGCTACGCCTCTGCTTCAGTGTGAAGACACAGTGACACATATTTTAACGCAGACAAGCATATTGTACAATGAAACATTTATAGTTAGTAAATAATTAGAAAGCCATAAAGTAAGCCTAAAGATATAGGATGAACATTATTTACAGTGAATTCATCTGTTGTGCTGTTGGTAAATATTTGTCTGAGTTGTCTTCAGTGTAGTGGACATTGCCTTCAGACATCTGTCGTGACTGCTCCATCCACTCTAGAGATGTCACACCGCCTTTAACACTGCCTACATAGACTAGATCTCCTTTCTCAACATCACAGATCCTAAACACTCCAGATTTGTAACCAACTGCTATCACTAAAAAACATAAGATCAATTAGATGTATTATTTTTTAAATGTTTTTGCTTACATTTCTTTCTATTTAACTTTGAAATAGGAATTTATTTTCAGAACGATTTTATTTTCAAATTATATTAAAAAATTTTCCCCCATATATCAAGTTTTATCTTTCTCTTTTTATAGCAAAGAAATGCTATGCCAATAAAATATGACACTATTTAATGTAGATTCTTAATTTTTTAATTGCATTACTAATTACTTTAAACAGGTTATTCATTAGAAATTTAAATTAAACATTCTGCTGAAAAAAATTTTTCAAAGTATTTGCCTGGGATTAACCAGTAGTATTTAAAAGTGTCAAATTCTACATTTCAATAATAATATGATTACAGAAAAATAACTTATAAACAAGCTTCATACAAAGTCAATGTTTCACAAAGATAATTTTGAAAACATGTTTTTCTATGTCTGGAAGTAAAAACAAGACAGCCATATCTTTCAATGGAGTAACTTGACAAACATTTAGCATAAATTTCATAAGTTCCATTTATAAAGTACCTTTGCCATCAGGTCTCCAAGCCAGTCCACCAACGTTATCTCTTTCAGTAGGTGGAGCCAAAGACCAAACTCTCTGCCATGACAATCTATTTACCAGCACCTGGATTTATAAATATCATTACATCAAAGATGAAAAAATTTGATTCATTTATACCAGACTGATAACAACCCTTGTTTTTATGTTACTTATAAAAACATAAAGGTCTAAGAAACATTCAAGTTATAATTATAATTTACCAGCGATATTAAAAATAAAAGAGAGCAATATACACCATGAGTTGGTTATCAGAATGGATAATTGTGAATGAGTGATGAGCCTAGCTTTTTTTCAACGTCATCTTTAAATGTTTTGCTCTGGATACAGATTAAAAGTTATCAAGGCATAGGGCAATAGAACATCATTAGCTATTTCAGAAAAATAATTAAACCTTTGATTGATGGCTTTCTATGGCTCATTCCTTATGAATGAGTATTTTAAAAGCTAACCTAGGGTTCCAGGCAGCTGAGAATTTTTAAGCTTTATCAACAATGTATAAAAACTCCTATGCCTGAATTAATTTTGATTAAATATCTTACAAATATTTTGTATGCAGATAATGACGATTACAAAGTTCACTTTAAGAATAGGCAGAATAGGGAACTCACTTCTCCATTGACATTAGCCAATGCCAGTAAGTCCATAGTTGGAGACCATGCCATAATTTCAATCTCAGCAACAACATGTTTTTCTTCTCTAAGTTTAAATCTTTTTGGTTCTTCAGCCATAATCTTAGTGTTGTGATGTATCTGCTTACATGATACAAAAGGAATATGTATAATGTAAGATAAAATTTTAACAATTTGTCCCAACAGTATGATTATCAGATTAAGGTAAGAGGTAGAATATCCCCATTAACAAATATTTTAGAGCATTTAAGCCATTTAATTTCAATATCAATACCAGTCCATGACAAAGTTATACTACAACTTGTACTACAACTACAACTAACATAATAACAAAGGCTCTGATGGTACATAGATGAAAATTTATTAGGTCTATTATTATATTATAATACTGGTATGGCAATAGGGACTAAGCCTAAACTAAAGGTATATTATTATCATTATTATTATTAGACTAGTTTGTCTTTGTTTGACTAAGTTTGCAATGAATATTTAAACTTAACTTATGTCAATATTTGTAACCATCTAGACTAAATGTATGATAACGTTAAATGTAAATGGTATAGCGTTAGAGTTATAGAGAGTATGCAAATGAAATTTCAATGGTCATTTTGATTTTGTAAATTGTAGTAATGATTGTAGTTGTAGTATTGTGTAGCTGTACTGTCTGTACAGTAGTAGTAGCTCATCATGACTGTCATGAGTTAATCATCCAAATATTCTACTACAGAATTCACTAGACAACTTGAACAAGACAGAATTAAACTTAAAATTTAATAAATGAAGAGAGTATTGAGTATTGGCATTGGAAAGTGGAACTTGAAAGTGAAAGTATTTATTATAAAATAGCTCAGCCTCAGCAAATCAAGTGAATACCGGTACCCTACAATGATACCGCCGCTAAGCAATATTAAAAAAATAAGTCCATTGCCATTGGGAAGGGCGACAAGAATATGTAAATGAATCTGAAATGATGATTATTTCGTTTTGAAGTACATGTAGTAATACTAATATACTACTGAAGATCAAGATTGAAATCGAAAGTAGCCTGGCTTAGGCTTAGCCGCAGCTGATCAGTCTTACTGATCCAGTCTGCATGAATGAGATGGATGTTGTTGCGTTCAATTTACATCTATCATAATAATGCAAAATATTTTTTCAAGCTTTCTTGTTTACTTAAAAAGGCATTACTATTTAATTATGTGATTACGAAGCTAAAGAAGACCTTTGCAATAATAAGTGTGTCTTATTTTTAAATTGTGCTCTAAAATGATAAACAGGAAATTCTATTAACTTCCGCCGCTGCGCAGAACCAAATATTCTTTGAGTGGAGTCTTTCCCCTCGGGTTATTTTTTCAGCCAATCACAATCTTCGTAAGAAATCAAACAAAACGTAGCGGCGATTTCAACACGGTTAACTTTGCTGGTTTGAAAATATAACTCATTGTCTGAAATAAAGGAATGTATTGTACAATTATAACTTATATAAGTGTATTTTTCATTTAATTGTGCGTTTATTGGAAAATATAAAAATGGACCTAAGATCGGGTAAGTTGTATAATAAATGTGTAGACCCAAGTCATCCGTACACCAGCATACTCCTACTCTACTGTGTCGTAAATTATTTGTGGTTGCTCCGGTCGCTTTTGAAGTGGCGGCGGTGTGTTATTAGCGTCTCTGACCTTTCTTGTCTTTTTACATCTAAGTTTTAGTTTTAGCTTTTTAAAATTTAGTGATTTAAGTTAAGAGGCTATGACGATGTGTTATTTTTAGTTATTTCTTAGATTTCTATATATTATTTTTATATTAATAAAGAATCAAATTCAAACATATCCCAATCCCAACAAATTGAGTAGCGTTTTTCTTAGATTTAATCATAAAATTTACATATATTATATATGCAAATTATTCATAAGCACAAGCGACAAGATGTGACAATGACAATGTGTTTCCTCCGCCCCACTTAACGGTAACGACTTAAGTGTAAGATTTAAGCCTAAGCTGGATAAAGTCCTTCTCACTTGGTGGGCCTCTTGGTCCTTGGCTTGGTTATAAAATAAAGGGGGGTGGGGTAGAGGGATTGTGTGAGAAAGGGAGTCTGCAGCTGCAATCCATTCATAATGGTCAAGAGTTCACAAAGTCAATACGTATAGGCCTACACTACACACTAGTAACTAGTTGTAGCATGCCAATGCGTAACTTACAAACAGTGGCCTACACTTACACAAACGAACCTTGGGTTCATTTTTTGAAACATGATCTAAATTCTCTCTCCCCTCCCTCCCCCCCCCCCCNGTTGTTTTTTTTACTTTTTAACTTAATTTAGTCTAATTATTTCCCATGTTTTTGTGATTCCCTAATAAGGTCATGGCCATGGTTTCTATGATTGATTAATGTGAATTTTAAATACATTTTAGACCCCCCCCCTTTTTTTTTTTTCCATTGCAAATATACTAATACTATATTTACTTACTCGGTTCCAACCCGCCTCCATTTTTTTTCTTAAGTATCGGTATAGGTAACCCTTAATTTAAAGCTGAGCTGGCCGTGGGGGCCTACTAATTTTTTTTCTATTTCAATAATATAAATTATAAAATTAAAATTAACACCCCTTGCCTTAATTAATTCAAAAATTCATTTCTTTTGGGTTTCCTGCTACATGGCAATGCAAATTACCTTCTACATAAGTTTAGTGTTCTTGAAGTTGAAGTCAACAATATTTATTTTGAAATCCAAAAACCTAGTTATATTTACATATAAAATGCTCCTCTTTTTAATTAGCCTACTAATTTAGAACTCACAGACCAAAGGTACTAAGAATAATAAGAACTATAATTTTTAAACATGATTTTATTTTTATATGTTCCTCATTGTGAGGAGTAAAGCAACATAATAACGCTGTTGTTCAGAAATAAAATTATGATCAATCACCAAAAAAAAAAAAGAAGATAAAATCAGTTTCTGCCATGACCAAATGAATTTGCTTGGATTTATTTTTATTGTTTCAAATTATATTTTCCTAGCCTAGCACTGCAGATGAGCTGTCCACGCTGATTTCACGTTTGCCGTGAACTTAACATTACTGCCTTCCTCTCACTAGTTGTATTTATATATTTCTTGGTCAGCTTATGCTGTCTATTTTTAGCGTGGTCAGTTGTAATCTGACCGTTTCGCCCCTACGGATTGGTCAACGGGCGTGGCGAAAGTTATGTAGCCCCTCCTTAATTGTTTCCCCATGTCAATCACAGGATTATATAGCGGAACACAGCTGATTTTGTTCCTCTATAAACTCGTGGTAAGCTGAGAGTTTGATACCATTCGAAACTTTAAGTTGGAGTAGCAGTATCAGTGTGTACCGAACAATCTTAAGTACCGGTAGCATTTTAGTTAGTTGTTAGACCAGACTTAATGAATGGTTTACCTTTAGGTCTACTGACTTGTGCTGACTATTTTGTTTTAAGTGTTTAAAAGTTTACATCAAACTCAAATGTTTAAAAATTACACTGTATTCTGATGTGACTTTCATTACTCATATTTTGGAGTTGCCTTCTGTGTTGCCTGTGATTTTGGATTTAACAGAAAAGTGCCAAGAATTTGACCATTTTCTTTAACAAAAAATTTGTTTGAACGTCACAATCTTTTAATGAGATCTTAGGACCACGACAACTTGAATATTTGTTTGGGACCTTGATGAAATTTCAGAGATTATTGCAAACTTAATAACATTTCATTTAAGGACAACTCTAGGTCAGGCCTATGCCTATAGTAGGCCTAACCCTTATAATTATCATCGATATTGAGATCACTTTGTCGGTAAGGTCATTTTCTAGTTTGTTATTATAAATCTATAATGCATTATTTTTAACAGAGTAGTTATTCACAGGTCGGGTGGGAATAATAATGGCTAGTGGTTGTAAACCGTTGATTGACTTGGAATAACAATGTGCGCTCTATGCTAGCTTTCAAAGTGCTAAAACAAATTAATAGGATTTCTTTCTTCCAAGTTATTGTTTTTCGCCACGCCCACGGCCATTCTGCTTTCTTTATTTTGTTGGTTTCTACCTTCCAATATGGCAATAGAATTTTATAGATTAGCCGAAAAATGTTACCAATAGCAAAAGCGTTTGTCTAGACAGATGACGAACTTTGATAATTTAATAATTTATGGAGGAAAAAATATAACTAACTCTACAATTTGTTTGAATAGGCATAGGTCATAGGACTAATTAGTACCCGGTAAGTTTAAGTCTATCAAACGTTTGAACTCATCTTGGGCCCTGTCTGTATAACCCATATAAGTATAAGGTATTCAGCTACAGCCCCCTCCCTCTCTATCTCTCTCTCGCTCTATCTATCTATCTATCTATCTATCTATCTATCTATCTATCTATCTATCTATCATCTATCTATCTATCTGAATACAAAGGATCAAATAGTGTGACCTTTATGAAGACCCATGAGTATTTTGAGAAGAAAGCCTTTTTTTAATTGTTATTCCATGCACAACCGGCTAAATCAAAACAAAATATAGGTCCAATTAGAAGATCAACAAAAATGTCAACATCAGATGTAGTAGCAGTATCACACACAAAAAGAGTGGAAGAGCATGATTTTGCATTGCGTGTTCTGATATGCTAACGCGCGTTCATAAGTCTTTATGATCAAACAGAACATTTCTTGTAGGGCCTTGGCCTATTACTTTTGTTTTTAGCGTATACCGTAGACCAACAGTGGCCTTTTTTTATTAACTGAAACTGTTATACTTATATTTATCAGTAGTATTGTCACATACTTATACTTATTATAAGTCTTTTAAACATGGCCCAAACTTTAAATTTTAGGCTAAAGCGCCCTAAGGTTAAGGCATTCGAGGTAACGCAGTTCTCCACAATCTAATCAGTTTTAACCCAAGGCTAAGTAAAGCTAATTGCTACATTTTATATGACTATCGGCCTCATCAATGATAACCCTGTTAACTATCGAGCACGCTTTACTCACTAGAGAAAGAGAGCCTCCATTGTTTATAAAGTTGACCCCTGCTGTGTCCCTGAAGACCAAGGCGCATCATCGTTTATTCCTCTACTAGATTGTTGAATTCCCCTGGGTTCTTGTGGGACTGTAGTGATGGGGATTTCTTGATGGCCGATGGAATTGGGTTGTGGAGTCTCTAGGCTAGCCATAGCAGGCTGTTTTTAAGCTGGTACTTCGTGTTGCTAAGAAATACGTTGTAAACTGTGGGGGACATGTGTAGTGAGGAAGAAACAATTTAACCCCATTCAAGCTAACATGTGTTTGCCGTGTCCGTCCATTGCATTGGGAGCTAAGCAATGCGCCACACGAAACCCATTTTCTGCGACTTTATGGCTTTACAGGTACTAGTGAAAAAATGAGGGGGTAAAGAAAGTCGACCTTCTGCAAGAAAAAGCCCCTGTGAGCTTTTGTTGGGGTGAATACGCCATCACTGTAGCTTAAATGGATTTCTCAACACAGGAAAACGTAATAAAAATGCCATGGCTTTGTTAAAACCACAACCGCGAAATTATTTTCAGAGTCAGAGCTATGTATTAATTACGTTATGTATTTGCCTTAATCTGATAGTCCTTGGGGGATTTTTTTTCCACATAACAATCAAATTTTTAACTTGTCAGAACAAAATAACAATTAATTTTGTCACATTGAGTTCAGCGAATTAGCTTTAGCATTATTTTTTTATCTTTAAATTATAAAAAATGTTCTTCACTCAATTAATGTATAGATCCAAAATTATGTATGCATTTTGGGGCACTGAAATTCACCAAATGTACACTTATAATTATATGAGACAGTAGCTAAGTATAAATGGTTTAATTGCTACAAGGGTCCGAGTTGTGATTTGAATCTTGTTTTTGATTTAGATCGGTTGATGCTGTCCAAGATGGACTGTCTAACCCGCAGACAACTGCAGTACCTGGAGGATAAATATGTAACCAGAACCATGAAGTGTGTCCCAGACAAGTTCCAGGAAATGTGCCATATGCATCTAGCTTTTCTCCTTGACCTCAGTGGTGACAAACTGGAGTTGCTACTCTCAGAGGAAGAGCATGACACAAAGAAAAAGTCGGGACTCGGTAACGTGGCAGTATTTAAGAAACGAGGTACGTTGACTTGTATATATCTTTTAATGTGAGTTCTTTTTCTAAACTATCAATTTGTGAAGCTTACTGTTTGTTGATGGAAATATTTGTACAACAAGCAAAGTATTATATCTGAGAAAACAGCAGGGTCTATAAAATGCATGATCGTGATTTCTAAGTGTCTCATTCCAAGAGTAGTTACTCTACCAAATGTGTCACGGGATTTGCATTAAGTACTTTTGAAATGTTTGACATTAGAACATTTGGTGGGAGTTGGGGTAAGAATGAAAAGTAGGAGCAATCTTTTGTTGGACATGACACCAACGCTTCTTGATGACACATTTACACGGTCCTTGACTTGTTTCACGGCACGCGACATTTTTGTCCGCTGTAATCGCCTTACGGCAACCTGCTTGTCTTATCGGGGACTTTGTATGGGTGCTTGTGTTGGTCCACACCAAGAAAGGTGGATGTCGTGGACGAGTTGAAAGGCTAAGCCTAAGGCTTTGTCACAACTCGTACTTACAAGCACCTGGCCATGGTCTTCTCCGGTTGGTAGTTGTTTTTTTTATCTACTCACAGGTCGGAAAACCACAATGAGGTATTGTATTTGTGTGGGGGATTAGCAGACCATGTCAATATTGTAAGAGCAGACTTTGAGAGTCTTGCGACTGTCTGCCCAAGGGCTTCGGGGTCACAGGCTTCATGAAATCCACTGGTCAGATTCGTGGTGGGGGGGGGGGGGTTCTAGCTGGAAAAAAAGGCGGGGGTCATTCATTAGTCAAACTAATTTTATCCATGAAAAAAAAAACGNAAGTCAACAAAAAACAAATCTATAATTTACCACATTTAAAACAAACGCAACACTACAAAAACTAATTACAAGCATACAATGTCAAAGTCTTTCTAGCCATTTCAACCCTAAGCAACACAGCCATTATGCATTAACTGGAAAATATGGTAGACAATCATCCCAGAAGGTGTTTGCGAAAAAGATGTGTCTTTAAATCGGTTTTAAAGGACTCCAGTGTCTGGTTGTTTCTGAGAGACACGAAGTGGTATGGGGCGTCATTAACTATCATAGACCTGGACTTAAACATGTATTTGTTACGAAGATTGGGATATGTCGACCTTTTGTTTTTTTTGTTTAATGTGTAGTGTTTTGTAAGCTCGGGATAAAGAGTATCCATTGTATGATTATTAAAAATTGGATTTTCTTTGGATCAAGGGATTTTTTAAAGCTCTGCTCCAGACAGTTGGTTGTGTTACTACTTGTATTGATGGCAAGGGGAGGACAGCGGAGGGAGTTAGTGGGGCGGGGGAGGGGGGTAATAATTATGTACATTGGTGAGTGGGGTGGGTTGGAGTCAAGGGAGGTGTGAAGGGAGGTAGGGTGAAGAACGTAGCATGAGAAAGGGAGTTATTGGATTTAAGGAGTCAGGGAGAGAGGTGAGGGTGTACTAAGATAAATAAAAAGGGTGTTGATTAAATGCCGGTCTAGAGATGGTTAAGGAGTAGATGTTATGGTGAGATATTTTATGGGGAGTGGGTTAGGCGTAAATGAAGTTGAGGAGGTATTGTTCATATTGTGTGATCATTTCTTGGGGGGGGGGGGGGGCCCATTTTTTACAGTCTGATCGGTCCAACTGAAATAAGATTTGCACATCTTGTCGACGGGCTATTGCTGAGGACGCCGGATGGTGTTAAAAACGTAATCAGCAACATCTCGCTCATCCATCCACGTCGTGCCATGCTATCTCATGCGCATCATTCCGTCTGACTCCAGCCAGCAGGGAGGACACCGACCTGCGAGGATGCATCTCAGCTGTCATAAAACCATAAAGCATCTAAAGTTCTCCGCGCGCTGGTCACGCTGGAAGGTGCGCTAGTCACGTGGTCGCGCTGATAACCCATCGCCATCTGGTCATTCTCCGCCGATTACGGGCCTTTAAGCTCAATCATTTCTGGACCAGAATGTCTTTAGCACTCGTTCATTTCTTGCTCCCGGGGGACATGGAAACGTGGAAATGATGGAGTCCAAAATTCCAACTCTATCAGGTTGTTCCGGTCCATGTTTGGCAGTCTGTGGCCCGCGGCATTCAATGAGCTCTTGTGGTTCCAGACTTCACTCTAGGAATTAAATAGAAATTAATCACAAATATAAAAGGAAACTTTTTTTAAAAAGAGGAATTAATTTAACAAAGCGAAACAAATATTGATATATTTTTGTTTACAGAGAGTCGTTGACTCCAGCTTTGTTGTGTCAACGCCTACTAATATAGGGCAATATCCTCATTTATTTATTTTGAGTACTTATTAAGCTCTTCAGTGGCTGGAATGATTGATTCATCAGGGAGAGAGAAAAAACAAATATGCTTTGATGTACCGCCTCACATTCTACCCGTTGTTCAATATTGACTTACTAATCTAAATATAAACCAAGCATATGTTTACCTTTCATTGTTCCGTCCCGTGAATGTTAACAGTTCCTGGGGCAAACATCAGAAAGATGGAACACGACGTAACACGTCAAATAATGCCCTGGGGCTTTTGTTGGACCACATCGGATCGCTGAATGTTTGTCACTTGTACCAATATTTTAATCTTGGTTGTGGTCAGCAGATGGGTCACGTGTGAAAGTAATCCAAGGTCCACCCGTCTTCCTTTATACTCCCTGCCTTTCATCTTTTGTGCTGTGTAAGGTGCGAACTCGGTGTTGAGAAGAACTATGGAAAATGACTTTTTTCAAGTGTTATCTAACAAAATACTACGCTTGACAGTTTCCAGAACCCACGCAACACTAACATAAAACATTTTAAAAGTGTTAACTTGGGGTGTTATCACTAAAGGCCAGTGCTGAAACGTGATTGTGTTATCATTGTACCTACTTTCTATGGCCGGAAATAATCTGTAACATTTTTGTTTGGTCAAGTCTAAAACCAAAATGAGATGGCAAATAAAAACTCCTTTACATTTTAATTTTCAATATTCTTACTGAAATATTTAAATAATATGAAACAGTGGTGTGGATCAGTGTTCATAGTAAATGTATGATAGAATATAAACCAGTTTTGTTATGTCATTTGATTTTCTTCGAAATTATGTTGTTATTTTTTCAAACCCCCTTAACAACTTCCTGTTTAGAGCACATTATAAAACGTGATCATCATAACCTATGTTGCGACTTGGTTATTTTGGCCTCTCTTAAATCAGTTGTCCTACACTGAAGTGAAAAGACATTCAGGTTGACTGCAATGTCTGACTGAAAGACTTAAAGTTCCAAACACGCACACACTTTTCTAGTTACCTGGCTGGAGGCATTTTTTATCTGAGACCATTGCGATTGAAAGGCTGGGATGATTCCGATGTTGTGTACAGAGCGGTTGACCTCAAAGGTTGCCATCTACATGAGACATATGGCGTGTGTTGCCTCCCTCGTCGGCCTACCTTTGTGGCGCTGATGTGAGGCGAGGTCTTGGACTGATGGGAGCCGGCCACGGTTACACAATAGTTTCTTTGTGGTCCGTGTCATTGGACGGGGAAAGTGTTCTATACAGTCGTCCACCCGATTTGGAAAAAAAAAAGGGGGGGGGGGGGTTCCATAGGATTATCGAGATTAACAACTATTTATGATCGAGATTAACAACTATTTGCATGCTGCTAGGCAACATAAGGAACTTATACTATACATTGCCTTGGGTCTTAGTTGCTTCTATATGGTTAATTATTAATGTTTTCATTGAATAAGATTTCCATTAGCTAGTCAAAGTCAAGTATTTATTATACAATCACAGCACATAAATGATTAATAAATTACTAACACATCTAACATACAACTATCGTATGATAATAGAATAGCCTATTAAATTATAATTATATGATGGTCTCCTCTGCAGATAAAACAGTCAATGGTCTGTTTGGTGCTCCACTTACAGACAAGGGGGTTTGTTTGATGATGCCCCTCATCAAGTTTCTTAAAATGGAAATGAGTAAGGGCAAAAAAGCAATTTTTTTCATTACCTACTAATTAAAGTAATCCTATAGCATAGCAAATAGTACCAATAAACCCTTATTTTATTCCGAGTCACTTTTCACTTTTGATATTAAAATAAAAAGACCATGTCCATATTTCTCCTAGATATTTGTAAGGAGGGCCTTTTCCGCAAACCAGGAAACTGTGTGCGAATGAATACATTGCGAGATCTGCTGATAGAACATGGTCCATCCCTAATGATAGATGCCGAGGTCTATACACCGTATGATGTTGCCGGTGTGCTCAAAGAATTTCTCAGAGAGTTACCAGAACCTTTACTAACAGAACGTCACATGGAGGCACATCGCCAGGTGCTAGGTATGAGATTTTAGACTAAATACTACAGCCTGAATCATCTTTCTCTTATTGACTGTTTGTGAACCAGGGCAGCACCAATAAGTTAACAATGACCTCATTATGTAAACTGGTACCATTGTACAGAATCAAAAGATATGTTTGAAATCATTGAATAGTTCTACTTTATTTACCACCAAAGCTTGCAAACCCAGAGTATTGAATCATTACTTTACTAAAAAATGATTATTACCTTCTGCCTACTTTTCAGGGCTTGGAAGACACGCCAGCACACCTGAAGAAATAGCCAGGTATAGAAAGAAAAAATTATCCGCTCTGCAGCTTCTTATGTTACTGATGCCGAGTCCGGCACAGAAGATGACCCTTCAAGTGGTCAGACTCCTCCAGAGGGTTGCAGACTGTCCAGAGACCAAGATGACCCCAACAACCTTGGGGACGATCTTTGCACCCATCTTCTTTCTGAATAGGAAAGTGGAAGCTTCAGAAGTCTGCAGTATTGTTTCTCTCACTGAACCAGCTGTGGCATTTATGATTGAACATGCCCATGATTTGTTCCTGGTAAGCTCAAATAATTTAATTCTTTACTCCTCTGGCTAGGGTGTGGCCTGGTGTGGCCTATAAATACTAGCTAAATCTTCAAATTAAAATGGGCCTTTTCATGTTTTTGGCAGATCTTACATTTTTCAAATTGTTTATTTAAGTTGCTTTTCTTAAATATATTTTTAAAAAACTGTAACCAAACTTCACTAGACCATCACTATGTGAGATAACTTTACTAGACCATAACTATGTGAGATAATTTCACTAGACCATAACTATGTGAGATAACTTCACTAGACCATAACTATGTGAGATAACTTCACTAGACCATAACTATGTGAGATAACTTCACTAGACCATCACTATGTGAGATAACTTCACTAGACCATAACTATGTGAGATAACTTCACTAGACCATAACTATGTGAGATAACTTCACTAGACCATAACTATGTGAGATAACTTCACTAGACCATAACTATGTGAGATAACTTCACTAGACCATAACTATGTGAGATAACTTCACTAGACCATAACTATGTGAGATTCTATGAAATCTAGACCTTGATAATGAAGGCATAGAAAAGGGTTAAATCTAGTCTAGAAAATTTAAGACTAAACTCTTTAAATGTAGATACACCTTTATATAATATAGAAAGGACAGGTAGTAGGTAGAGTTTAGTCATTTATTCTCTAGACTAGATTTACCCTTTCCTATGATGAATAATTCATCACTAGATTTACCCTTTCCTATGATGAATAATTCATCAACACCTTTAAGCAAAGTATTTCATTCTCCAACAATAATAGGTAGTAGGTAATTATAGGTGAATGAAATCCTTTGCTTAAAGGTGTTGATGAATTATCCATATATTATATAATAATTAGGGGTGTGCCGGACCCCGGTCCGGAATCCGGTTCCGCCGGATTTTGCACTATCCGGTGAAATCCGGTTCCGCCGGATTTACATGTATCCGGAACAACCGGATTCCGGAATCCGGAATATACCGGATTTCGGAATTTGCCAGATTTTGTGACTCACCGGATCATAATCTGAAATAAAAGTAATTCTCTTTCCCGAATTTCACACGATCACGATACATTAATCGATTGTTTCGAGCGTTGAGCTTGTTTAATGTTTAATATTCCGTACATACCAGAGGCTAGAGTCAGCACCGCTAATAGTGGCCAATAGTGTAGGGACTTTGATAAGAAAATTTAAACTTTTTGTAAAAATAAACCAATGGCATAGTTGAAAAGATGTAATTTTTTAAAGAATTATAACACCAAAATCATATTTTTAGCTGTTGTAGTTTTAAAGTTATGAATTTTTAAAGTACGACTTGGTTTGTCATTTTTTAACATGGACTGCATCTCCACATTCTGTGATCTCATTCCACCAATCCCGTCATGCGCAATGACTATATAGTTTATATAAGGCAACGCATTCCCTGCCTTATCACTAAAATACTGTTTAGACTTAGTTTAAACTTTCAACTTTGGCACATGAATAATTAATTAAAGCTTTCCCTGACCAATGGTTTAATAGTTTTTGCACACGGCAAACTCTTATGAATGAAACTCTGAGGTAGTACTACGATACAGTTATGCAAGTGGCTGTGAATGGTTGCCAATGACAACGTGTTGCACACGGTAAATTCTGATCATTTATAATATGGATTCTACCGGGTTGTTAAAGCTCAAATTAAAACATTCCAGTTTAAATGTCTTTAAATGCATTCTGAAACACAAGTTATCAATTATTTTGATGTAAATAGTGATAATAAATTAATATTTCCTAAGTATCGTCAACTTCCGCCATTAAAAAGGGGGGCGTGGCCAACCCCATGGCGAAATTAGGTTGAGCGAGCTGCATGACCTGCTGCGAACGCGTAGAAACATGGCGTCTCTCGTAAGACACTTATCCAAATGGAACGGAACTCAAATATATATCGAAAGTACTAATTTAATAATAAATAGACACACACATCGGAAAATTAAAAACTCAGATTTTTTGGCGCCGATTGCGAATTCCCATACACAAAAAGTAGTAGTCCACCTTGACTTACCGAAGTATCTACCAATAGTACCAAAATCCGGAATCCGGGAGAAACCGGAAATCGGATCCGGCGGATTTCGCATAAGAAAAACCGGATCCGGATCCGGTTGGAAAAAACGGATCCGGCACACCCCTAATAATAATATATTCAAATTAGTTTGGTGAGAAAAAACAACTGTAGGTGAGACACTACCAGATCACATTAGTTTGGAAAAGTGAAACGCCTGGGTTTATTTTGTGTTAACTTGCAAAGACGTTGCAATTAACAATGTCAAAGCTGTTTTTTAGGTATGCCTCTCTAAAATATGTGTTTGATTGAAAATCAAACTACAAGCAAGAACTAAATGCTTGAGATGTACATATTTGTAAGCTGTTGTCATTACATGTTATACTCTATGTGGTTTGGGGGGATCCTATTCTCGTATTCTTAAGTTTGGCAACATATTCTTAAGTTAATCTTATTATAATTCTATTTACAAGCATTTCCAATAGGAAATAATCCTTTTCTTAGGGTTTTAAAAATGTATGAAGCAATGATACTCCTAACTTTCTGCCTGCTCTTTTAAACCCCCCCCCCCTTTTTTTTTTTCCCCCCCCCCCCTTTTTTTTTTTCCCCAACCCTACCCTTTTAGTGCCCATCAATCTCTTCTCTGCCACTGGGATGCCGAGACTCGAATCATTATTCACATTGACAAAACTGCCATTGTCCCGTCGGCTGTAGAAATGTGTAAGGGCCCCAGTGGACACAGTCCTGTCCAGTCGTTGTTTATACTAAACATGGGCTGGGGGAAATCCACTAGCGGGAACGTCCGTCGCACCTACACGCCATTGTGACCAGGGGTCCCACCTAGTCCGTAATTGCACACCTCCGATTTCATCCATTGTTAACCTCAAACTCGTTAATGGGGGTTGTTAGTCGCGTTGGGAAACCAAACCGCAGACCTGGTTACACAAAGTCCCAAGTGGAATTGATAATAGCGCCAGGCCTAGATGGTGAGGCGGGCCAGGCCTAGATGGCGAGGCGGTAATTCGATAATGTGGAGGTCTGCGCTGGACATGTTCGATATTATCTTGGTGATAAGGCCAGAATGTCTTTTTACAGAGAGATTAAACATTTTGGTCTGTCAAATTATTTATTATGGACATTTTTTGTTTACTTGTTAACTTGCGATTAATACTGAGAAATCAATACGTATTGGAATAGCATTAGTTTTAGTACTGATGCAGTATTATATGAATTATATAATACTGTCTTACTACAATAAATAATACTATTCCAATACTTATTGATTTCTCAGTATTAAATATTATATATAAAATAAATGTATACAAATATTTCCCCGCCTCATATTTAGAAAGTAAGATCAGAGAGGACTTGACAAAGTTAAATTCTTCTTAACAGACAATGAAAGAACCTAATAGAGTAACTTGTGCCCGGAACTATCCAGTGGCTGACGTGATAATGTTGAGGAGTACGACTAATTCAGAATTATTCAGTAGAGAAAAAAAAATTGATTTTAGATTAAGAAATAGTTGTTTTAGAAATGCACCTACTAGACTAGCTTGTAGCACTTCCAACAGAACACGTCACCGAACTCTAAAATTAAAGATGGCCTTCACTCAAATCTTAGATTATTGTTGTTGTCAAGTGTCTGTTCAAAGGACGAACTTGACCTTGGGGACCCGGGCAATCAAAGTGACAATGGGGTTCGCAGAGCGTGACCTAGAAGGTTTGAAAGTGCCGAGATCGGGTGATAGGCCAGAGCTCTTTCAAGTTTTATGGGGCAGCCCCAGAGCAGTCTCGTGGATAGAAAATAGCAAAATTGTATCTTTGATTCCATCTATAACCAGGTTTCTTCACTAAAACCTATTCATTTGACTGTATTATGCACATAATCCTTTGGCCGTAGATCACAAGCTTGAATCTTGTATTGGTTTACCTCTTAGTACCTCTTAGTATTTGTTCACAGCCCCCCCCCCCCCCCCGGTGACACAGACATTTAGAACAGCGTTTTTCAACTTTTTATTTGTTTGTGGATTAGCTTAAATAATGTATTGACCACCTTCCCTGATTTTATTTTAAAGAATTGTTCTTGCTGTATTCCTTAAGCCCATCTTCCCAAAGTTTTCGTGGCCTCTATAAAATATGTTGGGCCTTTGGTGTTTAAACAAAATAATTCAGCCCTAAAACAAATTTTACTAAAATAAGAGGATGCTGTTGAAAGAAGAACAATTCTAGTAGCAACACTATAGTTAATTTTAGTGGCAGTGGACGTTAAAAAACACACTCAAATGAGTGTAAAACTACATGGCTGGATGCAATGTGTTCATTTTCAGTCTAATACTTCCTGAAGATTGATTCCATCTAGGGTAGTCAGGATGACTTATGTAAAGGCGTTAATTGAACCACCCAACCTGAACTCGGCTATGTCTTCTGTAGTTACCGCCCTATAAAAATTGACCCGCTGTTACGTTTACTCTATTTTATTTTTTTTACCATAAGAAGATCGTCTAAATACTTAAGTTGGACACAAGATTCATTTATGTGGAACATAGCCATCAAATAAAAGCGGTCAGTCCTACGGTCAGTCCTACGTTTTGACGGTGGTTCTTCTACTTCGTAGGAACTCAGAACCCGCCACGCTACGAATCTCTGACCTTTTCTGCAAAGATTTGACCCTGACCTTTGTCATAAAGCTTAACAGGGATTAGTGTTGTGTTTGTCACCAGGAGGTCATGTTCAATGAGTATTTAGTATCAGATAATGACTAAGCCTAAGCCGCTGTAATCCGATCCAAACCGTTGGGTCTAGAACTGAAAGTCCAACCCTGGCCAGCATGTACATTCTGAAATGTGCTATGGTGGGCCTGTGACCTTGAATGGGAAGGGCGGGCTAAATGGTCACCGCTATTCACGAACAGTTCTGTTCTGTTTTTAGCCCTATTATTTGTTGTGAAGAAAGTCTAAACAATGTTTTATTTTTAAATGTCTTAGTATCAGTACTTTAATTGTTAACAAGAAAATAAACTAATTTCATTGGAGGAAATATGTGGCTATAAAAGCCTGAAAATTATTTGTGATGTAAATCCAAAACAAATTATAAATATTTATTGACAGGATGCTGTGAATAATTTCAGGATCACGCCTCCTTCTCCCCCCCCCCCATTTTTTTCTCCCCCAAGTTCTTTTTTGTTTTTGCTATGTTAGGTGTAATAATAATAAGTCTGGTGCTGAATTGGTCATCTGTTAAAATAGTTTCACACACATATCTTCAGAAGTAATTGAAAGCAGTTCATTGTAATTAAATGGGTTTATTGCACTTACTCAAGTAACATTTGTGTTTATTGTTTCAGGCTCCTCAAGAGTTAGTGATTGATTTGGCCAACTATTGGAATCGTTTAGAGAAGAGTTCACCCACACCTGAGTATGAAACAAAGACGGAAAACTGCCAATTCAAGGTAAAGCTTTACCCATTAGTTTTGGTGATTGAATTGATAGTGAAGTATAATTTTATTTAAGTGGTCATCATGTAATTAGTTCATTTAAATGGGTTGATGGGACTCGTTAACCATGGAAGGCAACTCATCTAAGAGAAGGCAAACCTGGAGATGGAGTCCTGTAGGGGGTATGAAATTGAGACAATGAAAATTCTGACCACTCCTGCAACGTAGAATGCATAAATAGCACAGACATCAACTGCATCCTGGTCTATTTCCAATTGTATTGACCAAGTCTTGCCATTGGATCAAATAGACAAGGACGATAGAGTGAGGCTGACAAATTGAGCAACTCTCCCTATCTTTAAACAAAATACAGCTCAAGTCAAGGCTACTACTCAAGTTGAATATTGCCATAGACATCTTCACGATCAAAGGATGAAAAAAAGTACATTTCAACTGTTAATATTATTGGCATTATTTTCAGGATAATATTTGAATATTAATTTGTAGTTAAAGTAGACTTTGCTATCCTGATGCTGATTAAATTGTTTCATTGACTCTCTCAGAAATCAATAAGTGGAAGGACATTAAACACCAATGTGTGTTACTTGGATCGTGACCTGTCTCGCTGCGATGATGTGGCCAGAAACACACAGACTGAGCTAGAGAACCTGTTTGCACATGTGCAGTCCCTCCCCAACACACCCCATAATCTGAAGCTTAAGAAGCAAATTTTAAAGGCTACCACAACCCCAACTTCCTCCACAAAGAAACACAAGCGAAGCAAGTCCATAAGTGAATCGATCAAGGTGAGCTAAATAATACTTGGTGACTGGAAAAATTGCCATACGGTGAAGAATGGAACTACTTATATTCTACCTATGAATATTCTAAAGTTGTATTTCATATCATTAATCCCAGTTAAAAGAAAATAACACATACCATATATATACTAAACTGAGTTTTTTTTTTCTTTGATTAGAAACGTTTCCCTTCGATGGGTAGATCAAAAAGCAAGAATCCAGAGTTGTCCAGACTAAGTATATCTTCTGCCACATCGACCTCTTCAAATGATGAGTCTAAGGTAATAATGTAAATGACTTCTTAAAACTTTTCTTAACAATTTAAACTAATATTAATAATTATATTAGTGCTCCTCAAATATTTAACATGTTCGGCAATATGGTTAAAATGGATGGACTCTAATAAATTTTGAAGGAGAAAATTTGAAGTACTTAATTTAAATTTGGTCCAGACATGGAACCAAACAGGTAACTTTGAGAGGCACTGATTAATGAACAATCTGTTGGGTTTTTTTTTAAAGCTAACTTTTAGTTTACATTAACCTAACTTACATTACGTTTGATTTTGTCATTAAAAATTAATTGTTGCCTTGTTTGTTGTATTTCAAAACTAAAATTTAATGTCTTAAAAACAATAAGAAAAATAGTGGTTTGTCTTAAAAAATATAAGTCTTTGTCATCAACGCTGACATTTTATGGAGAAAAATAATTTAAAAATAAATTATCTTCATCTGAAATCTCACTTAAAGTGAAAATCAGATTCCTGTGTGGTAATAGGTCAGCTCTGCAGATAATTTAATTTGTCTTTCCTTGGTGTTTTCTAAAGATGAGTTTTACTATGTGTCTCAGGGACTAGGATCATGCTGTTATAAAAACTCAGATAAGGTGGCAGTTGTGTACTGCTCACCTTTGACCTTTCACCCTCTTAGAAAGAGGCTGGATTTCTACAATTTGCAGTGTACTGTAAGATATTTTCTGCAGCAAGCTTATAGTGCTCATAAATGCCTGCTGTCAATGGCTTACTAGATTTGCTTTAGTAGATACTAACCTCTTTGCACATTTTTAATACATTTATCTAATAAGGGTATTAGTAAACAGTTGGAAACAAAAAGTTATTTAAATACAGGAAGAAGCTAACAGCATTTCTCACGCCCTTTTTTTCCTTATATTTCTCTTTCAACTGACTTATAATCCTCAAGACTTATTGGTACTATGATAAGAGACAGTTATTCAAAGTTCACGTTTTAATTATTATTTTTATAAAAAATAAAATTAAATATCTGAACTGTTTATCAAGTCTTATTGCTGTCAGTAAACAGTAAATTGGAATTAATATTTAAAGCCTTCATCTATTTCACCATTTATGTTCTTTTCTTTTTTTATTAGTTTCTTCAATGTTGGTTTGGGCTGATCTTCTTCATTGATTAAATTTAACATTAATTTCAGGTCATTAATAATTCTTAATGTAATGCTTTTTCAAAACGATTCTCTTTAATATTTCTAATTGATACCAGAAGTAATTTTATTTTTTTTAATAATACATATCTTTGAAGGCAGCATTATTTATTGCAATGTAGGAACTTAAAATAAATTCTTAAGTCCTAACTCAAAGTTAATATAAAGTTCATTTGATAAATAACTAAAATTATAAAAAAAATTAAAAATTAAAGAAATTTTAGTTAATGAATCTTTAAAATCAACTTTTAAAGATCAAATTTACTGGAAAAAAATGTATAGAAATGTGACATACCAAATAAATATTGTTAATAATCGTTTAAAATTGATTTATTATTATTTTTTCACAGACATTGACACCATTGATGAGTGATTTACTTTCATCGCCAATTTCATCAAAAGGCACAGCAAACATCAGAACTTCTCGTCCTAGGCATAAGCGAAGCAATACTTCAACAGCAATTTCAGAATGTTCTCCCCCTAAACAAGATTGCACCGATAAAGAAAACCTCAAGAATACAATATTACAGAAAGAGACATCACAAACAAGTTTAACCAGACAATCCTCAAACTTTTCAAATTCATTGAAGGAAAATGTATGTTTATCATCACCCAAATTCAAGTCATATTCTCCTAGCACAGACAGAAATTCAATTCCAAAGTTCAAGCCCCTGCCACTGACATTAGCAAATTCCTTCAGTCCTAAATACCTTCTCCACGAGTCTGAGAATGAAATCACTTATTTACCTAACTATCAGCCAGCCAACAAAGTGAAAGCTCCTTTAACACCGAGACAATTTCAGCAAAAGCATGTTTCAAGGGGGGAACACCGGTCTTGTAAAGCCCCTGGTGTAAGTAGATATTTTGTCAATATAAACTGTTTTATTCTATTAATTATTATTATTTGTGAACTTAAAATAATTTCATTTTTGGCTGTACTAGGTAAGATATTTTTAAAAATTATTTTGTATGTTATTTTTAAGCAATATTTGTAACATAGGCCTACTGATGGTCATTGTTTTAAAAATTGATATGACAAAGATAATCTAAAGAATAATATAAATTCAGAGCAGAACTCTTTCTCATTTTTTTTTCTCCTCTTTTGTTTATCTCCCTTAGATATATAATGTCTTTTTCATTCATTTTATTTCTTTTCCAGACTCCAGTGATGCCAAGAACACTTCTGCAAATGGCCCAAAATAACAATGCCCTGGAAACATCCATTTAGGACAGACTTCAATTCATTTTTTATTGGATACAAGAAACTGCAGACCTGGTATTGGTGTTGGGAAATTTAATTGTGATAACTGGATTAAAATAGTATGCTGATCAAGGCAACTCACTTCCCTTTCTAACTAATAGTATGAAATGGAAAAAATGAATTTGTGTGACCATTGGAATGGTTGCAGTTCAAGTGACAATACTTTTTTAAAATTTAAAGTGAGCAGAAATGTGTGCTTCTGTATTTCAAGGCTGATGCTACTAATCAGTTTACCGACACTTTGGAAGCTGCCGAGGATTGTATATATGTACATATAATTTAAAGTTATTCATTTGTACATACAAGACGTTGTGTGTATATATATATATATATTATATATAAATACAAAAAAATCATGTATTCAAAGAGTGGATACAGTTTTCTGGATTAGCTAATTTAGAGTTGTTTTTTTTACTTTCAATGAGTATAAGGTTATAAGGAGTCAAAATTTTGACCCAAATAACAATATTTATTATTTTGTCTGTAAGGTGGGTCTACATCTATGTGACTTTGTATTGAAATGGTCTTTTTAGGAATGGAATTGCAACAGAAGTAATGTCTTGGGGAGTTTGATCATTTCAGAATGTGTTAATTAAGGGAATAGCACTACACTTATTATCTCTGTGTGCTTAGTATTCCTGATCGTTTCTGTGTCTAAAGGGATCTGGCTTATCATGTTTTTGAACAACTAAAATGAGCGGACAAAATATTGATCCTTACTATGGAAGTAAAAGTATTACCAGGATTTTATGAAACCATTTTATCAGAATATTACTCAAAATGTAAAATGGGAAAACTTAAAACAAGTTAGTGTTATATTTTTGAGGAGTATTTGGCATAGGTTTTACATTTTTCATTTATTTTATCTTATTTTTTTAGTGGAGATATCTTTGATATTACTCTTTCATATTTTGAAGTGACTTTGGCATGAAGATGGTAACCATTGAAAACCATCTTTTTGATGACATATCTTTTGTGGAGGAATTATAAGGTTATTAGAACTTGTGTTGGATAGATACTTCTTTCTTATTTGATATGCCACATACTGTACACAAACCTCTGAAGTGAACAAAAGACCAATTATTTTGTATAGTTCCTTTTGGAAATTAGATTAAAGTATTACATGAATTATAACCATGAGATCTGAAGTTTTTATTTTTACTAGAAGTATTTGTATTTTAGATATAATTTTTTTATGTTTGCTCAAACATTGTATGGAGGGTCCATCTTCACTGCTGATATTACACGCCTACATTGTTCTTATTTAATGTTTGAATATAAGCATGTTTTATTAATCAAAGCCATCATCTGCAATGTCTGTGTTTGGCCAATGCTTTAAGAAGAACTTATTATTTATGTATCATCCTTATAGCTCACCATACTTATTTGCATAAACATAGCACTTTAATTCATCAATTTTTAACATTTTTACTTTGTGCCTGTTTACATCATTAATGCTCACTGCTAATACTTAAGAGAAAAATGAAATGCAGCAATTCTTGTACGCCTGTAGGGGCATTGTGGGAGGTTGTGGCCTTAACCTATATTGAAAATACACCATCTCCTGTTCTTTTTCAGTCTGTCTTCTTCATCCTCCTGCATAACACTCTGTGTCCCACTGTATTATGTTTACAAGCAAAGGATATAAAAAAAGTTAAGTTTTAATTACTTACTCTATAAAGTACATGTGCGAATAATATACCTATTACAGTATTCTGATTTATTTGATGATATATATGCATGCTTTGTTTAATGATTGCCCAAAAAATCCATCTTATTGTTACACATTGTAATTAATAATAGTTAATAGGCAGTCTTATCTAATGACTTTTCATGATCCTTAATTATTGACACAGACCCCAACATGTGATTAATTGAACATCCCATGTATTATTTGAGAGTTACCCATCTTACATCAGTGAGACTGGTCAAAGGGAGATTCATTTATTTTATAATTTGTTGAGAGGGAAAATGTTTACAACTACATTTTTAATAAGGTACCATACTGTTTTACTTGATTGATTATATTATGATAAATTTGATATCTCTTAAATGGTTTCCTAGGTGAAGTTACATTTGTGAATCACATTTACTTGTTTTTGCCTGACTCTTGTAAACTAATGAAGTATACTCAGTGAAACACTTATACACAAGACTGGCAACATCAAAGCAATAGGTCATGATAAACTGAACTTGTATATTGTAAATATGGGAAATATTGTACAGTTATTCTCTTATATTCTTTTTCTTTCTCTAAAATGTTCTCTCCCTCTCCCCCCTCTCTCTCTCTCTCTCTGTAAATTATTCTACCTTGTTCTCTCCATCTCTCTTTGTACACCTTTACTCTAATCATTTGAAATTGTATTTATAACTTTGAATGCTTTGGTTTTGACATTGCTCTGATCCTCACATATTAGTTTGTTTGTGCCATCATATGCTCATCCTCTTCTATTTTCTACCCCTCTGTTCTTTGCCATGTCTGCTGTCTGTTTGTCTGTTCTTCTGTCTGTTTGTCTATGCCATGTCTGCTGTCTGTTCTTCTGTCGGTTTGTTTGTGCCATGTCTTCTATCTTCTATTTACTTAGACTCTTTATTTCTTTCTCAACTACATTCCAGCCTGTTAAATGTTTGTAGATCTATCACAAATCTCGTCATATTCAATGCTGTGAAAATTCAACTAAGTTCAAATTTGTGTTTGATTCACAGAAATAATAAAAGAACTTAAAGAACAAATTAGTATTGTTATCAAATTTCGAAGTAATGTTAATGTTACAAATTGCACAAAGTCTGGAAAATATTGATTGGGGTTTTAGTTGAAATTTAAAACATGGTTAGAATTTTTAAGACCTGAAGACATCACTGGTTCTGGAAATATTTGTTTTATTTGCAAGAAATTATTCCAGACCACTGTTAGCACTAACTAGGTGTTGGCCAGTTTCAAAATGTTTCTTTGATCATCTGCAAACATAGTATGGGAAGGTGTTAGAACTGAACCTGCGCACAACTAATTATATAATCCCAACATGAAACTCAAGCCTGGGTGATTAATCATCCACTCTCATACTGACACTTTGTTATAAAAATGGACTCAGTGCATCGTCTTTAGATCTCATTCTTTTTTTTTACTGTACCCCCTAGCATTTCATCTGCATCTGAGCATACAAAATCTTACTGATCCTTTTTTTTTTCATAATAAAATTTGAATTAATTAAGAAAGATTTTTGGGGGGAATGGCATAAAATTGTTCTTACTAAATTTTCAGTTTTCATTCTCCTAGCTCCCCAAGTTGGTCATTACTTTTCCGGATCCACCTTACTATTGAGGGGAAGGTGGGTGTTCATTGAAATCAGTGGTTCTCAACTTAGGATGTCCAGACCACTTTCAATTCATATACTTCAGTGCTAGACCAGTTTAAATCTCTAAAAATATGACTGCTGGTAGTAAATTGCAGCTAGTATTGGGAGAGATTTCATTTTTTTTTTTTTTAAGGCAAAATTATTTTTATAATTTTTTTTATGAGTTAGTTCATCTGACAATTCGATCTCTTAAATTTTTAAGAAATCATGGCAAGTTTTAAATTGACAGGACTTTAAATTATGAAACATGATTTTGATAGGTGATAGGGTGTGTTGGCTGAGTGTAATCGCTGTGTGAGTTGGCAGTGTGTGATCGCTGAGTGTTGACAGTGCGTTATCGCTGTGTGGATGCAAGTTGTGTGATCGCTGTGTGTGACCGCTGGGTATTCATACTTCCAAAACGTTATTGAACACACATTCTTCTTACTTGTATGCATCATCTACCTTGTGGTGTCACTGGTCATTTGCATCAATAGTTTTGTTTAACTGTTAGGCAAATAATCAAGCTTTATTTAGTCAAAGAGTTTTAATTAATTGAAATAGGCTGCAGTTCTCCTTTTTATATAAATAAAATCTCACAGAGGATCTTGCAGGTTTTTTTAAAAAGTTAAATAGAATAATTCAATTTATTGTTTTCTCAAAACAATAAATAGAATTATTCCATTTAGCTTTTTTTATGCCATTCGAAATCCAATATTATTTCTGTAGAATAATAAAATCAAAACGACTTATAGGTCGGACTTCTTGGCAAGTGAGTGTGTCTAACATCATCAGTAGGTTGGTTGTACCTCTTGGCAAGTGAGTGTGTCTAACATCATCAGTAGGATGGTTGGACCTCTTGGCAAGTGAGTGTGTCTAACATCATCAGTAGGATGGTTGGACCTCTTGGCAAGTGAGTGTGTCTAACATCATCAGTAGGATGGTTGTACCTCTTGGCAAGTGAGTGTGTCTAACATCATCAGTAGGATGGTTGGACCTCTTGGCAAGTGAGTGTGTCTAACATCATCAGTAGGATGGTTGGACCTCTTGTCAAGTGAGTGTGTCTAACATCATCACTAGGATGGTGGGACCTCTTGGCAAGTGAGTGTGTCTAACATCATCAGTAGGATGGTGGGACCTCTTGGCTAGTGAGTGTGTCTAACATCATCAGTAGGATGGTCGGACCTCTTGGCAAGTGAGTGTGTCTAACATCATCAGTAGGATGGTCGGACCTCTTGGCAAGTGAGTGTGTCTAACATCATCAGTAGGATGGTTGGACCTCTTGGCAAGTGAGTGTGTCTAACATCATCAGTTGGATGGTGGGACCTCTTGGCAAGTGAGTGTGTCTAATCTAACATCATCAGTAGGATGGTTGGACCTCTTGGCAAGTGAGTGTGTCTAACATCATCAGGTGGATGGTTGGACCTCTTGGCAAGTGAGTGTGTCTAATCTAACATCATCAGTAGGATGGTTGGACCTCTTGGCAAGTGAGTGTGTCATCACTGGCTTCTGCGCTCCATCGTTTCATAAAGGTTCAACCCCCCCCCCCCCCCCCCCCCCAAACGTTGTCAATAGAGTTATGATCATAAAAAAATGTTCTCTGTCATAAATTAATTCAAGAACAAAAGAGATAGAAAGCTTAATATTAATCTGACTCTTTAACGTCTTGAATATTTCGTAAAATAGCCTGAGGTAACGTCGTCTACGTAATTATAAAAGTAAGCTGTCTTTTTGGAGGTTGTACCACCTTGTAACCTGATACCTCTTATAGGTAATCAATCACAAGAATTTTGCATCTAGCAATATCGGTCAACCGTGTGTATTTCTAGTAGTAGGTTAACATAATGCAGGTATCATGTATTCACGATCTAAAAAAAAAAAAAATCATTTTCATTATTGATGTTTCTTTAACTTTTGAAACAATAAATGGTAGGCCTATTTTACATAAGGCATCTGTATTTTATATAGCATGGTTACCCTTGTTTTGTAAGCGTTTCCTCGTCATAGCACGATGAACATCGCGCACTTAAGTGCCATTATGTGGTCCTACAGCCACGGTGGTGCCAAGATGCGGCTGCCCCGGGCGTCAGTATCAGGTTAGGGGAAGGGCAGCGAAGTAGGAAATAATCCATAAATAGGCTTATTTAGATCTCTTTCCTCCAGCGGTTAAATGTAGAAGGATGAAAAACAAGATTTAGGTATGGTAAAATCTAAGCTCAGCCCCTTTTTCCACCTATAGTTTAAAAAGTTAAAATTGTTTGTTTTTTTTTTAAATTATAATTATTTTATCTTGTTTGATGTTAACTTTTTTTAAAAATTGTGATACATTGTAGGAATATTAAATCCTTTTTAAAATGCAAATTTTTGCAGATAGAAATAATATATGTCTTAAATGTATTACCATTGCATAAAAAGACGTTTACTTTGTCACATTTATGAAGCATCTGTTTGACCCTCACCAGGGCGGGCTACCGGTAGAGATCAACATAATGGCGCGCATAGCCATTTTCGGTTGACCACGCCTGCTCCACTGAGTCACAATAGCAGCGTCTAGTTTTAAGCATACCAACCACAAGCTCAAGCAGAAGACGTCGTCTTGTCATAACGTTTTTGTTTCCTCTAGCGATGTTCAGTTTCGATTGTGTTGAAAACCAGGGATTTGGAGCGGAGCTCGGAGTTCATTAGCAGGGTGTTTTGGCTCGGAGTCGGAGAGGAGTTGGCACTGTTCAAATTTCTTACCACCCCGTGGTAAATGTAATAAAAATTAATACACAAAAACCAAAATTTAATAACAATAATTCTTAACTTTTAACTTTTAAAAAAAAATTGATGTCCCACTCTTTTACCAGCTATGGTGCCCCACTCTTCTACCAGCTATTTTGCTCCACTCTTCTACCAGCTGTGCTGCCTTACTCTGCTACCAGCTATGTTGCCCCACTTTTCTACCAGCTATTTTACCCCACTCTTCTACCAGCTATGTTGTCCCACTTTTCTACCAGCTATGTTGTCCAACTATTCTACCAGCTAAGTTATCTCTGTATTCTACCAGCTATTTTGCCCCACTCTTCTACCAGCTATGTTGCCCCACTCTTCTTCCAGCTATGTTGCCCCTCTCTTCTATCAGCTATGTTGCCCCACTCTCCCAGCTATGTTGCCCCACTCTTCTATCAGCTATGTTGCCCAACTCTTCTATCAGCTATGTTGCCCCACTCTTCTATCAGCTATGTTGCCCCACTCTTCTTCCAGCTATGCTCCCCCTCTCTTCTATCTGCTATGTTGCCCCACTCTCCCAGCTATGTTGCCCCACTCTTCTACCAGCTATGTTGCCCAACTCTTCTATCAGCTATGTTGCCCCACTCTTCTATCAGCTATGTTGCCCCACTCTTCTTCCAGCTATGTTGCCCCTCTCTTCTATCAGCTATTTTGCCACACTCTTCTTTCAGCTATTTTGCCCGACTCTTCCAGCTATGTTGCCACACTCTACCAGCTATGTTGCCCCTCTCTTCTATCAGCTATGTTGCCCCACTCTTCTACCAGCTATGTTGCCCCTCTCTACTGGCTGTGTTGCTGGTCCCTGCCTTTTTCTAATGCGTCGTTAATAAGATGGGTAGGTGACAATGATAAACACACGTCTTTTAACATTTAGCAACCTCCTCAACCATCTCACCCTCTCCCAGATAAATTTAATAATCGTGATTCTTTGAATGTATTGTATGGTTTAAGTCATTGCAGTGATCTGACTGTACATTAATGTGGATAATAATAATAATAATAATAGAGTTTATTTGAAAAACACGCTTCATCTCCAAAAACTCACGGTACAAAGTTCACCATATTACAAACAAAAAAAAAGAAAAAAAAAGAGAAATAAAAACAATCAATAATTGACCACATCTAAAAACAAACGCAACAATATATGAGCATACCAAGTCCAAGTCTTACATCCCTTACAACCGTGAGCAACACAAGCCAATACACATTAACTGGAAAAAGATGGTAGACAAACACCACCCCAGAAGGTGTCTGCCAAATAGATGTGTTTTTAAATCGGTTTTAAAGGACTCTAGTGTCTGGATAATCAAATAAGAATGTGGTAGAAAAAGAAAGAAAAAAAAAATTAAAAGATTGCCAATAAGCCGAACAAACGGCCGATTAGACTCAATATCGATTATCTGCAGATCATTAATTAATAATATTCGATATAATTTAATAATAATTTTGCCGTAGTTCTATTATAGCGATGCTGGAGCTAATAAAAATTTGTTCGAAACGGAGCTCAGACAAAAATGCCTGCTCCAATCCATGGTTAAAATTACGAAATGATACCGTAAAAATGAACCTGTCTGATGAGTGTGAATTAAAAACTGATCTGGTGTTTACCTTTTGTGTCTCCCGGACATGGTTTGATGGTTTATCATCTGATCATGAATTTAGCATTGCCCACTTTCGTTCTTTTGTCTCATTCCGTTCTTTGTCGTAAAGTTAGATTTGTTTGTTTTTTCCCTTCAAATGCGCAAGTTAATTAAACAGGGCATCCGCTAATATCATCTTGGATCATGCAGAGGTCAGGCAGCCTTTCGTTTGATGTCTACAAGAACGTCTGGGTCGTGACCCGCTCATCAAGTTGTGACAATGTTGATATTATGCAAGTTTACGTCACAGCGGCAACAATTTGCTGTCCTGAAACTGCCTATGGAATGAAGCCTTCTCACACAGTTGTTTGAAGCAAGGAAGTTTATAAATAACCGTGAGACATTGCGACACAATCCCTTTGCATACTGTATTTATTATCATCATTTCAAATCTCCTTCTTTGTAATGATGTTTTGTATATATATCCAGGGTTTCTTTCAGCTATATCTCCGGGGGGCGCTGCCCCCCTTCTGGGAAAGCCAAGTGGCCCCGGAACAAAAATATTTCCAACAATAAATCAACTGGCACTGCTGGCATTGCCCCCTCCCCGGAAAGCCAAGTGCCCCCCGGAGCAAAAATATTTCCAACAATAAATCAACTGGCACTGCTGGCATTGCCCCCTCCCCGGAAAGCCAAGTGCCCCCCGGAGCAAAAATATTTCCAACAATAAATCAACTGGCACTGCTGGCATTGCCCCCTCCCCGGAAAGCCAAGTGCCCCCCGGAGCAAAAATATTTCCAACAATAAATCAACTGGCACTGCTGGCATTGCCCCCTCCCCGGAANAAGAAACACTGAATATATCGTATACTTGGACAAGCAAGAAATGCACAACTGCCAAAGACATTTCAGTGAATTGTACTTCACGCCCGTACAGCAGAATTGGTTCAAATTGTATGACAGTTCGTTCAAGGCCGGATCGATCACTGAAAACGGCGCCCCTAAATGCATGAAAACGGCGCCCCTAAATGCATGAAAAATGAGAAGAAAAAATGCAGACCTTGTTAAAATGTGTGCTTAACATACGCCCATTTGTCAAGCGACAGTGATTCTCAATAGTACATAGAATGTCCATTACATCAACATTGCAGTTAAGCAATACCAACTTTTCAATTTAACAACATGTAAATTTTGAAAAGGGTCAAATTTGAATAATAGCAGTGACCAAACAACGTAACTTCAACTTAAATCGGAAAAAAAAAATTAAAAAATGTTACTAAGTAACCAATGTGAGATGTTATTGCTTTTTGTGATGGGAACTTGAAAATTTATTTTCAAAAGAAAAAGCTTCAATAACAAATAGTATACGGTGTTCGACTTAAATTTGAACCAAACATCAGTTTAGTTATTCCCGCGATGGCTAGCCGAGCAACATACGGTATTAATATTTTTTGTGGTCAAAACAGTGGAAAGTTTGTCTCATTATGTTAAATAAAATCAGAGAACGGAAAAACACCTGGATAAGAAAACGGTGTTTATCTGCAGCAAGAGAGGTCAATTCGTCTCTGGGATAATGACAAGACATCGTGGTAACATTCACTTCACAATAATTTTTAAATAGCAATTCAATTCATTAGAAAACAAAACGCACACAAATTCATAAAACTACGTTGACCAAAATAAAATCAGTCAATCTTCATTAATATACGAAACTTGTGGGTCTGTTTTGTTTGTTTTAATTTGTTGTTGTTGTTTTTGTTGTTGTTGTTTTTGAGTGCCCCCCGCCCACCCCAATGAAGTATCGGTATCGTAATTCTTCAATTCAATCAATTTTAATGCCCAATATTAAGGTTGAATTCAACTGAACTTTTTAGAAAAAAACAAATGTAACCACAGTAGCGTATAGAAAATTTTAGCATGTAAAAGTACGTAACTTTAGACAGACAGCAGCATAGTACAGTGAGGTCAATCTTCGTCTCTGCTTAAAGTACTGGCAGGCATAAATACAGACGGACAGACATCGACAGAGACGGAGAGTGTGTGACAGAGGAGAGAGCCTCCAGACCTGTGACAAGTTAATACCTCTACAATACATCGTCAGAGCCAGTGGGTCTCAAATGGATTTTCGAGGCTGGATATTAGGCACGATGTATACAAATAAGCATTGTCAGAGTATTTTGGGAAATTTTAAAATCTTTTGTGATACCGGAATCCATAAAGGAAGAGCGCAATCTCTACACTACGCGAAGGGTGTCACTAGACATCCTAAAAAGTATGTGCTTAAAAATAATTGAATTTTAACCAACACTATGTGATAACACAGAGAGAGTTAAGCTCCATTGTATTGACCCAGGTTAAGTGTTTAATATCACGTACAATTTATATATATCAAGAGACAGTGTTTCGCTGACATGTATAATGTATATCTACCCAGATAAAGTGTTTGGGCAACATGCGCAATGTATAATTACCCATAGACAGTGTTTTGGCAACATATACAATGCACATCAACCCATAGACAGTGTTTGGACAACATATCAACCCACAGACAGCTTTTGGGCAACATGTACCATATAAATATATCTACCCATAGACAGTGTTTGGACAACATATCTGCACAGAGACAATGTTTGGGCAACATGTGCAATGTATATCATGCTAAGTTAACATTTAAACACACAGTGTAAAGCATATTATAACATTCATCCAAGTATAACACACCATACATGGGCATAAGCCTTTCTGAAATGTCCTAGAATTAGAACACTCGACCTTACATCTGCACATATGCGCTTTGTTAGCTGTCTCACATCTGCACATATGCGCTTTGTTAGCTGTCTCACATCTGCACATATGCGCTTTGTTAGCTGTCTCACATCTGCACATATGCGCTTTGTTAGCTGTCTC
>CAXITT010000075.1:397476-469846 GCA_964033795.1 Lymnaea stagnalis
CCCCCCCCCCCCCACATTCTGTCTCTCCATCTGTCTCGCATTCTTTTACTTTCTCTCATTCTAAAAGTACATCGAAACGGCTTACTTCATTTGCTTACATTGCACTACATTATATTACTAATGATTAGTTTACTGACACAACAGTTTACAAGACATGTTACAAAATGTCTGTGTCTTGATGCCGGCATTAATCAGGCTATTTATTTTCACGCACATTTTTGTCTTCAGGAAAACTCCTTTTTTTTCCCTCCAAATTTCGTTTTCTTGACATTTATTTGCTTTGGGATTTTTTGATGCATAATTTCAACTATTTTGTTAGGCTAGAAGAGTTTTAAGATGCGTTGGTCATAGGTGAATAGAGGGCACTGACACTTGGATTATCGCTTTAACATCTTACGCCAATGCTATGCAGAAATTAAATCCTATTGGCTGTACATTTGACAGGACCTTTGCTGCAATTATTAAAACAATGTGTTTATCCATTTTTTGACTTGTTTATTTCCTGTCACATCTGGGCCACATTCCTGTGTAAACAGGACTAAAAAAAAAGGTATGTGTCCGGTAAAAGCGTTTAGGGAAAACAAAATCCATGTAGTTAGTTTAAAAACAAGAAGAAGACAACACTATCTATTGACGCTCTCAAGACCCGTAGTGTTCATTATGAACACTAAACATTTCTCATCAAACTTCCTTCAGTGACGTTAGTTATTTTTACAATCGGTAAACTTTGTACGGGTGATGAGCAACGTACTGATATTTTCAAAGACAGCCGCGTGCCCACTAATACTAATACCATCAAATCAATTGGCTTATTTATTGTCCACCAAAGCCTGCACTTGGTCATGTAAACACCTTCAGTGTTGCGTCCAGTAAAGTAAGGACATTCCTGATGTTTTGAGGTATACATTGTTTTTTTTTCTTTGTTCATTGGAAACATGTGTTCAAGTTTGTACAAGAAATTAAAATTATAATAATTAATGGGCGCCTGTCAATAGCAGTGTCGTGCGAAAATGGGGGGGGGGGCGCGCGCGAAAGGGGTACTCGCCCCGGGCGCCGAAATGAGTGGGGGGGGGAATTGTCTTCAGATTGGAAATTTATATTGAGTCAAACGATAAAATGCCATAAACTTTACAAACGTAAAAAGGGAGGGGGCGGGCGCAATAATCGTCTTTTTACCAGCCCGCCCCGGGCGACAATTTTTTCTGTCTATTTCCAGGCTTCGTCCAGGACACCGCTATTCCTCGGCACAGTAATGGTCAATGAAAGGTCAGCTGTTATCTTTTCATCTATGTTTGCCCCTCATTTATTTCTCTTTGCAACCTTATAACTGTCGATATAATTATTTTAAAGGCCCATCATTGACTACTGACAAAAATATATCCTACACGTACTACAGCAGATATCCTGAGACAAAAGTACTACAGCGAATATCCCGAGACAAAAATACTACAGCGAATATCCTGAGACAAAAGTACTACAGCCGATATTCTAAGATAAAAGTAATACTGCAGATATCCTGAGACAAAAGTAATGCAGCAGATACCCTGAGACAAAAGTACTACAGAAGATATCCTGAAACTAAAGTAATACAGCAGATATTCTGAGACAAAAGTGCTACAGCAGATATCCTGAGACAAACAACGGAGTAAAGCCATGTCTCGTTAGTTTATAACATGGAAATGTCTACATAGTGCCATAATGACAGATACACATCACTCGTGACCTTTGATGTCGACTTGTCCCTGGCCCCGTTGACCGCTGTAAGTGTAAGCATGGAGGTCAGAGTTTAAAGACCAAGGCTTTTATGGTATTATCACAGAGTGGGCAGCTTTCGTTGTACCTGCTGACCCTCAATTCAGGTATGTCTTCCATGTAACACTTCTGCTTGTGGTCTATGAACAGCTTCTGATTGTGTCTCATGAACAGCTTCTGCTTGTGGCACAAGAACAACTTCAGATTGTGTCTCATGAACACATTCTGCTTGTGTCTCATGAACAGCTTCTGCTTGTGGCACATGAACAACTTCTGATTGTGTCTCATGAACACATTCTGCTCGTGTCTCATGAGCAGCTTCTGCTTGTGGCACATGAACAACTAATGCTTGTGGAAACATTCCATTTCCAGAGACATGTTTCAGAGCACTCCGTTATTAGCAACTCACAATTTTATCATAGTATATTTTCAAATTTTTATAAAGAATTCGCATTAAACGTTTTTAAAAGTTACTTTCGTTTTTGTTAACACATCGTGAAAATTTGGTAAAATGTGTTGTCATCGGCAACGAGTCTTTGTGCCAAGTTTCTGCTCGATAGGTTGAAGGGAAATGGGTCAGTTAGCCGTCCGAAGAATTTGCTAGCCAGCCACCCACGAACAAAACGAAGTCAGTATAAAGGATTTAAAAACACTTAACGATTCAAATATCTTTATATCATAAAGATAAATTGTGCTTAGTCTGTAATTTTAATTGTTGCAAGTAGATATAAATCTGGTTTAGTGCATGCGCATCAACCATCCCCAATATTAACATAGGAAAGTATGCGTGTGTCCTCTATTTTATATAATCTTGCATCGCAAATTACTTACATTGTCATACATAATTATGAAACAGCCTAATTTTCGTCTTTAAATAACAACACGATAATTCAAAACGATAAGCTAACAGGATAAGTCCACATGATAATCCAACAGAATAAGTCAACTCGATACGCCAACAGGATAAGTCTCTCTAGCTGCCTGGGGTGGGGGAAGTGGGTCCATCATATATTATAAGCGTAAAAATATAATTTAAACATTTCATACCCCCACCCCCCTCCCAACTATTGCAACAGTGCATTTTGAGCACCACCCTGATGCGTAAGTGCAAATTAGACCCGCACCCCGGAAGCACCTATTTAAATTGATATATGTACAAGTATGAAGTACACGGCAGTTAAACGACGTCTCTAAATTACGTCACGGGTTTTCAGTGGTCAGTCCCAGCAGTCTGCTTGGCGGGGCCGATATTAACTTTTATTCAGCCGATCAAAATAATGGCGTCACAATTAACGTCATGCGCACTGAAACGTACGGTGTACTTTCAATCCCCAGTCTTTTATTTAATTACTGTTACGTTATCTAGCGATTTTGCTTGCAAAGAGCACAAAGCAACAGTATGACAACTTCTAGGTAACTTTGCTGATATATTTTTAATCTTAAATGGGAAATCATAGATTTCACAGCATTTTTTTACCGTTATGAGATGATGGTGTATCCTTTGCAGCACGAAATGACAAGGCCTGGGAAAGTTCTTTTAGTAGTATAATCTGGGTCCCTAAACAGCAAACCCACTCTCTCCATTCACCTGGATAGCCCAAGGTAACATTATATATGGAGAATACGCCTTGGCACCAGTAACGCCACAGGAGTTGCCGGAATTTCCATTGTTACAATGTCATGCCGCCTACGGGACTCCATCTCCAGGCGTGATTCAGAGTCTCTTTCTATTCAATGAGTTGCCATCCAAGGTTTGAGTCCGGTGCTGCTGATGTTTTTTTGACTGCTTCTTTGTTGGGGATTGAACTCCGGACCAATGGGATTGACTCAGTTTAGACCACTCGGCATTATTAGAACTATTTATATAGATAGGCTATTTCTAGACTGCCCGAATTTCAGAATAGCCATTGCCGAATTTGTGCCTAAGTGTACGTATAGATTTTGCCGAGACCCAATGCCTATTCAAACGCATCTGTACGTAAATTCTGCACGTAAATAAGCACACTACAACAAAACAAAAACAACAACAAGCTCCTCCCCACTCTGTGCGTGTAGAAAGTTGGATCGTGTTCATCAATTCTCTACCTCATTTCCCTCCATACTTCCATCTTTTTCAGCATGTTTTACCAACTTCTTTTTTGTTTTTGTTTTCTTGTTAGAGTTTTAAAGAGAAATGTTAATACAATTTGTATGAGTTCGTTTCCTCCTTCCTGTCCTAATAGAGTCTCACTTGATAGAGTCTCACTTGATAGAGTCTCACTTGATAGAGACTCACTTGATAGAATCTCAGTTGATAGTCTCACTTGATAGAGTCTCACGTGATAGAGTCTCACGTGATAGAGTCTCATTTGATAGAGTCTCACTTGATAGGGTCTCACTTGATAGGGTCTCACTTGATAGAGTCTCACTTGATAGAGTCTCAGTTGATAGTCTTACTTGATAGAGTCTCACGTGATAGAGTCTCACTTGATAGAGTCTCATTTGATAGAGTCTCACTTGATAGGGTCTCACTTGATAGGGTCTCACTTGATAGAGTCTCACTTGATAGGGTCGCAATTGATAGAGTCTCACTTGATAGAGTCTCACTTGATAGAGTAATAGAGTCGCATGACACCGAAATTCGGATTGACTCCGGTGAACCTAGAATAGCACTAAAAACACTCATACAAACACAAGCGCTCACATAACACACTGACACACACTCACACACTCGCGATTCTTACAAGGAATGTCTATATTTAGATGTTCGTGTCCCAAATATCCGTAGAACCCCGTAAAACATGGAATAGCATTAGTCTACATCTAAGGATACGTGACGTCAAGTCGAGGTTCAAGACACAGAATCTTGTCCTCCTGGACTTCAGAGATGTCAGAGCTCGCTTTACCAGAATTGGATCGAAATCTTCATGTCTTGTACAATGTGACACATTGGATCGCATTCTTCAGGTCTTGTACATGTTACACATTGGATCAAAATGTTCTGGCCTTGTACAATGAAACACTGGTAGGTCAGCACTATTTCCTCTTAAGCACTCGTCACGGTCACGGCAAATTTTTTCACCTTTTTTGTATTTCATTTAAATTTTCGACATGCCAATGAACAAATGTTTAGGTAAGATTTTCTTGGCTCCCCCCTGGCCTCCCCCCCCCCCCCCCCCCCCCCCCGAGGCTTCTGACTACACTCATAAACAGCAATGTTATGTTGTTTGTCCACCTGCGAAGTATTATTTAAGTCCTCATCACAACAAAATGTTTACTGCAAACAAATCTCACCAACCAACTTCTACAAGGTATTGTCATTTTTTCTCACTCCAATGGTAGATTTAATTAATGAAAGCTCCTTGCTGGCGTTACTCAGGCGAGCTGCAGTTCCAACTGACCAGTGACTATCAGGCAACTGACCGGTGAATAGGAATACGATAACCAGACATACTGATGACTTTAAATGTGCGAGTGTTGATACGATGACCTTGACAGGACAGCCTGGCAAAGATCAAACTCGCCCCACCATCCCCATGTCACGCATCATAAGTCACGTGACAACCCAACATAAAGTCACTGTACTTTTCCGCGTGGTCACCATGTTATTGAACTCTGATGACCTTCATTTATCGCCCTCTGCACCAGTTGGGGGGGGGGAGTTGGTTGGTTGGGGGGGGCTGTTAGAAGGCAATAAACAGTTACCGGTGACAAACATTCTATGTACTGTCCCAACAGCAACGTTGCCTAAATGTAAGCAAACCAGCCCCCCNAAAAAAAAAAGCCACCAATCCCGCCCCCACCCAAACCCCTACTTGTAGCCTGTCGGGTTTGAAATGTTGATTGGGGTTAAATGTTAAGGCCGTTTACTAAAGCGGTCACGTGCTAAGGTATATAAGAAAGCACAAGAGGGTTGAGAGCCAGTAACTATTTGGTATCTACATCCAGTCATTACCACTGTCAGTAACTGTTTGGTATCTGCATCCAGTCATTACCACTGTCAGTAACTGTTTGGTATCTACATCCAGTCATTATCACTGAACCGTGAGTAACTATGGAACTATCTTTGTTTTATGGTGTTTTTTTGCTTTGTTTTTATTTTGTTTTTTTTCATTATATTCTTTTTTTTTTGATGCGAACAAATCAAATTAGCGTGCACAAATATTCTATCAAAATCTGTTATAAAATGTTCAATCAATAACTTATATCAATCATCATCATCATCAGTGGCACTACAGCCCATGTGGGGCCCTGGCCTGCTCCACCACATCAACTTATATCAAAGTAATTTCAAATGGGATTCAAAGGAAGTGCTTCACCAAACACGTTTCGGGGATACAAATAGATTGGATTAAATCAAGCTAAAATAAAAACAATTCAATTAAGAAGACAATCGTCACATGACCAACTGGTCAGTGAGGAAATAGGGTTCGGTTGTTGACGTCCACCAGAAGTATTTAAAACTTTTTGGAACCTTAATGGTAACGAAGAACAGAATAGTCCTGGCAAATTTCAAGTGTAGTGTTAAATTAAAGTTTGGGCTAAATAAAGGGATTTTTATGGTCTCTTGCATTGAGTATCAATAACTGTGACTTTAGGTTTTGCAGCCCCAATTTTGGTTTGTTTCAGGCACTTGCCCTGGTTGCGACCATCTAATGGGTACCTTGGTTTCAAGTCTATACTATCTAACTTTGTAACTGGGGGCTACCTTAGTGTGCTACCATTTATTGCTATAGTCCATTTGTATATAACATTTTATGCTCATTATCCATTAGAATGTATTTTAAATAATGGAAGGACATTTAATTTTGCTGATAAGTGAAAGAAACTTTTAACAAATTTTCTGTTTTTGGTCCCGTAACAAACATGTTTTGTAGTTGTTTTTTTTATTTTAGTCGTGTCAAAAGCATGAACAACAAATTAAATACGTATTTTCATCCATTTAAGACACATCCGTATATATTAGACACACCCGTATATAAGACACACCCGTATATAAGACACACCTGTATATAAGACGCACCCATTATAAGACACACCCGTATATAAGACGCACCCATATTATAAGACGCACCCGTATATAAGACGCACCCGTATATGACGCACCCGTATATAAGACACACCCGTATATAAGACACACCCGTATATAAGACGCACCCGTATATAAGACGCACCCGTATATAAGACGCACAATAAGCGCCAGATGTAAAGGCGGCATCATTGATATACAAAACATTGAAACGAACGTTTTTTTTAAAACCTGCCTGCATTGGATTGGTGCACGTGGTCATTACTGAACACTTTACCCAATTGTTTTTACCGCTAGGAATGAAATCGTGAAACGTGACTATCGACTGCAATAATGCGATACCACACACTGTACTGTTCCTTCGTGCTAAAAAAAGACTTACCTTATTTTTGCGCCTATAAGACCTACCTAATTATAACACGCACCCATATCTAAAACACGGGTTTTGACGATTTGTGTACAAAATATTTTACATAAGACTCACCCTGGGTATGTAAAACTTTGTATACGACGCGTCTGATATACGCGAAAATAAGGTACCATTTTTTAACCATCAATTGCCGTATTTGACGTTGAACGCACCCAAAATTTGACCCCCCCCCTCCCCCCCCTGGTTGTTTTAAATCAGATAGTTTTGTCATGAAAAATATGGCTAGCGAAAAATGTGTAAGCGTCTGTTCACACGATCAAATTTTCGATCATACATCTTGATGCCATTTTTGTATGAAGCCTGGTCACAACTTTCAAATTACTATTTGATCGAATTCCCATTTTTGTCCAAAAAATTTAAAGAAAAAAAAGAAACCACACACACAAAATAGTGCGTCCATGCACACATTTGACGCGAACTTTGAGGCTCATTTGATCGTGTGACCTGACGCTTAGTCAGAACCGATGTTCCTCTCATACCAAAACAGTTTTTACTCTTAGCCTCTGGTGTTATTGGAAATTTGTTCAAATTGGGATACAAGCTTTAAAGCATGTTATCTCTTCTTGTATTCTGTTAAACGAACTTCTGATCAATTAAGTGGAGTGGAAAGTAGTCGTAGATGGCCAGCGTATATAATGGCAGACAAAAGTGTTACACTTAATGCGATCAAATATTTTTATTTTTAAAAGGCGAGTAAAAAACAAAAAAAAAAAACAAAAAAAAACTATTAGAAATTATGATTTTTAAAAAAGAAATTGATAATGATATTTGTTGTAGTTGTTTGATACGTGGATCTGCTTGAAATCCTGCAATATTGTTTGACACGGTCTCCTGTTCCCAGGGCTTGAGGACACAAGGACCTGAGTTGAAGTGGTAGAGCTGGTGTCAGGGGATAAGGGCTCTTACGGGCGGGGAGGGGGGAGTCATTAGTGTGACGTGTTGTTGTTTACTTTCATTTTCAACGATGCGTACATTCATTTATGGATTTAAACATTTACATTGTTGCCTTGCTGCTTGTCAACGGAATGTTTTTGTCTTAAAATAATCTTACACATTTTAAAATGAAACTAGTGAATGTGGACTTATGCAGACCCCTTGTATATTTGATAACACGGCATTAATTTATTTATTTAGTGTTAAACATTCAATATCGCTAACTTTTTAGCATATAAATAAATTACCTTATTAAGGGGTGACAGGGTTAACTATGATCAAAACAAGAAAATTCTAATTTAATACAAGGGATTCTTTAAATCCTCATTGAAAACCAAACTTATTCACTTAAAGAGAACTTAAAGAGAACTTAAAGAGAACTTAAAGAGAACTTGAAGAGAACTTTAAGAGAACTTTAAGAGAACTTAAAGAGAACTTCAATTATTTTGAAATTTAAATCTAATAGTGGAGCATGTTTAATAATTATTTTTATATGCTTGAAGGAGAATGACGTGTTTTGTATTGGATACGTTCATCTCAGGTGAAAAAAAAAATTAATTTGAAGGGAAAATAGCATAATGGATTAGTAAATATCATTTCCGCTTTCATATCATTGATTGTTGTCATGGTTTGGCCGAGTAAACATGGATCGGATGACGTCACCGTGAATTGAGGGGAAAGAAATTATTCAGAATAAAAGTATCAATTTTATTTTAAAAACTCTATTATTGGGTCTTTTTTAATGAACTTGCTGGAATCGAGTTTTGAAAAAACAAACATGATTTTGGAACCAACTCAAAGTGGGTAAAAGTAGGCGGCAACTACGAGCAAGCTACTCTGTTTTACAAAAATTTGAACGCATCCAATAAAAAAGACTTAAGTAGTTGCATACCTATTAAAGAGAATACAGATTAAAATTTCAAGAGACATAATGAAAAAATAAAAGAATTGATTTCAAGGAAAAAAAAATTTTTGGCCTTTTAAAATTTACCAGCCAATTAAAAGGGGGAAAAGCACACATAAAAGTTGAAAGACTTGCAAAAAAAAAAATAAAAAAAAAAATAATAAGTAAAAAATATTGACGAGTTCTTTCTTTGTCAGGTGCAGAAATCTGAAAATGCTGAGACTCCTGCTTGTGTTGGTCTGTGTGCTGATCCTTGCCATCAACACCGTCGTCTCACAACGTAAGTCGGACATAAAGAAAATACAGATAATCCCTTGTTAATGAACAATAAATGGATTAAAAAATATGTGTACAGTAACACTATTTAACTTGAAATCATTGTACAGAGGACAGTACACTGTTTATGTACAAGCAATGTCAGTGTTCACAAACATAAAACGCGTTGTGTTAACTGAGTCGAGACAACATTGTCAATTACATTCATTAATAACCTTTCTACTCTAGCTGTAGGCATGACATTGTCAATTACATTCGTCAATAACCTTTCTACTCTAGCTGTAGGCATGACATTGTCAGTTACATTCATCAATAACCTTTCTACTCTAGCTGTAGGCATGACATTGTCATTTAAATTCACTTATAACCTTTCTACTCTAGCTGTAGGAATGACATTGTCATTTACATTCACCAAAACCTTTCTACTCTAGTTGTAGGCATGGCATTGCCAGTTACCTTCATTAATAACCTTTCTACTCTAGCTGTAGGAATGACATTGCCAGTTACCTTCACCTATAACGTTTCTACTCTAGTTGTAGGCATGACATTGTCAGTTACATTTATCAATAACCTTTCTAATCTAGCTGTAGGAATGACATTGTCAGTTACATTCACCTATAACCTTTCTACTCTAGCTGTAGGAATGACATTGTCATTTAAATTCATCAATAACCTTTCTACTCTAGCTGTAGGAATGACATTGTCATTTACATTCATCAATAAACTTTCTACTCTAGCTGTAGGCATGACATTGTCAGTTACATTCACCTATTATCCTTCTACTCTAGCTGTAGGAATGACATTGTAATTTAAATTCATCAATAACCTTTCTACTCTAGCTGTAGGAATGACATTGTCATTTACATTCATCAATAACCTTTCTACTCTAGCTGTAGGCATGACATTGTCAGTTACATTCATCAATAACCTTTCTACTCTAGCTGTAGGAATGACATTGTCATTTACATTCATCAATAAACTTTCTACTCTAGCTGTAGGAATGACATTGTAATTTAAATTCATCAATAACCTTTCTACTCTAGCTGTAGGAATGACATTGTCATTTACATTCATCAATAAACTTTCTACTATAGCTGTAGGAATGACATTGTCATTTCCATTCACCAAAACCTTTCTACTCTAGCTGTAGGCATGACATTGTCAGTTACATTCATCAATAACCTTTCTACTCTAGCTGTAGGAATGACATTGTCATTTCCATTCACCAAAACCTTTCTACTCTAGCTGTAGGAATGATGCCGGGACAAATGGTGCCGGGACAAATGAATCAAATGATGTACGACCCCAGCATGTTCTGGCGAAGCTTTATGATGATGAAAATGTTCGACTAACTCAAAACCCGGATGCTGCCTTGCCACTGTACCACGGACCTCACTACTTTCACTGGCTGCTACAGCAGATAGTCCTCAGCTTAGCCGCTTTTTCGTTTTGATGGACCTTGTATCATAACTTTTTAACCACTCTTATAGTTTCGTAGACACATTTCTTGACCATGTCTAATAATACAGACTTGTGCAAAACTAACTAATAGAACAACAACAACAAAGTAATAAAGGAAACACATTTTTTGTTATTATAAAAAATGTAAACTTTAAAACTATATAGCTCTATGTATATTGTGTTTGGTTACGTAATAAGGACCTTTAAGCCAAGAAATGTGTCAACATGTAAGATCTTTAGATTTTTGCCTTGTTCTTTAACCATTGTGTACAGCTCTATGTAAATATGACGTAATTTAATTGTTGAATGTGCGAAAAGGTGTCGCACATGCCACGGGCGACACTGGATTAATAAACTTAACAATATTAATGCTAAAATAGAGTTGTTGTTTGTATGTGTGACATATGGTGCCGTCATTTGTATGTAAGTTCTATTTAATTCATTAAATTAAATTTAAAAAAACATGATTGAAATGGCAAATACGTATTAACATATGTTTATTTATTCACGCTGTTCAGATGTTTAGAACAAAAACCCAAACCACCTTTCCATAAAGCCATTCTCAGTTAAACATAAAAGAGGCTGTTCATAATATCTTTCACCATCTCTCTCCAAAGACGTCAATTCTCCCCCCCCCCCCAAACCTAGAGTTTTATCATCCCCCCAAACCTAGAGTTTTATCATTGTTAAACTCAATGTCTTTGTTTTCTTCCTGTAACCACTTTGAAAAATACCTGTGTCGTTAATATTAATACTAATAAAATTGAAAAACAATACGTTTTCACAACGAGGCAAAAGAATGGTAAACAGCAACATCGGATGAAATATAATCTTGTCGATATTAATGTTCAAATTGTGACCGAGGTTGCAAAAAAATGATTTCAAAACTATCCATCTATCGAAACGTTCACATCTTATTGTCCTATCTTTTGATTCAACTACTATTTCCCTCACCCATTGAATGCAGTCCTTCATTATTACCACTTATTTTGTTTATAGGATGAAAAGAAATTATAAGTGTCATTGTCAATGCAAAACCAGTTGACTTCATCATGGCAATGGTCAAAAACAGGACGGTCAATTATTTTTAATGAGTTATCAGCACAAGGAATACATTTTTATAATATTTTTGTTCGCTGCTTACCATTTTTGAGTAGATATTTCCTCTAATATCTAGAACCATCGCTTCACTTTTAGAGTCCACTGCTATTTTTAGCTTTGTTTTGTTAAGTTATTCAATAAAGTTGAAAGAACATTCTAAGCTATTTTTCCACATCACAATTGTGAGCTTCTTAAATTTCCCAGGGGTCCCCCCCACCCACCAGGGCCCACACGCCACCTCTGTTAATATGCAATGTGTATTAGCAGTGGGCGGGTTGACGTATGGGGCGATCGCCCTACCCCCGACTGGCCGATAGCTTTTTGGGGCCGACGTTACAGAAAAGTCATGGGTTTTGTGAACAAAAGAAAGCAACGTTTTAATTTGTTTGGTATTAAAGTAGGCCTACAAAAGATACAACTTTCCCTGTCCAACACAAGTCTTAGGATCTTATGATAATATGTCGCTCTCCTTGTACTGAAGAATTTCTGCAGGCAGAAATGTGGGCGAAATGATTGCGCGCTCTACTGCCAGCGTTCAGAGTTCTTTTTTTGAATACCTTGCAATTTTTCAAGATACAAGTCCTCTTTCAAATTATTTTCAAATCAAAGGACTTGGTTTGCTGCACAGCAGGAGAATGGCTGAAAAGAACGCTGAGAAATTAAATACCATTTGACAAGAATTCCACGTTGTAAATAAAGCCGCACATCACGTGACCATAGCGTGAGAGGGCGAATGATATAAAGATCAAGAGGATTTGGACGATGAAACAGAGTTACTGCCCATGCGTGCTGGAAAACGGAAAAAAAAAAGTTTGCTAGAGAACATGCAGATGATAAACCATTGTTGAGTCCAATTAAAATATTTCGCGCTTACGTTACTGATCAAGCGGTGAATAGTTTTCGCAAGAGATTTAAATGTAACGGTAATGTATAAGCTGCACGTATGGCGTTCCTCGATCGAAGGAGATTCGATGAACTTGATGGAGTCTGGCGTGAACTTGAATGAGTCTGGCATGAACTTGATGGAGTCTGGCATGAATTGATTGAGTCTAGCATGAACTTGATGGAGTCTGGCATGAATTGATTGTGTCTAGCATGAACTTGATGGAGTCTGGCATGAATTTGATGGAGTCTGGCATGAACTTGATGGAGTCTGGCATGAATTTGATTGAGTCTGGCATAAAATTGATGGAGTCTGGCATGAATTTGATGGAGTCTGGCTTGAATTTGATTGAGTATGGCATGAACTTGATGGAGTCTGGCATGTACTTGGTGGAGTCTGGCATGTACTTGATGGAGTCTGGCATGAACTTGATGGAGTCTGGCATGAACTTGATGGAGTCTGGCGTGAACTTGATGGAGTCTGGCGTGAACTTGATGGAGTCTGGCATGAACTTGATGGAGTCTGGCATGAACTTGATGGAGTCTGGCGTGAACTTGATGGAGTCTGGCGTGAAAGTTTCATCACTAAAATGCGCGTTCAACGCAATGGCAACTGTATTTCGTGAAGTACTTCTTGATTTTACTTAGTCATTTGAAAGATTGAAGAAGACGTTAAAATTAGTCTATAAGTAATAAATAGTGAAGACGAAGATGATGAGGATTTATAATTTTTTAGACTAAACGTGACTACAGAACACATTAGTAGGTTCCTGGTAAAAAAAAATCTGCCTTGAAACGATATTTTTTACCGAAAAATTTAATTTATATTCATTTACATTCATATCAAGTATTACTTACTTGCTATATATATATATATATATATGTGGTGTTTTATATATATATATATATATATATATATATATATATATATATATATATATATATATAAAAAAAAATCTGCCTTGAAACGATATATTTTACCGAAAAATTTAATTTATATTCATTTACATTCATATCAAGTATTACTTACTTGCTATATATATATATATATATATGTGGTGTTTTATATATATATATATATATATATATATATATGTATATATATATATATATATATTGAATGACTTTTTAAATATCCCAAGATCACAATGTTCATGCGAACCAAGTTTCTCGAAACTAGAATTTATTAAAAGTCTCTTGAGATCGACTTTAGTTGGAAACACATTGGAGACATTTATGCCGATGAACTGCGAAGCGGACATTACAGCACCATTGTCAATAATTGCTGGCCTGGCAAATCATAGCAAAATATAAGATAATATCCTCAAATACACTTCTATGACATAGCTTTGTATTCTTTTGCTTCTGTTGTTGTTTTTTTAATTCTTCCCTTGTTTTCTTTATTTTAAGAGTTCCCCTCCCCCCTAACTTTATTTTCAATAGCATTATTATTTGATTCAACAAACTCAATCAGATTATACAAAATCAGTTTTGTGTAAAACAAGTACTCTTTTTTTGTGTGTGCTCAAACAGATGTGTGAGAACTTCTTTATAGACCGCGGAGGTTCCGGGACATATGTTTGAATGTTGAGCCAGTTGTCTAAATTGTATATCTGTTAAGGAAATAATTTGAGAGCCATGGTTTGGGGCGGAGAGTTTTAATAGGTAAAATAGGGCAGATCAAAAGAAGAATGATGAGATTTGAGCCAGATGAGCAACACTTTATACAGGCAGCAGGCATAAATCAAGGTGGTAATACGGCATATGAAAATCTATTGACAATTAAAAGCAACAAATGTTAACAATTTGTATGTGGTATCGTAACAATTTGTACGTGGTATCGTAACAATTTGTATGTGGTATCGTAACAATTTGTACGTGGTATCGTAACAATTTGTACGTGGTATCGTAACAATTTGTATGTGGTAACGTTACAGCGCCAGATGCCGGACGCAGTTAAGCACCATTATTTTAAAAAAAACGTACAAATTTTGATGTCAATAATGACAGGCTTAAATCTGAAACCAATATTTCCGTAGATCTACCAATAAGTCAGTGTGATGAAAACGTGTCTCAACCAGATACCTGCTTTGTGAACTGTGACCAAAGCTTTACTCGGCAACTGGCTGCAGAAGGAACATGAAACATGTCTTAAATGAAGAAATCAAAATCTATTTTTTAAAAAAAACGGGGGAATAAAGTAAAATTGAATAACAACAAAACAAAACAAAACAAAACATAACAAAACAAAACAAAACAAAACAAAACAAAACATAACAAAACAAAACATAACAAAACATAACAAAACAAAACAAAACATAACAAAACAAAACAAAACAAAACAAAACATAACAAAACAAAACAAAACAAAACAAAACATAACAAAACAAAACATAACAAAACAAAACAAAACAAAACAAAACNTATACAGGCAGCAGGCATAAATCAAGGTGGTAATACGGCATATGAAAATCTATTGACAATTAAAAGCAACAAATGTTAACAATTTGTATGTGGTATCGTAACAATTTGTACGTGGTATCGTAACAATTTGTATGTGGTATCGTAACAATTTGTACGTGGTATCGTAACAATTTGTACGTGGTATCGTAACAATTTGTATGTGGTAACGTTACAGCGCCAGATGCCGGACGCAGTTAAGCACCATTATTTTAAAAAAAACGTACAAATTTTGATGTCAATAATGACAGGCTTAAATCTGAAACCAATATTTCCGTAGATCTACCAATAAGTCAGTGTGATGAAAACGTGTCTCAACCAGATACCTGCTTTGTGAACTGTGACCAAAGCTTTACTCGGCAACTGGCTGCAGAAGGAACATGAAACATGTCTTAAATGAAGAAATCAAAATCTATTTTTTAAAAAAAACGGGGGAATAAAGTAAAATTGAATAACAACAAAACAAAACAAAACAAAACAAAACAAAACAAAACAAAACAAAACAAAACAAAACAAAACAAAAAATAAAAAAAAAAAACAAAACAAAACAAAACAAAACATAACAAAACAAAACATAACAAAACATAACAAAACAAAACAAAACAAAACAAAACAAAACAAAACAAAACAAAACATAACAAAACAAAACAAAACAAAACAAAACATAACAAAACAAAACATAACAAAACAAAACAAAACAAAACAAAACAAAACATAACAAAACAAAACAAAACAAAACAAAACAAAACAAAACAAAACAAAACAAAACATAACAAAACAAAACAAAACAAAACAAAACAAAACATAACAAAACAAAACAAAACATAACAAAACAAAACAAAACATAACAAAACAAAACAAAACATAACAAAACAAAACAAAACAAAACAAAACAAAACATAACAAAACAAAACAAAACAAAACAAAACATAACAAAACAAAACAAAACAAAACATAACAAAACAAAACAAAACATAACAAAACAAAACAAAACAAAACAAAACATAACAAAACAAAACATAACAAAACAAAACAAAACAAAACAAAACATAACAAAACAAAACAAAACAAAACAAAACAAAACAAAACAAAACAAAACAAAACATAACAAAACAAAACAAAACAAAACATAACAAAACAAAACAAAACAAAACAAAACAAAACAAAACATAACAAAACATAACATAACAAAACAAAACAAAACAAAACAAAACATAACAAAACAAAACAAAACAAAACAAAAATTTAAAAAAATTAAGTTAACGATTCTGCGTTCAGGCCCGTTCTTAGGCATACGCTGACTACGCATCCGCGTAGGGCCCCAAACGTGAGGGGGCTCCCGTGAGGCGCCCTCGATCCCCCGGTTTTTTTTTTAAACTGGCACCGCAGCCGTCTGTGTCACTCACGTTACCTTCCTTATCCTGAAATGTATCATTCTGAGTTGAATTCGGTGGCAGGGGAAAGGAATCAGCAGGTGGGAGCTTTGGGGGTAGCAGACAGGAAATCGGGGGCTTGGCCGTGGGAATGGGAAAGAGGAAACATTGATGAAGGAAGCATGGAGGTGCCGCAATGGTAGGTGGTGTTTTCTCCTCAGCTCGAGGGAGCTCCACCCCCGGACCCCCCCCCTCTTCCGGGGCCCCCAACCTATGCTCCATGCTTAGGGTCCAGCTCGAGGGAGCTCCACCCCCGGACCCCCCCCCCTCTTCCGGGGCCCCCAACCTATGCTCCATGCTTAGGGTCCACAAACTCCTAAGAACGGCCCTGCTGCGTTGTTTTTTTTTAAAGAAACGAATTATAAATAGAGGACAATTTTAACAGCCACGTGACTTAGTATTAGCCAATCAACTAGGAGCTTATTTTGTTTTGTTTGTAAACTTTATATTTGAAGCAGCGGAAGTGCTCTCCCCAACATCGGTTTTGATTCCTGGGCCCATATAGACAGACTTTCGAGATCACGAGCAGTCGGACAACTTATGCCAGTGGTTCTCAACCTGTGGGTCGCGACCCCTTTGGGGGTCGAACGATCCTTACACAAAAGTCGCCTCTGAAAACATATATTTATGAAGTAGCTAAGTAAATAATTTTATGGTTGGGGGTCACCACAACATGAGGAAGTGTATTAAAGTGTTGCGGTATTAGAAAGGTTGAGAACCACTGACATATGCAATATATTTATCAAATGTACAGACACTTAATAAGCATGTTCCTTAATGGTTCGATGCAAATGTTGAACAGTGTAATTAGCCAAACAATTCAAATGCAATTATATAATCATTGTACAGTTTTAGCTAGATTCCTTGGTTATTCTTAAATCTACTATTTATGTTGCATTGTTTGACAATGGTCAGATGATCTACATAGGGATGAAGCTCTGAAAACACGTTTGGGAACGGCGTTCCTGTTCTTTGTGGTACTAAATAATACATTCATACGATTTTTATTTTAAAACAGTGAAAACTATAGAGTGTATAGAGATAGATAGATAGATAGATAGATAGATAGATAGATAGATAGATAGATAGATAGATAGATAGATAGATAGATAGATAGATAGATAGATAGATAGATAGATAGATAGATAGATAGATAGATAGATAGATAGATGGATAGATAGATAGATAGATGGATAGATAGATAGATGGATAGATAGATAGATGGATAGATAGATAGATAGATAGATAGATAGATAGATAGATAGATAGATAGATAGATAGATAGATAGATAGATAGATAGATAGATAGATAGATAGATAGATAGATAGATGGATAGATAGATGGATAGATGGATAGATGGATAGATAGATAGATAAATAGATAGAGAAACAGAGAAATGGAGAGATTTAAAGAGAAAGAGAGAAAGAGGAAGAAAGAGAGCAAAATTTAGAAAAAGAGAGAACGAGAGAGAAAGAAAGAGAGAGAGAGAGAGAAAGAGAGAAAGAAAAAGAGAGAGAAAAATAGAGAGAATCAGAAAGAGAGATAGATAAAAGAGAGAGAGTAAGAGAGACAGAGAGAGAGAGAGAGAAAGAGAGAGAAATAAATAGAGAGATAATAAGAGAAAGAGATAGGAAAAAAGAGAAAGAGAATAAGAGAGAAATATATATAGAGAGAGAAAGAGGGAGGGTAAGAAAGAGACAGAGAGGGGGGAAGAGAAAAAGAGCGAGAGTAACAGATAGAGAATAAAAGAGAGATAGAGACAAAAAGGAGAGAGAAAGAGAGAGTGAGAGAGAGAGAGAAAACGAGAGAAAGAAAGAGAGAGAAGGTTAGAGAGAGAGCGATTGAGATTGAGAAAGAGAGTAAGAGAGAGAGAGAAAGAGAGAGAGGAAAAGAGAGAGAAAGAGAGATACAGAGAGCATAATTTAACCGACCAACTAGTTCCTTTCCCCTTCGTGAGTTCCAGACCATTTTTTGCCTGGTCCAACAGTTTGAACACCCATCACAGACGCGATTCTGCTGAAGTCATGATTTAAATTTATGACCATATGTTTTGTATAATTAAATCCCACGTCTATAAATAACATAAAGAGTCAAAAGCAAAGACACAAGGCCCATCTTATTCAAATGATTTGCTTGACGTTTAGCATTCATGCATTCTATTCCCTCCGTTAGACTGCAGTGTTCCCCAAACGGTGGTCCGTGGACCGGCACCGGTCCGCGAGCCTTACGTTACCGGTCCAGAGAGCATGGATATTGATGCTTAAATAGAAAGAAAATATAATGAATAAATGTGGCACCGGTCCCTGGTGCATTTTTGAAACTTGTCCACCGGTCCGTGAAACTTAAAAGTTTGGGAAACGCTGCGTTAGAGCAACCGATGCATACCGCTTTTAGTTCCACCCAAAACAATGCGGCATTGTGTTTACGTTACCTGCTGTCACGATTGCATCACTGCATTCTTGTCCCAGTGCATCAACAACGGACAAGTCGCCTCAACGATACCTAGCCAAGATGCATTTCTAAATGCCTGAATAATTATAAACACCATTATTTAAGGTTTCAGCGCTACTTGTTTTGTGTCAAAACTGCGAAGTCCTCTTCATGACCACACACCAAAATACAAATAAAATAAAAAAAAAATAAAAAAAAAATTTCCACAACTACGTTGTCGTGATAGAATCTCACGAAAGTAACCGAAATTCGGATAGACTCCGATGAACTAAGACCAGCACCGCACACACACACTCACACACACTCACTCACACACATAACACCCCCCCCCCTCACACACACACACACACACTCATGCACGCACACACCCATGCGTCTTTCAAGTAAAGCCCATGTTAGATGTTCATGTCCACCATTCCCGACTAAAATGGTAAGAAAGCACGGCTTTGCATTAGTCGACCTCTAAATAAATCTGGCGTCAGGTCGAGACTCGGGGGAAATAATCCGGCCCTACTGGAATTCAGAGAGGGCGCATCTTGCTTTACGAGAATTAGATCGAAAGGGCCTGGCCTTGAACTATGTGTCAAAATGGATTGTATTGGTCTGGTCTTGTATAGTGGGACACTAGTCAGTCAGCACGATTTCCTCTTGAGCACTCCTCTAGGTCCAAGCAATATTTTCACCTATTTTCTCATTTTCGCCCCATTTTCCGAGATGTGAATTAATAGTTATGAAGTAAGATGTTCCTTGCTTCTCTCAGACGCGTGCTAGTAAACCAAAAACACAACAATGTTATTTGCTTTGTCCATCTGCGAGTGTTCTAGAAGTCCACAACACAACAAACTGTTGACAACACACTTATCTCTCCAACCAACTCCTACAAGTTGTTGACTTTTCCTCCTTCCACCCCTCTCTCTCTCATCGTACATATAATTAATTCAGCTATTGTCGTGTAGGTCTACTGTAGACCAAACTGACCAATGGCTATTTAACCAGTGTAACATGATTATTCCACAAATCGCTGACTTAGAGTGATTGCGTGATGATGCGATGACTTTTGACACGACTGTTGGTAATATAGGATCTAATACATCCCGTCCATGCCACACATCACAAGTCACATGACAACCTGACATAAATGTCAGTGTACTCGTCCGCGTGACCACCAGGTTGTTGAACTCAGGTGACCTACATGTATCGTCTTCAGCACAGGGGGGTGGGGTGAGCTATAAACAATGACCACTGCTCTCTTTCTACCTACTGTCTCAAAGTAACATTCCTGAGTGTAAAAAAACCAACCCCCCTAGTCTAGCCCCCCCCCCCCCAAAAAAAAAAAAAAGACAACAACACAACCCCACCAAAAACGAACAAACCATTTTTCGTAACCTGTCAGGCTTGAAAATGTGAATGAGGTTAAAGGTTACGGCCATTAATTAAAGTGATCACGTGAGTATCTATATAAGAGCGCAAACCAGAGTCGAGAGTCAGTAACTGTTTGGCCATCTACCTTACGTCATTTACCACTGAACCGTGAGTAGCTTTCCCTATTTTCTTTCTCTTCTTATTTGATGACTTGTCCTTTCAAATAGCTCTATCTATTATTCTATATATGCTAACTCGTTAAGAAGGCTAACATGGGAAATTTTGGAAATAAAAGAAACTCAGTTCACATGAGATTCACGGAAAGGAGTTGAATAAATGAGTTTTATGTAAATAGTTTTATGGAAAGATTAAAATTTCAGTTTCTATGCGAAACCTCACAGGACCAAGGAGCCTGTGAGGAAATAGGACCAAAGAGCCTGTGAGAAAATAGGGCCAAAGAGTCTGTGAGGAAATAGGGCCAAAGAGCCTGTGAGGAAATAGGGCCAAAGAGCCTGTGAGAAAATAGGGCCAAAGAACCTGTGAGGAAATAGGACCAAAGAGCCTGGGGGGAAATAGAACCTTTCGTTAACGAGTACTAACATCCTCCCGAATTATAATTTTTTTTGTTTTTAAATATCTTATTTAAATTATTATCGTAATTTCTTAAGACAAGTTTGTCATTTTCCGAATCCGAAAAATTTATTTTTGTAACCTCAGTGGTAATGACAGAAAAGAATAGCCCTGTTAAATACATAGCAAATTACAATGTTACATTAGCTTGTTATTAAAAAAAAAACATTATCAGAGTTGAATTGATTTATGAGATACAACTTTTCTCATGCTGTGTTTATCACAGGGCCCAATCACGCACCTCTGCCTTCTGGGCGTAAGGGTTACTATCTCTCATACTTCACTATCAATTTTTGTGACAATATATTTGGCTACTCCTAACAACCAGGATAAAATAACTAACTACTAACGGCACGTCCTATCGAAATGGCTGATCGAGGATTAAAACATTGTTTATGACACATTTAAGGTCAAACAAAAAAAAAATCTAGCAGCGGTGGAATGCAAACTCGCCCACTGGTTCACCGATCCTATAAGTTTGGGAACCCCTGGTGTTACAAACATGAACTAAATTTGACCCTTTTTCCAGTGGCGTATCTGAGGTTGATGCCGAGGCTGAGAGTGGGGGGGGGCAGAACTGGGGACTGGGGGGGGGGGGCATTAGTGTTACCTGTTGTTGTTTACCTTCATTTACAACTCATCACACATTTAACAATTGATGAAAAAAAAATATTTATTTAACCTTCTGCCTTCCCCGAGCTGTCAACACGATGGAGCGATGTTAAGGAAGAAGAAAACAATGCCACTTAGAAATTGGTACAAAGATGTGTGCCTTCTCGAATTTAACATTTCAGCCACCACCCATTTCATGTTTCATAATATGCCAGTAGCCTATCTTCTCACCAACTTCTTATAACTTTATTTTTCCTTTCTTTAAGATATTCAACATTTCAAAATGCTTTAGCCTCAAGTAATCTTAAACGTGATTAAAATGAAATGGATCAATGTCGATGTTTGCACAGCTTCATTTTCTTGGAGAATACAACATTTAAATACATTTATCTAGTGTTGCAGATTACATTGTTGACCCTCTTGAATGATTAATAAATTAAACATTTTTTTTTTGTAAGAGGGGGGGGGGGGAGTTGGGGGGGGGGGAAGGTTGAAAAAAACAATATATTTCCATTTTATGTTAAGGCTTCTCTGAATTCTTCTTAAAACCAAACTTATTATATAAATTTTAATTTAGAGAAAATATTGAAATGGTGAAAATTTAAAAAAAATATATATATTTTTTAACTTGAAGATAAATGTCTAAATATCTTTGACAACGCATTTTATATTGTGTTTGTGTTGCGCCCATATTTGAGAGCAATCAACTTAACATTTCAAGAGCCGTATAAAAAACACTGAATTAAAGAAGACAATATCGACTCTTCAATTACATCAGCCAATTAAAAAGAATAGAAGAAGAAAAAACACAAATAAAAGTTGCAACGCCTCTCCATACAAAATAAATTATTAGTCAAAAATATTGACGAGTTCTGTCTTTGTCAGGCGCAGAAATCTGAAAATGTTGAGACTCCTGCTTCTGTTGGTCTGTGTGCTGATCCTTGCCCTCAACGTCGTCATCTCACAACGTAAGTCAGACCAAAAAAAAAATGAAGTACACATAATCCTCTTATAGGTAAAATAAATGTATTAATCAAAACATGTACACAGGCTCAGTCTAACTTTAAAATAATGTACACAAGCTGTACAATGTTTATGTGCGCACAATGCCAAATTTTAAATCAATTCAACACAGAAAGATTAGGGACGTTGTGTAAACTTAGTCGGAACAACATGACCAGTTACATTCACCAATAACCTTTCTACTCTAGCTGTAGGCATGACATTGTCAGTTACATTCACCAATAACCTTTCTACTCTAGCTGTAGGCATGACATTGTCAGTTACATTCACCAATAACCTTTCTACTCTAGCTGTAGGAATGACATTGTCAGTTACATTCACCAATAACCTTTCTACTCTAGCAGTAGGCATGACATTGTCAGTTACATTCACCAATAACCTTTCTACTCTAGCTGTAGGCATGACATTGTCAGTTACATTCACCAATAACCTTTCTACTCTAGCTGTAGGCATGACATTGTCAGTTACATTCACCAATAACCTTTCTACTCTAGCAGTAGGCATGACATTGTCAGTTACATTCACCAATAACCTTTCTACTCTAGCTGTAGGCATGACATTGTCAGTTACATTCACCAATAACCTTTCTACTCTAGCTGTAGGAATGACATTGTCAGTTACATTCACCAATAACCTTTCTACTCTAGCTGTAGGCATGACATTGTCAGTTACATTCACCAATAACCTTTCTACTCTAGCTGTAGGAATGACATTGTCAGTTACATTCACCAATAACCTTTCTACTCTAGCTGTAGGAATGACATTGTCAGTTACATTCACCAATAACCTTTCTACTCTAGCTGTAGGCATGATGACGGGACAAGAAAATCAGATGAATCCAATGATGTACGACCCTGGCATGTTCTGGAGAAGCATGATGATGATGAGAATGCTGGACTAACCGAAGACTCGGATGCTGCCTTGCCACTGTATCACCGACCTCACTCATGTCACTGCCTGCTACAGCGGATCGTCCTCAGCTTAGCAGCTTTACGATTTTATGGACCGTGTGTACGATTTGTCGGCTATCAACTAGTATCATAATTTGTAATAAAATAAGAATAACTTTTTAAGATTCGTCGCCTATCAACTAGTATCATAATTTGTAATAAAATAAGAATAACTTTTTAAGATTCGTCGGCTATCAACTAGTATCATAATTTGTAATAAAATAAATATAACGTTTTTAACCAATGGTGTAGTTCATAGATACATTTCTTGACCAAGTTTAACTTAATAATAAAGACGCTTGAGTTGTTGAAAAGTTCAATAAAAAAAACATAGAAAGACGGAAACAATTGATGGTGATCTAAAAAAAGAACTTCAAAACTAGTTAGATTTGTGTATATTGTGTTTGATCAAGTAATCATGCATTTCTAGCCCACAGATAAGTCTTCATTAAAATTTTTTTTAGATATCCGCCATGTTCAAATACTATTGTACATAGCTCTATGTATGTAAATATGTTGTATATTTTATTGTTCAATGAGTTAAAATGTGTTTTCACATACCACGAGTGATAGTGGGTAAATAAACTTTAATATAACTGTCCTAAAATGGAGTTTGTTGTTTATATCTCGGGTGATAGTTGTCGGAGATATCACCTTGAAATTTGAGACCGTAGATGTAACTGCTCTTTAATTCATAACAAAGACGATTGCATCGACTCATACATAACACCATATCCATGATGTGCATATGTTTAAAAAAAAGTTTACCAAGTTTCCTAAACGGCATTCTTATCTACACATACAAGAGACTGCTTAGACTTATCTACACATACAAGAGACTGCTTAGACTTATCTACACATACAAGAGACACAATGAGACACAACGAGACACAATGAGACACAGCGATGCACAACGAGACACAACGAGATATGGCACCATTGGATACACACCATTAATAGAGTAGCCCTTACAATAAAAGTGTACATCCAAATAGCATTACGTGCATCATGTGAACTTTGATGATCCCTTTGGCCACTGTCATGTCACTGCCGAGTGTCATGTAGGACTTTCCCCGTGCCGTGAACTCTGGTTGACCCCAGTAACTCAATGTTTGATTAAAATGTGACAACATTCACATTGCACTTAGCACACATACACATCTCTCTTAGGATGACCGAGGCGTAACCGATAACACAGAAAGTTATCTCTCCACTGCGTCGCGAAGGAAAATGTGTAAAAAAATGTGTACACAATGTGTACAAAAGAGAGAAAATATAAACTGTCTAAAACAAAACATTGTAACTGTCATTTATATAGAGCAGTAAATGGAACCTTTCATCTATTAGAACAGTAATATAGTGCGGCCAATGAAATATCGCTTCGCTCGTTATGCTCATGTTCCAAATATTTAAGGCAACTTAAAGTACCATAAGATTCTTAATATTGTTTTTCCGAAGATATACACTGATCCTGATTGTATTCCACACCCTTCTTCCCCCTGTTCACATATTTTAAAGTTATTTTTGTTTGTTATGATTGTTGGTAACTTCCCTTGTTTAAAAACTTACAATATGGGAATACCTGCGGCTTTTACTATGAACAATATGGAATGAAAACATTGCTACAAAGTTCTACATTATACTATTTCTAAATGGTTGTTGCCAAGACCGAGTGTCATGTAGGACTTTCCCCGTGCCGTGAACTCTGGTTGACCCCAGATTGGACTGCCTTCGTGTTGGGCGTGGCCTATTTTCTTTTGATGTGTCGTGTTTACTGCCGACTACCAATTAAACATGGTTAGTTTGTCTCCTTGTATCTTGTGGAACGTTCTCGATTTGACGAGAAACGTAAACAATATATAAGTCGTTTCTGGACGCGTCGGTAGACCCACTATATAAATAAGTGGTTTCAGAGATTCACAGAGATTCAGATAGATTTATAGATATTTTTAACTTCACGAGACGTGTATTATTCTTTGTGTACTCATATGTGTTCATTCATCATTCATCATTATTAATTGGCACATTGTACTAATTGTGTACCGGTACACGATTTTTCCCATACTCTGTAAGTTGATGATTTTTAATTATATTTCTTTTGTTTTATAATTGTATTATTACTAAATTAAATCTTATTAATTGTAGTTGGTACTGTTTTTGGTGTCGTATTTTTGTCATTGTATCTCTCTATGGTATCGTACTTTGTTAAGCACTGTTTGAACGAACCATAACATTAAAAGAGGAGATTAATTTCTTAATATAGAAGGCAGTGCGTAACACTGAGTATCCATGCTATTTGTTTCATGTGTATTTCTCCACCAATTGAAATCATCTTTTAAATCAGTGCAGTTTATGTTAACCGTATAATGCAGTGGTCGGCAATCTCATTAGTCAAAAGAGCCAAAAATCAGCAGCAGGACGATAAAAAAAAAATTGAGCCAAATTTCTTTTTCAATAACCTGTCAAGTACCATGTTTTTCGGCGTCAAAACCGATTTGTGGCCGACTGGCCGAGCAGCACTCTGGTCACTAAAGAACCGTACGCGGCTCGAGAACCGCGATTTTCAGACCACTGGTGCAATGTCAACATGCTTTAAACATATCTTTTTGGTACATTTTTGGTCATTCTTTTACATGGTTGTTTGAATGTTATCCGTTAAAGATATACATATCTTTTCTAAAAAAACTGTGTTAAAATTTAGGAAATATTTAGGAAAGGTCATTATTATACTTCCTTTTTTAAATTACTGCCACCATTTTTGTATGAAAATATTATAATCCTTTATTAATGTGGTACTTTAACGAAATTAATAGATTAAATACAAAAAAAAAAGTATTTTAAGAAATCATTATTTAGTAATAACTAAAAAAACAGAATTGGTATGAAACACAGCGAGCTCACGAGACACCGAAATATTCATTAGGACCACTGTTCCTCTCCGATTGAGTGCAGAATGGTGCAGAACTAGATTCAAGTATGCTGCAAAATGCATCCCTGTATTTTAAATATATCAAAAGGTTTATGGCATGGGGTTCAGTCAATCCCCTTCCCCAGACTTTCTCCCCCTCTTTCACACGAGAACCTTCGGGGTCCTCGATTTCACCTTCCCTAATCCCTCAAGCCGATCTATTTGACAGTACTTGGGAAAACTATACTGAATGAATTTTACTTATGCATGACACCGGATGCTATAATTCCTAATTTGCGCGCTGATAGATTCCCGCGCCCCCCTCTCCTCAATGATTGATTGAATTGCTACCTATACGGATCAATAGTCCGAATTAAACAATGAAATTCTGGTATGCGCCAAAATGCAATCCAGATTTTGAAGTTAACGAAACGTTTTTGGAGAAGGGTTTAACACTTTTCCAATAAAAGCCTTAGGTGCCTTCAATTTATGCCCCCCTCCCCCCAAAGAAAAGCCAATAAAATCCTAATGTCGGCCCCCTTTTACTCCAAGAGCAACAAGAACGGATTGTATTATTAATATGATTTTCTGGAACTGGAAATTAGTATTGCCTTTAATTGTTTTAATGAAGTTGTACTAGATTATTTGGATTCTAGGGGCATGATTAAGCTGGGACCAAAAACATACCATCAGACCGCTAAAACTGGAATGACTTAAGTTTAATAGGTCGAAGGAATAGTTGGCCCTGGTCACCATTATGCCTAATTTTTAGCGCTTATAGATTCAATGCCTATGGCGTATTAGAGTCAGTTCCACCCTGGCTGGGCCAAGATTTTTGCACCACCCCCCCCCTTATTTTCACAATTAAAAAACTCTGCCCCAAAAATCTGCAATGGCCCCCACCCCCGGAAACAAATGGTCTGAAAGAAACACTCCAGCCAGTTCTGACCTAACCACTGGCCGCATGCTGCACGCCACTTTGAATAATGTTGCCGTACGAATGTATCAAAAGGAAATTATTTTTTTTCATCCAATTTGTGATTATTTTATTTTTGGCATAAACGCACATTTAAAATATACAAACATCAATTTTTTTGACGTTATTTCTGACACATGGGAACTCATATTCTTTTTTTTTTAAAATTGCATTTTAAAAACCTATAATTGAAAATTATTGTAAATTAAAGGACTAAAATAATTTAAAAAATCCCCCCCTCCTCCCCCCCCACATCCCTTTGGTAAAGGATGTCAGAGTCAGACGACAGGGAAGTGAACATTATAAATATACAAACATTAATTTTTTTGACTTTTTTTCTTACACATTTTAATTCATATTCTTTTTTTTTTAAAATTGCATTTTAAAAACCTATAATTGAAAATTATTGTAAATTAAAGGACTAAAATAATTTAAAAAATCCCCCCCTCCTCCCCCCCCCACATCCCTTTGGTAAAGGATGTCAGAGTCAGACGACAGGGAAGTGAAGATGGTGTAAAGCCAGGAGACAAGGGGCAGACTACTCTAGGTCCGACCACGACTGAGATGGATTAACAGAATGGTGGAGGAAGATTTGCAGACGCTAAGGATAATCCCTGCGTGTGAACACGACTGAGATGGATTGGTGAAAGGAAAGAGATAGAGAGAGAAAACCAGAGAGATAGATAGTGAAAAAGATAGAGAGAAAGAAAGTGAAAGAGAGAGAGAAAGATAGAGAGCATTATTTACCTGCTAGATCCTTAGTTTACCCTTTGCTATTGCTTTGTGAGTTCCAGATCAATATTACGCATTGCAAAACATACACATACTCGATTCTACACACAAAAAAAAAAAAAAAAAAAAAAAAAAAAATAGTCACTTTAATTTCTGACCAGGGGTTGACAAATTTTGTATAAAGAACTCCCACATTGTAAACGTGCCCGAAAATAAAACATCAAAAGCAATGGTTTTGGGACCACCCCCCCATTCAAATGCCTTTTTGTCGTCCCCCGCCCCCCCCCCCCGCCCCGCTAGGAGAAAAGCATTAAATGAACTCGCACATTGTAAACGTGCCCGAATATAAAACATCAAAAGCAATGGTTTTGGGACGCCCACCCTATTCAAATGCCTTCTTGTCGTCCCCCGCCCCCCCCCCCCGCCCCGCTAGGAGAAAAGCATTTGCAAAAAGCTTAATTTCAAACAACACAGCTCGGCCTTGTTGTAATTTACCTGCTTTCATAATTACATCACTACATTCATGTACCTGTGTATCAACCACGTGCTAGTCACATCAACGAAACTTACCGTACATACTCGCGTGAAAGTCGCACACACGTGGATAGCTCCCTCCCTTAGTTGGGTATTGTCAAAAGTGGGTAAGTCTGGTTGATCCACATATAGATCTCACCCTTAGTTTGGGGTGTTAAATGGCCCCATATAACTTTAAAATTTAAAAAAAAAATTCGCTCTTGTAAACAGGAGTCACAAAAAATGGCGTCACAAATTTGTTTCAGGAGCAGCTTGAAAACTGAAATGATGTTGTCAAAAACTATACATACGTTATGTTTAATTGACCAAATAAAATGAATGGCATCTACTTGAGCGTATGCGAGAGCAAGAAAGAAAACTAACCTCAGATGTATCGTAGATATAACTGCTCCGCACTGAATAACAATAAATTAATGAGACACAAACATAAAAAAAAAAAAAATAAACAATATATGTGAAGTTTTAATTATTGTTACACAGAATACACATTTAAACTTTCGGCATATGTACAGCAAAAATCATTCATAAAAGTACACATTAAATTTACATTTTAAATTTGTATTTTACATATATATGTCTCTAATTTTCTATATTTTTAGGGGCCCACGAATTTAGAGTGAAACATCTCTTAGATGAGTTGCCGTCCAAGGCATTAAGAGTCCCATGCACTTGGGACGTTGGCTTTGGTGGGGATTAACTCGAGACGATCAGTTGCTATTTGGATTGAGTCAATTTAGACCGCTCGGCCACCTAAAATTAACCTAAAATAAAAGAAAAGGATAAGAATGGGCACAAGTCCGTAACGCAGACCTGTCCACCCTTACGCCTTCGCCGTAGTAACTACATTTTTAAGCCTTAGACTACGGCACTACGGCGAGGCTAAAAAAAACAAAACTAACTACTCTGACACTAACTCAGGAGTAAACAGGTCTGCTAACGAAAACAAAGCAGGAAATAATGGAATTAAAGTGGGAGACATTACTATTTAAAAACCCAAACAGAAAACAGACATTGAAGCATTGTAAAATTGTGAATTTGGCTTTTACTGTCTACGTAGTCAAAGTGCCAACTCTTTTTTTAGTTTTATTTTTCAAATAAATTATCAGGTATATTAGTCGCATATAATGAACTATAGTAACTGCAATATCTAATATCCCATTAATTGGTCGTTCCCCTGAATTTTATTGATTTTTTGGGTTAATCAATGCGACCTATGCGCGAGTATATACGGTAGCCAAGACCCATTTCTAACTGCCTGAATAAGTATAAACAATCTTACAATTAGGATGCACTGCTACTTGTTTTCTTTAAAAACTGTCAAGTTATCTTCATGACACAACAAACAACTAACTCCCACCAACGATGTCGTGATAGAGTCTCACGACTGTCACCGAAATTCGGATGGACTCCAATGAGCTAAGACCAGCACCACATACACACACGTATCTAACACATTGCACATTCACTCAAACACTCACAGCTTTTACAAAGAAATGTCTATATTTAGAAGTTCGTGCCACACATATCCGCAAAACCCCGTAGAAACATGACTTTGCATCAGTCCACACCAAAGGACACGTGACGTCAAATCGAGGCACAAGAGACGGAATCTGGTCCTCCTAGAATTCAGAAAGGTGACATCTTGCTTCACAAGAATTGGATCGAGATCGTCTGGCCTTTTACAATGTGACACATTGGATCGAAGCGGTCTTGTCTTGTACACTGTGACACATCGGATCGAAATGCTCTGGTCTCGTGCAACAAAATACTAGCAAGTCAACACGCTTTCCACGTAAGCACTCCCCGAGGTCAAAACAATGTTTCCATAATATATTTTTCTTATTTTCTCTATATTTCCGACATGTAAATAAACAGTTTTGTTAAGTAAGATGTTCTTGGCTTTCCCCATAGGCGTCCCCGTAGCAGAATACAATGTTATTTGGGTTTTCCATCTGCGAGTTGTTTTTGAAGTCATCAGCACAACAAACTGTTGACTGCACCCAACTCTCTCCAGCTAACTTCTACAGATTGTTGCTGTTTTTTCCCCCCACTCCGTTATTACATTTCATTAATCAAGCTGTTATTGTCCTTAGTGAGGAGTGTAGGTTTGCTGTAAGCCCAGCTGACCAAACCGGACCAGTGAACAGGCATATGATAACTGCACATATTTCTGACTGTGTGTGATTGAGTAATGATACGCCGTCTTTGACAAGTCTAATCGTGACAAAGATCAGATACATCCAGCCCCCCCCCCATGTCATACATCATAAGTCATATGACAACCTGACATAAATGTCAGTCTACTTGTCCGCGTGGCCATCAGGTTGTTGAACTCAGTTGACCTACATGTATCGTCTTCATCACAGGGGGGTGGGGTGAGGGGAGCTATAAACAATGACCATTGCTGTCTTTCTACATACTTTCTCAAAAGTAAAATTCCTAAGTGTAGACAAACCAAACCCCCAGCCTCCCTCCCCCCCCCCACCTTCCCAAACCATTCGTCGTAACCTGTCAGGATTGAAAAGGTGCTTAGGGTGAAAGGTTAAGGCCATTAATTAAAGCGGTCACGTGGTAACTATATAAGAGCGCTGATCAGAGTCAAGAGTCAGTAACTGTTTGTCATCTACCTGAAGTCATTTACCACTGAACCGTGAGTAACTTTCGAACTAAAATTTTCATTATTTTCATAATCTTTTTTTTTTTTAGCAGCTTAGGCATTTAGTTTAAAATAACTCGCTCTGTTACTCCATGTTTGCAAACTCGTTCAAAATGTTAACAGTTGACATTAAGAGCTTAGTTCAAATAAAGTGTCAATGGGATTTCAAAAAAGTAAAAAAAAAAAAAAAAAAAAAAAAAAAAATAGTCACTTTAATTTCTGACCAGGTGTTGACATATTTTGTATAATGAACTCGCACATTGTAAACGTGCCCGAATATAAAACATCAAAAGCAATGGTTTTGGGACGACCACCCTATTCAAATGCCTTCTTGTCGTCCCCCGCCCCCCCCCCCGCCCCGCTAGGAGAAAAGCATTTGCAAAAAGCTTAATTTCAAACAACACAGCTCGGCCTTGTTGTAATTTAAGAAATAAAGACCACCGTTAACTAAGTCTTTATGGAAATAAAGACCACCGTTAACTAAGTCTTTATGGAAATAAAGACCACCGTTAACTAAGTCTTTATGGAAATAAAGACCACCGTTAACTAAGTCTTTATGGAAATAAAGACCACCGTTAACTAAGTCTTTATGGAAATAAAGACCACCGTTAACTAAGTCTTTATGGAAATAAAGACCACCGTTAACTAAGTCTTTATGGAAATAAAGACCACCGTTAACTAAGTCTCTATGGAAATAAAGACCACCGTTAACTAAGTCTCTATGGAAATAAAGACCACCGTTAACTAAGTCTCTATGGAAATAAAGACCACCGTTAACTAAGTCTTTATGGAAATAAAGACCATCGTTAACTAAGTCTTTATGGAAATAAAGACCATCGTTAACTAAGTCTCTATGGAAATAAAGACCACCGTTAACTAAGTCTCTATGGAAATAAAGACCACCGTTAACTAAGTCTTTATGGAAATAAAGACCATCGTTAACTAACTCTTTATGGAAATAAAGACCATCGTTAACTAAGTCTTTATGGAAATAAAGACCATCGTTAACTAAGTCTTTATGGAAATAAAGACCATCGTTAACTAAGTCTTTATGGAAATAAAGACCATCGTTAACTAAGTCTTTATGGAAATAAAGACCACCGTTAACTAAGTCTCTATGGAAATAAAGACCATCGTTAACTAAGTCTTTATGGAAATAAAGACCATCGTTAACTAAGTCTTTATGGAAATAAAGACCATCGTTAACTAAGTCTTTATGGAAATAAAGACCATCGTTAACTAAGTCTTTATGGAAATAAAGACCACCGTTAACTAAGTCTTTATGGAAATAAAGACCATCGTTAACTACTATTCATGTCCACGTCAATCAGAAAGAATTTTTTTTTTTTTAAAGTGATTTTGGTAATTTTTCAAGATAAGTGAATCATTTTTCAAATCCAAGCCATTTATTTCTGGAACACCAATGGTCACGAAGATAAGAATAATCCCGTCAAATTCCAATAAAAGTGCAGTGTTAAAGTAATTTCTTTATTTCTAAGACCGCTATCTGTGGTAGATTTGTAAAATTATGTCCTACATTTTATCTCACGCATCGTTTATCCCAAGGCCTGGTCTAGTCCCCACTCTCTGGTCTAGTCCCCACTCTCTGGTCTAGTCCCCACTCTCTGGTCCAGTCCCCACTCTCTGGTCTAGTCCCCACTCTCTGGTCTAGTCCCCACTCTCTGGTCTAGTCCCCACTCTCTGGTCTAGTCCCCACTCTCTGGTCTAGTCCCCACTCTCTGGTCTAGTCCCCACTCTCTTTTTTTGGGGAGGGGGAGGGAGGAGGTAAGGCTGGGGTGGGGGGCAAACAGTTGTTCCAGCCTCTTGCTTTGAATGATCAATTATTGTGACCAAAACATTTTGCTAAATAAAATTTATAATTCCGGGCAGTTTCTCTGGTTTTCAGTACATCATATTATTTAACTTTTAATGAAGGCTTCATAAGTAAAACCAGTTTATTGTAATAGTACGTGTATACATTATATTCTATCGTCATTATAGAAAAGCGAGCACGCGTTCCATGATGCGGGAGTTTGAGAACTGCTTTTTTTTCCCGCGCATACTGTTTGTTGTGACAAATAGAAGGTTACATTTTTTTTTTAAAGTAAATGAATCCCGAGGCTGCTCCTGGCTTCGTTAGAGACTTAACCACTTGTGCGCCACATTAAAAAGTTCGGTGAGCAGTGGTGTAACAACATGAACTAAAGAGATACATTTTTTTTTCTTTTTGGTGTCTTAGGTATATGACATCTTACATTCGACGAATTCTTTGTTTCAAGAGTTTCAATTCAGATAAAGTTTCTCAAGAAATATGGCTCCATAAAAATGTTTAAATCGGTGGCGAAGTCCCATAACCCATAAAATTAGCATCCTAGTTAGTGGTTAAAGGAGGTAACAAAAAAAAAACACACAAAAAAACCCGATTCCATAATGATTACTTCTTGTAGTCGCTTCACAGACTACAAGTATGTTAATGCGAGCAGAAGACAGCTGGATATTACCAGCAAATAAAGGGGAGAAAATAAGTGTTAATTTAAGTGTGTTGAACAATGCGCAAGTATCTGTTTCTTGGAAGAAGCCAGCTGTTTGATACGTGGACCTGTTTGGGATCATAGGCTGTCTGGCAACAACGCTGTTTCTGAACATAACGATACCGCTGTGACTGGAGCAGTGTCGTTAAGCTTAAAGTCGTCGAGCTGGTTTCTATGACGACCGGCGTCAAAGGGGGGGGGGTGTGCAGAGGGTGTGGGGGGCAGTGGTTGGGGGAAGGGTCATTAGTGCGACATGTTGTTGTTTAACTTAATTTAAAACTATATGTAGATTTATCTCTGCATTTCAAAGTTATTTTCTAAAGCTGTGAACACGCTCAGCCACAAGAAAGCGTTTGTAACAATGTCTAATTTTCTTGGTAGTCTTTCTTAACTTTAGTAATGTTAAAAACAAAAACAATGAAAAAAACATGTTTGTTTGAAATTTTGCATTTACGCTAATTGTTGTTCGCCCATCGAATGCCAGTCTGCCTCATCGCCGTTATATAACTGTGGTTCTTCATTCTATAAAAATTTTTGGCATATCATAAAAACTTTTGGCTTTAACTATTCTAAAGGTTTTTATTTTTTTTAAAAAAGATATTAGGATTTATTCAGAAATGCGGTTTATTTGAGAACATAAGACATAAATGTATTGACCTAAAGCTGGAAGTTCAATCTTTTGAACAATTCTTGAGTAATGTATACATTACCTAATTGGTGGTAATAATAATAAAATGCATTTTTTAATTTTATGCGAGGGCTCTTTGAATCCTTTTTTTGAAAAACAAATTTGTCTCTTATTTTAGTCGCTCCAATTTAAAAACAAAGATTCGACCAATGGGGAAGGTTGTTTTTCGCTTGAAGTTTTAGTCCACATTTCATTTCAAATTCAATCATTCCAATTTTGTATCCACATCTAAAAGAAAGTAGCTTAACATGTTCGTATACAGAAACTAATTTTTGATTTCAAATACAGAAAAAAGATATTGACGTTTAATTTTCCTCAGCTAATTTATAGAAAGATAAAGAGAAAGCTTCGCCCATCAAAAACGATTTTCTTCTTAAAAGCGTGGATTTCTTCAGCATCCACTTTTATATCCACATTTACAAAAATGTTTAAAGGATCGCGCCTCAACACAAGCGAGTGCTGAAACAGCTCTCCTCACTAAGTAGACAACAGAGTAGACATAGTTATAGACATGAATATTGACCAATTCTTTCTTTGTCAGGGGAAGAAATCTGAAAATGTTGAGACTCCTGCTTCTGTTGGTCTGTATGCTGATCCTTGCCCTTAACGTCGTCATCTCACAACGTAAGTCAGACATGCCAAAAGAAAAGATGTACACCGCTTATAAACTAGCAAACTCTTAAAGCTTAAGTGATAATTTGAATGGGATGCAGAGCAACGAGTTCAAACGTTGTGCCAACTGAGCTGAGATATTGCCAGTTATAGTAACCTATAACTTTTCTATTGTGACGAGTCGATATATATCGCCAGTTATATTAACCAATAACTTTTCTATGGTCACGAGTCGATATATATCGCCAGTTATATTAACCAATAACTTTTCTATTGTGCCGCGTCGATATATATCGCCAGTTATATTAACCAATAGATTTTCTTTTCCAGCCGTCGGAGGGATGCCACAACAACAAAATCCAATGCTCGACATGTGGCGTAACTTGATGCTCTGGAGATTTTTCGACTAACTTAAGACCCACGTACCGCACTGCCACTCCACGACGGACCTCACTTCTCTCATTGACCGCTTTAGTATGTAGTCCTGAACCCAGCAGCTTAAGATGTTATGGACCTCATGTTAGACCTGTGGGTTATCAGGTTTTATCATAATTTGTGATCAAATATATACACAGCTTTTAGACACATTGCCTGTACATGTTTAACTTAATAATAAAGCCTTTTGATTAATCATTGACGAGTCAGAAAATTTAAGGAAACAACTTAAGCGATACTGATAAAAATATGTAAGCTTAAAACTATTTAGATTTTTTTTTGTGTATTATGTTTGATCAAGTAATCAGGAATTTTTAGCCCACAGATGTCATCATTTAACATCTTTAGATATCCGCCATGTTCAAATACCATTGTACATAGCTCTATGTATGTAAATATGATATCAGTTGTATTGTTCAAGGTGGGGAAAGGTGTTCGCACACCCCACGGACGACACTGAATGAATAAACTTTAACTCTACAATGTTAAGATGGAGTTTGTAATTATAATTTATTTTTGTTGTTGTTGATAGTCTGTGATGTCAGTTGAAAGTTGAGAATGTGGCGCCATGTGTATAGAACAGTTCTTTAATTTATTACAAAAATAAATGCTATGACGAATACGCAGTTACATATATTGCAATGACGAATACACATTATCATATTATATTGCAATGACGATTACATAATAACATATTTTATTGCAATGACGAATGCATAACAACATATCACATTGCAATGACGAAAACATTCTAAACATTATATTGCAATGAAGATTACATAAAAACATATTATATTGCAATGAAGATTACATAATAACATATTATATTGCAATGAAGATTATATAATAACATATTATATTGCGGTGAAGAATACATAATAACATATTATATTGCAATGAAGAATACATAATAACATATTATATTGCAATGAAGAATACATAATAACATATTATATTGCAATGAAGAATACATAATAACATATTATATTGCAATGAAGAATACATAATAACATATTATATTGCAATGAAGAATACATAATAACATATTATATTGCAATGAAGAATACATAATAACATATTATATTGCAATGAAGAATACATAATAACATATTATATTGCAATGAAGAATACATAATAACATATTATATTGCAATGAAGAATACATAATAACATATTATATTGCAATGAAGAATACATAATAACATATTATATTGCAATGATAAATACATAATAACATATTATATTGCAATGAAAATACGTAATAACAGATAGACGCTGTTCGGATGTTAAGTTCCATAAAGCTAACTACGTTCACTAAATGCCATCCTCAGTTCAATCTCTAAAAGGCTGCAGATAAAAGAGGTCATCATCTCTCTCCAAAGTCATCAACACCCCCACACCCCCTCCCCCCCCCTAAAAACCAGATTGAGTTGTATCACTGATAAAATCAAAGTCTTTGTTGCATTCCGTACCTACATGTGTAATGTATTTGATACATTCTGTAACCTACATGTGTAATGTATTTGTTTCGGTCATAAAAATGAAAACAAGAGGTTAACACATTGAATTGTTGGTGGCTACATCGGATTCAGAATACAAATACATTTGCGCTTGAAGTAAGGCTAGGCACTACGCTCGTGTCCACTTTACACGCAAACATTTTGCCCATTATCACATATGCATAGCCGTAAATTAATCTCTTATAGTTACAGAGTTCGTTATTTACATTAACAGGGAGTGTGGCTCAGGACCAGGCCCGTATTAACGACTGCAGGAGGCCTGGGCAAACTAATGAACGGAGGGCCCCCTATCCTATCGAATCTACTCATGCAATGTTAGGAAAAGAATTATGTGTTGTGTCCCTTGTTTACTTTAGGCAATTTCATCCTGGGAGTGGATTTCGGGCATACAGGGGAACATGGCATCTACCAGGGTCAGAATGAGAGATTGTGACTTCTTTCGAGAGCAACAGTGGAGATTTAGGTGTCCCTTGACCCAGTTATGATTATAGTTCTACACAATTCTGTATTTTTTTTGTTTTTTTTCTGCTGTTTTAATAATTGTTATCATTTTTTAATATTTGTTTTAACTGATTCAATAATTAATAATTTTATTTACAAATGTCATACTGCTATAACTTTTGCTTTCCACCAGATAACTAACACATCAATGAACCTATAGCACCTTTTGTAAAACCCTTTGATCTACTTGAACACATGTTCACTCCTTGTGCCTAGATTATTGAAATTGAAGATTTTAAAATGAAGTTTTCTAACTTCGAAAACTAGCACCAATAACTCGGGTAACTTGCTTCTCAATGCAATTTTAAAGAAAATATTAAATTTACAAATTTCATCAATGTACAATAAAAAAGATATAAACAGCGTGAGAAACCTTGAGTCCCGAGGCCCTAGGAAACTACCCAGTGTGTCAATTACTGAAGACGACACTGCTCCCTGGGCGATCGCCCCCCCCCCTTTTTCCATATAGTAAGCCACTGACAGGGCCGGGGCTAGGGGGTGGTGAATGGGGCGAACACACAAGGCCCCGCGCCTTTATTTATTAATATATAATATAACAGGCCGTGCCCATGGCCCCGCGCTTATAAGTAGCTCTTATAATTTTATATAGTAGTAATAACGTAGCCTGGCCGTGCCTACTCATAGTTCGTGAATTCCAGTCAACACAGTATTCGAAGGTACAAGCTATTCAAATAAACAGCCTACCCATTTGCCATAGTATTCCTCTCAGGTAAATCGCACGAAGGCCTCGACTATGCAACTTCATGTAGCCATTACAAGGTCCAATTCGTGTCCTCGCCAAATGTAGAGAAGGAGGATTTGCATTAAACAATAGACCGATGCACACTGCAAAGGGAATTGCATCAAGACGGTGTTAAAAGAACGTCTAAATAGGCGAAGAAATGAGCAGTTGGATTATGAAACCGTAAGGGACACACAACATAGGTCTGAAGAAATGAGCAGTTGGCATATGAAACTATAAATAGACACACAACAAATGCTTGCAGAAAGAGACAGTTTTAATATGAAACTAATAAATAGACATACAATATATGCCTGCAGAAAGACGCAGTTTTAATATGAAACTATACATTGACACACAGGAGACGCGAATGAATATTTCCGTAAGGAGTATTTTTAGTTAGGAGACTAGACGTTTGACATCTTGAGCACATGTTAACAGTAACGGCGACTGTATTTGACCTTTTTCGGGGCTTAATATTTGATATTCAGAGAAACACTGGGCATGTTGTGTTCAGGTTGAAGCAATAAGAAATATACAAAAGGTAGAGGAAAACCTGAAGATGGAAAATAGCAGAAAGTGAAAGTATGGGCCAAAAGGCCTTCGACAGCAAAAACCGTTAAAGACAGAGACAAACAGCGAAGACAGAGACAAACATTTAGCAACAGAGTTTAACAGTTAAAGACAGGAAATGGTAGATACATGCTACTATGGAAGTGATCAACGAATTCAAAGAATTTGTCTATGAGATTATCAGGAAACGTAAAATATTAAAAAATAAATAAATAAATAAATTAAGATAAGAGGGAAATCGAAGATGGCTACAAAACATCGAGGACTGCGTAGGTTAGAAGTGTTCACTTTCTATTATTTTCATTGATCAGTGTTTTGTCTACCCTCAACATATTTTTTCAATTATGGTAGTCAGCAACTCCGTACCATGATTCTCAAAAACATAAGCCAAGGGTAAAACCAAACTACGGTCCACGCTCTTCATTTTGTCAGATATCTGGCCCATTATGAAAAAAAATTTTGGTGACCCTTGATTTAGCACACACTGTCTAATGGCTATGAGAACTGGTGATTCACGGGATATTGATGCTTAGGGCTTTCTGGAAATACTGAAAGTTCCGAGAGACGTGATTCCTCGAAAAGTACAGGCAGCATTACAGTGGTTTTAATTCTTCTTCTTCTTCTTTATTTTAAGGGCCCACGATCAATGAATTGATCATTCTGGCTCCTATGTTTCAGAGGGGTTTGCGATGTTATTGTCCATGGGTTTCAATGGGATACTTCACTGGTTGCAAGGGCGACTCAGCAGTGGTGTTATGAACTAGGGGTTGGAATACAGGAAACAATAGACACAAATGTATCGGGTGTAGCCGCCTCAGTTGCTTTTGGAAGCTTGTTCCAGTCCCCTATTGTCTTCGGCAGGAATGAGGAGCTTCTGTACTTTGTTCTTGTTTTTACCAGCCGGAACTGTTTGTCGTGACTTCGTCGCAGTCTGGGGGGAAGATGAACGAGTTTCTGTTTGATTCCGGAGCAGTGCACCAGCCCATTTGTTATCTTGTACAACATGGTGAGCCTGGATAGTCGTCGTCGTTCTTCCAATGTCGACCAGCCCAGTGTTTCCAGCATGCTGCCAACACTCGAGGTGCTTCTGTAGCGGTTCATGACAAAGCGTGCTGCCCGTCGCTGGACCGCCTCCAACCTGTCGATGCTTTTCTGGGTAAATGGGTCCCAGACTGTAGAAGCATACTCTAAAATAGGTCGGACAAAGGCTTTATAGGCTTTTTCTTTCACGCTTGAGTTGCCGATCTTCAGATTGCGCCTTAGGAACCCCAGGGTCTTGTGTCGCTTGCAGATTCGTTTCTGATTGCTAAGATGTTGTACAAGATAATGGAGGTAAGTTATGATGCTGTACAACATATTGGAGGTAAACTATGATGGTGTACAACATAATAGAGGTAAGCTTAGATGTTATACAACATAATTGAGGTAAGTTATGATGCTGTACAACATAATGGAGGTAAACTATGATGGTGTACAACATAATAGAGGTAAGCTAAGATGTTGTACAACATAATGGAGCTAACCTTAGGAAATGGAGAAAGAAGTTTAAAAAAAAGTAAAGTTGATAAAAACTTACTTTACGTCATCAATGTCATCAATATTAAATATATTATGTTAAAAAAATAGTGAAAAACATTTATCGTGCAAAAGAAATAGAGTGTTGACATCTTTATGTTGATTGCAATATTTAAAAACTCATTAATTTACAGACATGAAAATGTAATTTCCAATTGTGTAGACCCAAACTTGAATCAACTGCAATATCTGGAACCGAATCAGTTTTGTGTGAAAATTAAGCATAACTCTCCAGGGGTCGGTACACTTAGATAAGTGGGGAGGCATTTTTCTAAATATATCTGGCATGAAAGTATTTTGAGAGCCGGAGACAAAAGAGTGGGGAGGGAGGGTGGGGGTGGGTTAAATATTATAATTGATTACCGGTAGTTTAAAAAAGAGCCACATATTTACAATAAAAGCCGTGAGTTGCTGATCACTGAGTTGCTGACCACTGAGTTGCTGACCACTGAGTTGCTGACCACTGAGTTGCTGACCACTGAGTTGCTGACCACTGAGTTGCTGACCACTGAGTTGCTGACCACTGAGTTGCTGACCACTGAGTTGCTGACCACTGAGTTGCTGACCACTGAGTTGCTGACCACTGAGTTGCTGACCACTGAGTTGCTGACCACTGAGTTGCTGACCACTGAGTTGCTGACCACTGAGTTGCGGACCACTGAGATTGAATGGTTGGGTGAAAACGCCAGAAACATTCGACAGGGTCAGAGGCAGAGCATAGTAGTGCGATGATGGTGTCAGAGTCAGAGCATAGTAGTGGGATGATGGTGTCAGAGTCAGAGCATAGTAGTGCGATGATGGTGTCAGAGTCAGAGCATAGTAGTGCGATGATGGTGTCAGAGTCAGAGCATAGTAGTGTGATGATGGTGTCAGAGTCAGAGCATAGTAGTGCAATGATGGTGTCAGAGTCAGAGTCAGAGCATAGTAGTGCGATGATGGTGTCAGAGTCAGAGCATAGTAGTGCGATGATGGTGTCAGAGTCAGAGCATAGTAGTGGGATGATGGTGTCAGAGTCTGAACATAGTAGTGGGATGATGGTGTCAGAGTCAGAGCATAGTAGTGGGATGATGGTGTCAGAGTCTGAACATAGTAGTGGGATGATGGTGTCAGAGTCAGAGCATAGTAGTGCGATGATGGTGTCAGAGCATAGTAGTGCGATGATGGTGTCATAGTCAGAGCATAGTAGTGCGATGATGGTGTCAGAGTCAGAGCATAGTAGTGGGATGATGGTGTCAGAGTAAGAGCATAGTAGTGCAATGATGGTGTCAGAGTCAGAGCATAGTAGTGCGATGATGGTGTCAGAGTCAGAGCATAGTAGTGCGATGATGGTGTCAGAGTCAGAGCATAGTAGTGCGATGATGGTGTCATAGTCAGAGCATAGTAGTGCGATGATGGTGTCAGAGTCAGAGCATAGTAGTGCGATGATGGTGTAAGAGTCAGAGCATAGTAGTGCGATGATGATGTGAGAGTCAGAGCATAGTAGTGCGATGATTGTGTCAGAGTCAGAGCATAGTAGTGCGATGATGGTGTCAGAGTCAGAGCATAGTAGTGCGATGATGGTGTCAGACTCAAAGCATAGTAGTGCGATGATGGTGTCAGAGTCAGAGCATAGTAGTGCGATGATGGTGTCAGAGTCAGAGCATAGTAGTGCGATGATGGTGTCAGAGTCAGAGCATAGTAGTGAGATGATGGTGTCAGAGTCAGAGCATAGTAGTGCGATGATGGTGTAAGAGTCAGAGCATAGTAGTGCGATGATGGTGTCAGAGTCAGAGCATAGTAGTGCGATGATGGTGTCAGAGTCAGAGCATAGTAGTGCGATGATGGTGTCAGAGTCAGAGCATAGTAGTGCGATGATGGTGTCAGAGTCAGAGCATAGTAGTGCGATGATGGTGTCAGAGTCAGAGCATAGTAGTGCGATGATGGTGTCAGACTCAGAGCATAGTAGTGAGATGATGGTGTCAGAGTCAGAGCATAGTAGTGTGATGCTGGTGTAAGAGTCAGAGATTAGTAGTGCGATGATGGTGTCAGAGTCAGAGCATAGTAGTGGGATGATGTTGTCAGAGTCAGAGCATAGTAGTGCGATGATGGTGTAAGAGTCAGAGCATAGTAGTGCGATGATGGTGTCAGAGTCAGAGCATAGTAGTGCGATGATGGTGTCAGAGTCAGAGCATAGTAGTGCGATGATGGTGTCAGAGTCAGAGCATAGTAGTGCGATGATGGTGTCAGACTCAGAGCATAGTAGTGAGATGATGGTGTCAGAGTCAGAGCATAGTAGTGTGATGCTGGTGTAAGAGTCAGAGATTAGTAGTGCGATGATGGTGTCAGAGTCAGAGCATAGTAGTGGGATGATGTTGTCAGAGTCAGAGCATAGTAGTGCGATGATGGTGTAAGAGTCAGAGCATAGTAGTGCGATGATGGTGTCAGAGTCAGAGCATAGTAGTGCGATGATGGTGTCAGAGTCAGAGCATAGTAGTGCGATGATGGTGTCAGAGTCAGAGCATAGTAGTGCGATGATGGTGTCAGAGTCAGAGCATAGTAGTGCGATGTTGGTGTCAGAGTCAGAGCATAGTAGTGCGATGATGGTGTCAGAGTCAGAGCATAGTAGTGCGATGATGGTGTCAGAGTCAAAGCATAGTAGTGCGATGATGGTGTCAGAGTCAGAGCATAGTATTGTGATGATGGTGTCAGAGTCAGAGCATAGTAGTGCGATGATGGTGTCAGAGTCAGAGCATAGTAGTGCGATGATGGTGTCAGAGTCAGAGCATAGTAGTGCGATGATGGTGTCAGAGTCAGAGCATAGTAGTGCGATGAGGGTGTCAGAGTCAGAGCATAGTAGTGCGATGATGGTGTCAGAGTCAGAGCATAGTAGTGCGATGATGGTGTCAGAGTCAGAGCATAGTAGTGCGATGATGGTGTCAGAGTCAGAGCATTGCATTGAGATGGCAGTCAGAACCTAGCAGCGTAATGATTTTTAAGCGCCGGGAGACAAAGGACTGATGACTCATGGTCCTATAAGACCTGAGATGGATTTGAAGTAGTGTTGAGAAAGATTTGCAGAAACTATGGATGATACTTGCATGGGATGTTAGGCCATGAAAAGGTCAGAATGAAGGGATGTCAGATGAGAGTGAGTAGATTTTGGTGGTAAGGCCAGGGCCCCACACGGGTTGTAGCGGCAGTGTCGATTGATTGACTTTGGGGGTATATGGGTTTAGGGTATACACTGAGTTAATCCCTATCTTGTGGACTGGAGTTCAAACCCTCAGCAAAAGCCTAGACAAGCAAAAACATCACCAGCACCCCGGATGGATTGGACGCGTTAACCTTGTATGACAACTCATCTAAGAGACGGAAAAATCTGAAATCATTCCCGGGGATGGAGTACCGTAGGTGGTGTAACATTGGCGCAATGAACATTCCGACAACTCCTGTGACGTGGAGCGTCAACTCCTGTGACTGTAATGAAGATTACAGTGAGACACACGAAACACCGCTGGTCATCTACTGCAGTGGTTCCCAAACTTTTAAGCTTGGCGGACTGGTGAACAAGTTTCGAAATTTTACCAGGGACCGGCTGCATGATTTATTTTTATACTTTTATTTCTATTTGACAATAAATATTTATGTTATGGGGACTGGCAGCGTTAGGCATGTGGACCGGTGAACGTCCACGGACCGCCTTTTGGGGACCACTGATCAACTGCATCCATTCCCATTCGTTTTGATTAAGTCTTGCCATTTCAACAAATAGCCAAGGACGAGAGAGTGAGGCTGACGAATTGAGCAACTTTCACTCAATTGAAACAAAATACAGCCCAAGTCAAGGCTACTACTCAAGTCTTCGCATGCTAAAAACGAATAAAATAATACATTAAAAAATCTTATTATAAGATTAATTCGACCCTAAAGAAACCAGTCGGATGGTAAATAACAAATTACACAAAGTTTCTTGCATACCCTCACATACGTGCATACTCACACATACTTACATACACACACATACTTGCATACTCACATATACTTGCATACACACACATACTTGCATACACACATATACTTGCATACACACACATACCTGCATATACACACATACTTGCATACACACACATAAACGTACGAAAGTTTGTCCATGCACGCACACACAGTCATCATGGGCGGTTATGTTCTATGAATAGATTTAACGTATAAGCTTCTCATAATACGTTAAAAGCGAATAGTCATTCATTGAAGAATTAATTGGATTAAAATGTTAAGCATACGTGTAATTTCACTCAATCTGCATCATGACTGTCAGTGACATGACAGTCAACTACATGACAGTGACATGCTTTTCAGCGACACGACTGCGACACGACAGTGCGTTACATGACAGCGGCAGGCCAGTCAGTGACAGGACAATGACATGACAGTCAGGGACATTCTATTCAGCGAAGTGACAGCGGCATGACAGACAGCACCATGCCTGTCAGTGCCATGTCTTCACACAGAAAGAGAGAGAGGAAGCGAAAATTTTCTGACATGAGTAAATATCTGAAAGAAGATGAAAGCCTTAATAAAAGCATTGTAAAGGATATTATGATCGATAAATTAGGACTTATAGAATATACAAATATTGAACTTTAAAATTCAGAAGCCAATGATAATATATATTTGGTGATAATGTGCTCAATATGTGAATTCAATAATTGCAGATAATTTAGAATGTAAGGTGCACACCGATTCTAATGCTTTTTAGGAGCATTACAGAATTGAAATAAAAAAAATTTAAAAATTGAATAATTTATAAATTGTAAAACTAACTCCGCATTTTACCTTTACGGCCATACCGCGATCCAATTGTTGAAAATTTGTCGTGGAAATTGATGCTACCACTCCCCATGTTCATTTAGCGTATCCACCACTAACCTCTCCATCCAAGACCCTCTAAGCCAGACTAAGCCGCCCTAAGCCAGCCTAAGCTGCACCCCTCCCCTCCCCACTCTTACAACCACCATACTTAATCAAGAAAAGATAAATTATCTTTTTTTCCCCTCTATTTAACTTAAAGCGGTGATAACTCGGTACTTTTATTTCATTGCCTGACAGCTTCAGGTGCCCTCCCTTGGTACATTGACGTCATATGTGTAGGGCTGACACAAGAGGGCGTCAATTTAATTGGTTTTATTTTTTTAAAAACAGCAACCATTAAGTGAAACAAATAATATTCAGCACGATTTTCACCAAACAGATTTTGTTTCTTTAAAAACAATTTTTTAAAAAAAAGTATACGTTTTGGGTGTTGCTGGCTGTCTAAGCTAGTTGTTTTCTTGGGCTGCTCTGTCCGTTTGTAAGATTGTGTGGGGTCAAATCTTACTTCTCAATTTTGACCCACTTCCTGATCTCCCATTGAGCTGAAACCTTGTTACACACCCCCTCCCCGATGACACTTCAACCTTTCATGATCGGTAGCTTCACGGGTTTTGTTTCGTCATATGACTGTAACAACTTATGAAGTTATTTATTTTAGACTTTTTAGTATTCTTTTTTGAAAAGCATATTTTTTTTTAGAAAACGAATTTTTTTGTGTGTATTGTTTAATTTACTGACACATCACAAAAAGTTTTCATTATTTATATTGAGAAAGTTTAGAGGTTTTTTTTTCGAATTGTTTATTAATCAATCTCAGAAGAGGTCTAGGCTGGCTCACTTCTCAGAAGAGGTCTAGGCTGGCTCACTTCTTAGAAGAGGTCTAGACTGGCTCACTTCTCAGAAGAGGTCTAGGCTGGCTCACTTCTCAGAAGAGGTCTAGACTGCTTCACTTCTCAGAAGAGGTCTAGGCTGGCTCACTTCTCAGAAGAGGTCTAGGCTGGCTCACTTCTCAGAAGAGGTCTAGGCTGGCTCACTTCTCAGAAGAGGTCTAGGCTGGCTCACTTCTCAGAAGAGGTCTAGGCTGGCTCACTTCTCAGAAGAGGTCTAGGCTGGCTCACTTCTCAGAAGAGGTCTAGGCTGGCTCACTTCTCAGAAGAGGTCTAGGCTGGCTCACATCTCAGAAGAGGTCTAGGCTGGCTCACTTCTCAGAAGAGGTCTAGGCTGGCTCACTTCTCAGAAGAGGTCTAGGCTGGCTCACTTCTCAGAAGAGGTCTAGGCTGGCTCACTTCTCAAAAGATGTCTAGACTGGCTCACATCTCAGAAGAGGTCTACACTGGCTCACTTCTCAAAGAGGTCTAGGCTGGCTCACTTCTCAGCAGAGGTCTAAGCTGGCTCACTTCTCAGAAGAGGTCTAGGCTGGCTCACCTCCCACGTTAATTTATTATATCTTTCACTCACACACTCTTTGTGTGAGTGTGTTGTGTGTGTAAGTGTGTATTTGAATACGTAAACAAATAAACAAGCGCGATGTTCAAACATGTATTTATATATGTTACAATTAAAATAAGTTGTCATATTAAAACATTTGTTTACGGGTAAAGTCAGCTTGTACCAAAGTTACACACCCGTAATCAATAAACTCGTTTACATCTTCCCCCCCCCCCCCAATCCACCTGGTTTGATTGGTTAGAGTTGTCCTAGAGATAAAATAAGTTGTCCTATTAAAACATTTGTTTACGGGTAAAGGCAGCTTGTCCCAAAAGTACACCCCCGTAATCAATAAACTCGTTTTCATCTTCCCCCCCCCCCCCAATCCACCTGGTTTGATTGGTTAGAGTTGTCCTAGAGGCCACCGAGGTGAACAGTTTTCCATCTAAGGCTGGAGTGTCACATAACCTCTTTAAAAAAATGGTCACGTTTGAGCACCACATGCATATGTCACACACCAACAACAACAACAACAACAACAACAAAAACAACAACAATAATACACCCGAGCTTGACACACTTAGTCGCATAGACACAGTTGAAACACATAAGTCACCAATGTGATATGCCATGCGGCGGAATTAAGCTTTCGGTCACCTGTGTGACATCACACCCCCCTTAAACATATGTCTTACTTTCAATTTAAAAAAATAAAACAAGTCTTTGTTTACATACTAATTCTACACGACTTGACGCCCTATCGGCTGTAACGATGCACACAGATTAATATTGTTTTAAAGACCAACACTAAGCCTATCTCTTTTCATGTAATTTTTTTGGTAAGCCCCACCATGAAAGTAGCCATCCATTAGCCAGCTCCACCCTTTCTAACAGCAGCACCTCACTATTGGGCGTCGATCTCTTGTCTACTGTATATATAGGGTGAGGCCGAACTTGTAGAATTATCTTGTAGGTACGCTTGCAACCTGGAGTAGAGTTGACCGAAGCAAAAGTTGACAACACGCATCGTTAAGACACCGACGTCAAGTTTTCATTTTGTATTTGAACTGCCCCCACCAGACACGTGAGTACATTTTATGAACAATTTGTTCAACTTAAGGTCACCGCTGTGTTAAATCACTGTTGTGTTCAACCGAAGGTCACTGTTGTCTTCAACCAAAGGTCGCTGTTGGGTTCAACAGAAGGTCGCTGTTGTTGAGTTCAACTGATGGTTAATATCATCTGGTTTAGAATAAAAGATTTCAATGGTAGAAGGTTCGAGTTAGATCATACAATGCTACATTTCGCTTTGATTAAGTTTTATCGATTTTCTATGTGTGTGTGTGTGTGTATGTGAGTGTGTGTGTGTGTGTTTGTTTTGCATGACTCATATCTGATATATGTTTATATGATGACCCCCCCCCATCCCATCTCATCCGACACACACACACCACAATCATTCCTCTAAAATAACAGTGTGTTTGAATTTGAAAGCAGCTCAGCTGATAAACATCGAAACAAGAGGTTGGGGGGGGGGAGGAGTTTGGGGAGGTTGTAAGAAATCGGAAGAGGAAAATGTTTGGGGACAGGGTAATATCGGCATCCTTCCGTCTCGTGAGACGATGGTGCATCACCGTTTGGTTGGGTTGCATGGGGACAGGGTAGATGGTAGTTGATTGTGTGTTTGGTAGATGATTGTGTGGTTGGTAGATGATTGTGTAGTTGGTAAATGATTGTGTGGTTGGAGTGAATGGGTTGAAAGGAGGGGGAAAATACATTAGAAAATTGATTTCCATGAGTCCGTTGATAATCAAAAGGAATTTCGCTTGTGTTGTACACAAAAAATGTATGGTAAACTATCTGTGTAAACTATCTATGCAAACTGTCTATGTAAACTGTCTATGTAAACTATCTATGTAAACTATCTATGCAAACTACCTATGTAAACTATCCATGTAAACTATCTATGCAAACTATCTATGTAAACTGTCTATGTAATTGCATATATCGACAGAGTGATAACTTTAAGAAGAATTCTTTCGTGTAAATATATAAAGTCTGCTATCTGAAACATTTCCATCAACACAAGAATGTTTATTAACGTACCCGTTTACATCGAGTCCATTAGTTGCAACAGAAGTCGTTGAAAAAAAATGTTCCTACCAGACTGACGTTGAGAGGAACACTTTCTTTCAGGGAATTATTCAGAATCAAAGATGGTTTTACTTGCACAGGTCACAACGTGATTTACACCATCCTTTGTAAAAAGTGCGTACAATCATACACAGGAGAGACAGGTCGTCGCCTCAGAGACCGTTTTAGCGAACACCTCTATAACACCAGTTTCTAAACAATACAATAGTACCAACCATATTGTAATATTTGACATTGCAGTTAGTGGTATATTTTATGCAAGTAATACACCGGATAGAATGTACATTGAAAATAAATATATAATATAAAGATTTGGTACGTTGACTCCATACGGTATAAAACAAATTCACAATTTTACATAGTTGCAATGTCTCCTTTCCTGTTTGGTTTTTACATTTTACTTACACTCATTTTCTTTCCGTTCTTCTGAACTCTGTTTTTGTCAGGGAATTTTGCCCATTATTCATAGTCTTTTCTTACATTTTTCGGTAGGATACATACATACATACACTTATGTCAATTTAATCTATACTTATATGAATTATTTTGTTGTAGTTGTACTGATGAAGGCGTTTGCCGAAATATTTGCATTTTGTATTCTGTATAACAATTAATTATTAAAGCTTAATATATATTGTTTTATTTACGCATATTGCTTGTGTCTCATTAATCTACTTGAAAGCTGTAGCGCAGTCAAACCCTCTTATAATGAGTTACTCAATAATGTCAAGTGTATGTAGCCGCGTCATTGAAAGCTCTAGTCCTCTAAAACTCATTTGTTTATTATTTTGTTCCCAGAATGCTTCACTCTGCAGCAACATTTTGTTGTTTTGGATTTCTGCTTGTCTTGTGCTCCGTGACTTTAGCTCAACCAGGTTTGTAGTAAATAGTAACTTTTGGCTCCAAATGAATTTAACGTTTTTAAACATTTACTAAGGATGTGATGTTGTATTTTGTATTGCAACTCAAAGTGTAGTTAACCTAAAAATGAAATATGAATGGAGAAATCATAGAACAAGTAACAGAGTCAAGGAACTCATTTGATGACTAAAATGAAGATCTCCAGCTTGTTAGACGCAATAGTTAACATTTCACAAATACCTGATTACAAGGGAGATTATTATGTAAACATTTATTCCAAAAAGACCATACTATTCCACGATTACTGGCCCTAACGACGGAACACCATTTTAAATTCTCTACTTTCATTTTGTTCTTTTAAATATATTTTGAACTTGTTACAAACGATTTGAAATGAAGGTATCGGCCTAACAACAGCAAGTCAACGAAGTAGTTTTGTGTTAAACTGAAACTTACGCTTTGTCCGGAAATAAAGAACCCCTAAAAACAAACTTGTTGGTATAAAGCCTTTATATCAAATGTAAAATCGAGCAATGGGGGGGGGGGGTGCGCTTAAAATTTGACAAAAAATGCATACAAGTAACATACTTTTTAAGAATCCAAATTAGTGCTCACCCCCCCCCCCAACAAGGCTAGCAACCGCACATTTTTGTTACGCCCCTGAACTATATTAATATTGTAATGACTCACGCGCCTTTACACCGCAGATTTATTTCACCAACAATATAAACAAACAAAAAAAAAGAAAATATTACGCACTGAAAATTTAGTTGAATGTTTTGTCTTCGGCAATGAGTCCATGAGCTTGATAGCTTGATGGGAAGTGGGTCTATTAGCCGTCCAAAGATTTTGCTAGCCAGCTAGCCACGAACAAAAGCGAAGTAAATATAAAGGATTTAAAAAAAAGAAAAACCTTTTTGTAATCATGAAAACTATATAATGGTTAATATTTAGCAACTTTTTTGAAATTCCAAAACTCATTTTTATTCTAACACAAAGTTAATAGTTTAAAAATTAAAATAAAGTTTGTTATGGAGTTGTTCACTATGAGCTTAAGCACAAGACGCGATAGCCATCGACCAATCATTATTAAAAGGATTCCATTTTTTTACGGACGCAGTGAAGATCTAAATTTTTTTATTTTAAAATTACAATATGTTCGGTGTACTCTTTGATTGAGGTACTGTATGTTGTAGAAATATAATGTCAGATAGCGCATGTGCTTCTTATTGTGTGTTGTAGGCTGTGTATATATTTGTTACTATGTGTTGTAGGTTATGTATATACTTGGTATTGTCTGTGGTAGGTTAATTGTATACTTGGTACAGTATTTTCTTAGTACAAATCGAGAATATCCTTGGTGCTGTATGCTGCATCTGATTTATGTCCTAAGTACTTAAGTTACGAGAGTTGCGTGAAGTCGATATTGCTTGTTGCTGTCTAGTTCAGCAGTTTCTGTAAATGTTCTAATATTTCCTGTATTTTTGTTTGCTTCCAGTACCAGGTTTCGGTATGGCCAGTAACTTTGTTGACTTGTTGAAGTGGTCAGATGACAAAAATGACGCGGATCCCAACCTAACCCGACAAGACCAAGGACAAGATCAAGGACAAGGGGGGCAACAAAATCAGGGACAAGGGGGACAACAAAATCAGGGTCAGGGGCGTCAACGAAATCAAGGTCAGGGGCGTCAGCGACAACAACAGCAGCAGCCGTGGTCTCAGCAACAGCAGCCGTCTTTTGGTCAGCAGCAGCAGCCCTGGTCCCAACAGCCGTTGTCTGGTCTCCCGCAGTGGTCCCCCCAACAGCTGCTTTCACAGCTGTCTGGAGGTTTTCCATCTGCGAGACAGTCCGGCGGTCTTGGAGGTCTCACAAGCCAACAGCCCAACAATATGCTCCTTCAGTACATGATGATGGACAACATTTAAACACTTGCCTTGTTCTGTATAGTCCTATACTTTGTTATTTATCATTTAAAATTAAAAATCATTCTTATCTATAAAAAAACAAAAAAACTATATGTCTTCGAATTTTTTCTCTCACTTATTTTATGATATTGTGTTTTTTTTTAAATGATGAGAAGCTTTCATTTTAAATGGATCGGCTACCACATAAATAGTTGTTTATTAAATTAATTTATTGTTGATATTTTATAGGAACTTAACTAAATAGTAGTAAAGATGAGGCAATTACTAAGAAGAATGCATTAACTAAAAAGTGATAGTAATAGGCTTTATATAATGATAGAACTCAGGACCGCGTGACTGACCAAACATCCACTGAAACACACTACCGGCTTTAGTTTTAATAGTTATTGATACAAATATAGTTTCATACAAAGAATTGATAAATTACATTTATTTAAAAATATAAAAGAATAACCCGTGTAGGAGGCACCACCTAATTTTACCCTATGCAGCTCCTGGCACTCTACAGTACGAGGTAACTGTGGTCGGCGCCAAGTTAACAAGTTGCGTCCCCTGCCAGGTCAAGCTTCACTGTGCGCGGGACATATTTCTTGATTGCAACGTATACATTCTAAGGACGCAAGATTCATTTTACTGAGGGAAAAATTCCTTGAGCTAATTACAAGTCACACATTTTTTAATCTTCTAAAATTCGATAAAATGTGTTGTCATCGGCAACGAAAGTATGTGCCAAGTTTCAGCTCAATAGGTTGGCGGGAAGTGGGTCAATAAGCCGTCCGAAGATTTTTCCAGTCAGAAACACATGAATAAAAGCGAAGTTAATTTAAAGGATTCAATAAAAAGGCCATGCACGTGTGTGTGATAGTGTGTATGATTGACGATTATCATTGTGAGTAGTGAGTGAGCTTCGTGGCCTGGTTGGCCTGTGTTGTTGTTATGTATTGTATCGGGGCTGTCTAGTTCGAATAAACCTGGAGTACTGCTTTGCCCGCCAAATGCCTATTTTAACATTTTCTGATTTCGCTGATATGTCAGTCATCCCATCTGGTGTTTTGACAATGTATGACCTTGGTGTGGAAGCTTCTGGGATAGCTATTGCTGGCTTCCATGAGCTTCGAGGACTGTTCTGCACACCCTATTCCAGCACATCTTATTCCAGCACATCTTATTCCAGCACATCCTATTCCAGCACATCCTATTCCAGCACATCCTATTCCAGCACATCCTATTCCAGCACATCCTATTCCAGCACATCCTATTCCAGCACATCCTATTCCAGCACAAGTGGTGACAAGATATGGCAGACAAGTGAAACCACCGATACGTTTCCCTTCAAACCCTTTATAATTATGCTGGAGCTGACAAAAAATTGTCCTGAGCGAAGTTCGTAAAAAAAAACAAAAAAACAGCTCCTAAACCAATCTTGGATGTGATTTAACTTGATTAAAAGTGCTCAAAAAACAATAAGTATATGCTAGTCGGCATTGAAGATAGTTGTGTGGAGTAGAATTCCCAGAGTGGTCCACGTAGTTTAGACATGGCAATCGCTTAAAAAATTATTATTCTCTGCTTCTCAATTGCTGGCCTAGAGAGAAATAGTTATAGATAAAGTCGCAGATGCTAGCCGCAGCAGAGGAAACTAGTAGTCATAAGTTATTGATTAGTCCAGACCAAGCCAACTCAAAATGTAAAGCGGGCCGTAACACTTTATGGAAAACGTGTGCGGGCCAAAAGAAAATAGGACAGGACTTGAGCTGGCCAAAAGAAAATAGGACAGGACTTGAGCGGGCCAAAAGAAAATAGGACAGGACTTGAGCGGGCCAAAAGAAAATAGGACAGGACTTGAGCGGGCCAAAAGAAAATAGGACAGGACTTGAGCGGGCCAAAAGAAAATAGGACGAGGGGGGGGGGAGCTATTAAGAAAATAATAAGAATAAAGAATATTGCTTTACTTCGCGTGCTGCAGTATGGGTGCTGGCGGGCCGTATGTTGTACAGGCCTGGTCTAGACCTATTACAGTTACAGAGTTACAGGGTTATAGTAATATGTTTTATACGTTAGAAAAGCCTATTTGTAAATAACTGTCAATTACATCATGCCTTACGCCCATTTATTGTGTAATTTTTCGACTATATCTTTTTTCTAAATTAAGTCAGCTTCATACATCTCATTTGGAAGCTGTCGTTGTTTCCATAACTGAGCGTAGTCGATGTTAACATGACCTAGATTGAAGAACCTCCTTTTAGTGTTTGTTCACGTGATATGGAGGTGGCGTAATAATACCGGTATTTAAAAAAAAAGTTGCTAGCCTTCCAAATTTGATCATATGATGATTTGAACGTTGTGACAAGGCTTCATACAAAAATTGCATCAAATGTTTGAACGAAAATTTGATCGTATGAATTGAAAAAATCTTTAATATAAACACTATTGGGAAAATTAATGTGGTTTTTCATCAACTATTTCCAGTCTGTTAGTATCAAAGTGTCCATGAAAAATATCGTAGAGACATTGAGGATAAAGCACCTTCACCACAGGTCCCTATCATCCCTTTACATCACTCTGTCTTGACATCAGAGGGTCTTGACATTATGTTGTCTTAAAATCACTCTGTTTTGGGATCACTTTGCCATAACACGACTATGTCTTCACACCACTCTGTCTTGACATCACTATGTCTTGACTTCACTATGTCTTGACTTCACTATGTCTTGACTTCACTATGTCTTGACACCACTCTGTCTTGACATCACTTTGTCGTGGCATCACTCTGTCTTGACATCACTTTGCCATGACACGACAATGTCTTGACATTACTATGTCTTGACACGACAATGACTTTGACACCACACCGTCTGGACTCAACAGTTTTTAGAAACCACATTCTCTCGCCGCTACTAAATATTACATTACCTCGACTAGAGACGTCTCCACATCCTATAACTATTCTCATCAACTTCCCTCGGGTGAAGTTCAGATGTTTGCTTCATAGACTCTTCTAGCTGACTAAGCTAAAGTACAAAGTAAGCATGTTTAAGAGATGTCTAAACAAGTTTCAGGAGGAATGTTGTCTTTAAAGTCATCTATGTGCTCTATTTCCTCCCACAAAAGACGCATGGATTAAGAGTGTATGAAAATCTATTTAAAAAATATGTTCAAAGAAAAATAACTCATCTTGTTAAAATTTGAAGTATGCAATAAAGGGGAGTAATACATTTTTTAAACATCTTCTCTACCTTCAGTCAGGGAACTTGAACACGAAAACAATCAACACATCAAATTTGTCTTCCTATTTTTGTTCTGCTCTTCTTTGATGTTGACGCGAATATCTCCCAAGACATGCATTTATCAGTATCAAACTTGGTTATTTCTGTCAAGCTATTTTTGTCATGACCTTGTTGATATGGTGACGTAACGAAGCTAATAATGGACGACATAATGCCTTCGAAGTTTCACTGCTAGCAAACACATTCAGTCTTGGACTTTACGAAACATAATCTATTTAATTTCGGAAGTTATTTGAAGCTCCAAAAAATAGAGACATCCTCTGAAGTGTTAGAGAAAACACATCGCTCATTGAGACACTTGTTTTATCAAGATGCTAATTATGGCTAAAGTTATTATTTTTTTTAAAAATAAGCATACTTCTAAATATTTTGTGCAAAATCTGATCGGGATTTATCGGGATAAATATTTTATAAGCAAATAATAACGTAAAGTAGATCAGATTGGCAAACATAACTAAACTCATTTTTTCAACTGCATCTTTGAGAAACTACAAAATACCTGATTTTTTTGTGACCAAATAATTGCAGATCTTAGAAACTACAAAACAACTAATAGTTTGTTATCAAATAATGGCAACTCTAAAAAACTATAAAATACCTAATTGTTTGTGACCAAATAGGTGCAGCTCTGAGAAACTACAAATTACCTAATTAAATGTTTGTGACCAAATAAAGGTCAATTTAGCACCACTTAAAAAGTCAGCATTACACATTCACACGTTGCAGAAAATTTAACAAAAAACAACACATATTAGTAATATTTTATTCTCTTAATATTTTTTTTTTTTTGCTCCGATTTCGGTGTTTTTCTTTATAAGAAGAAAGACACTTTCTTTACAGCATTTCCCATGGGGCAGTCGTGTTTTTTTTCGACGAGTGTGGGTTGCAATCAAACCCAGATATTGGTTTAATACAACTTTATATAAATGCATTTTTGTCTCTAAATCTTTTGTATGGACCTAGACTTTGTAATCTTTTGTTAGAGGGGTATTTTTACAATGTTAAAATTTCTTGTCTTAAGACTAGCCAGGAGAATTAGAATGTAACTGCCTTGCCAGCTTGTAACAAAAAAAAACACGACCTGGTGACCTAACGCGTTCAGTAGACGTTAAAATTAAGGAGAAAAATGTGCAAGATAAATACTGGGCTGGTCCACTGCTGCAGTATTAAACAGAAGGTCTCCCACCTAGACAGTGACGAGGCTATGACAAGTATTTCCGGCTCATAACTGCAAGAACACAGTACAGGAACTGCTCATTCCTGCCAAAGGCAATCAGGGACTGGAACAAGCTTCCAAAAGGAACAGTTGAGGCGACAACACTTGAAAAATGTGTCTATTGCCCTAGTTCATGAATCCCTCACTGAGTAGCCCTTGTAACTAGGGAAAAATCCTCTTCAATACCAGGTACAGATACATTGCAAATTCCCTCTACGAACATAGGGGCCAGAATGATCAATACATTGATCGTGGGCCCTAAAAATATAGAAGAAGAAGAAGAAACTAGGGCTGTTCCTAGGCTGTTTCTAGACTTTTAATAGGCTGTTAATAAGCTGTTACTAGTTTGTTAGTGGGCTGTTATTAGGCTGTTACTAGGCTGTTGATAGGCTGTATACATTGCTCTATAAACTCAACACTTTAATACGGTGTGTCGATATCAAAGCCTTAATCTTTAAACCACTGTCTTTATAAAATGACGCATCAATAAAATTATCATCTGATAGATATATAGACTTCAACACATATAGAAATACAGAAAATCAACATCATCCTTCGTCATTACGTGGTGTTCTTCGAACGGAATGTATGAACCAGTATGTCTACCGTTGGGATTCACACACATGAGAGAGAGAGAGAGAGAGAAATAACTATTTATTTTCACTGTTAATTTTTTTTTTTTAATGTCATAATGTTTTTTTTAACGAAAATATCACTGTCAGTCCAGAGGCTTGAAAAACTATATAAAAACAGCGGGACTCGAATTTCTACGTTTTAAAACTCTAAAACTTTTTGTGATGTATAAGATACAAAAAAGATGAGATAAGATGAGATAAAATAAGATAAGATAAGATTCTTTATTTATCCAAATAAATGTAAATGGATTCTTAAAGTTACATTGTACATATTTATTTTCAGCAAATAAATACATCTTTAACCATGACAAAATTTTGCAACTATGACAATTTTATAAACAAGTCCTTTAAAGTATTACTCTTGCGTAAAAGTAAGCCATTAATGAACTCCTGTTGTAATAATAATGAATTAAATAGTTTTTTTTTTTTGGGGAGGGGGGGGGGGGGGGGGCGGTGAGCACTCTGGGCAACAAAATAATTTTTATACCTTTCGGTCCTAACTTGAAGAGAAAGAATTCCCCCTGATCGAGCTGATCTTAGGTATCTGTGATGAAGTCGGTGGGATGTATCATCCAATATTTGTTGTTTTTTTTTGTTATTTTACAATGGTGTTTTTCTTCCAATAGTTCTTCAAGTGAAATATGTTTAGTTTGTGTGATGTCTCTGGGTTTCTTGCTTCGTCTATTTACTCGGTGTTTGAGGTCAGGCGATGAATAGCCACACCAGCAGGTGCAATGGTGAATTGAATTCTATACTTCATTTATTGTCTTTCTTTACAGTAACATGAGTTCTTCACAGCATATTATACAGCATATCATGCAACATATCATACAGCATATTATACAGCATATCACACAACATATCTTACAGCATAACATACAGCATAGTATACAGCATATCATACAGCATACATGCACGATATCATACAGGATATTATAAAGCATATTATACAGGATATCATAAAGTATATCATGCAGCATATAATACAGTATATCATACAGTATATCTTACAGCATATCATACAGGATTTCATACAACATATCATATAGGATATCATACAGCATATCATACAACATATCATACATGATACTATACAGCATATTACACAGGATATCATACATGATATTATACAGCATATCATACAGGATATCATACGACATACCATACAGCATATGATACAGGATATCATACAGCATATAATACAGCATACCATACAGGATATCATACGGGATATCATACATGATATCATTCAAATCACAGCCCCTACTAAAATGTTCTTGCGTGGCTAAATCCAAAATCCACGGATGCATTGTGACTTTTCTAAAGGATATTTGTATCCGCAATTTTGTACGAAAGAAAATTATTCGATGGGAATTTGTCCGAAATGCATTAATGGCAACAACAAAAAAGGCATTTAATTTTGATAAAAAGTTAAAATTGTCCCCATTTCTCACCTTTTTGCCCTTAAAAACACCCACAGAACTAAAGAACAAATTTAATATCGAACAAATTTCCGTTAGAAAAAAAATCTCCGTTCGAGCAAACATCATTCATATCAATTTTCATTCCAACACATTTATTTGCGGATAAATTTTCGGATACAAAAAAAACAACAACCCCACCATTGACTAGTGATATAATAAAAAGTGTTATAAAAATGACAAACTGCTTACTTCTTTGTTTACTTTAGATTATTTTTTCACTTTATTGTTGAAGAAATTGTTTGATGGGGGAGGGGGTAGTTGACTTGCTTCTTTGGGGGTGGGGTGGGGTTGTTGTCCCCTCTCCATTGAGATGCCTGAAAGCAACACTAAACCAAATGCTTCTGGATTGCTATGAAAAATACCCTGGCAATGCCACTAATGCAAAAGAGACTTGCAATAGTGTACATGTTAATAACAACTGAGCAGGTGGGCTGTACTTTCCCCCTGTGCACCTACTGACTCCCTCTGGAGAACTTTTACAGGCACGTATCCGTATCCTTTCCCATGTTCGACTATCCCAAATGACGTCATCCAGATGTTAGTGAGTCGCGACACGCCTAATCGCAAGGGGTTCTCAAAAAAATATATATATTTGTGCATTGTGACTTTTAATTTTAAAAGTTTTCTAGCGATGCATGCTGTTGTATGTGGCCTATGAGATCAATGTTTCTGTACACAAAATATAGTTATTATTTTTTTAAAAAATTATATTGTTCTTTTTAAAACAAGATATATAATTAATATTCTAACAGCACGTAAATTGTATCATACAATTTGAAGTTATTATTTTTGTAAAAGCAGGTTATGATCTCTATAGCCTTGTGATATGTATCCCATGACAAAATTTTAATGTACATCAACATTTGCCGTTAAAATGGATAGATCGGATTCCACTTCATCTTTGAAATTTATTTTTAAGCTAACTGTCATGAACAAATGTGCTATCCATTTTTAAGCTAAATGTTATAAAGAAATTTGCCATCTATTTGTAAGCTAAATGTTATGAAGAAATTTGCCTTCTATTTGTAAGCTAAATGCTATAAAGAAATTTGCTATCTATTTGTAAACTAAATGTTATAAAAAATTTGCTATCTATTTGTAAGGTAATTGTCATGAAGAAATTTGCTATCCATTTTTAAAGATAAATGTGATGAAGAAAGGGGCTATCCATACAATATATATTATCGATAGTGATCATTTTATCCCGACCCTCTACTGACCCCCTGAGTTTAATCCCTGTTCTCTGACTTAAATAAATTGACCTTATATCCACACGCAACATTATACTAACTTAAACAAAACCATGACACGCAAAAAAAAAAAAAAAAAAAAGAAGAAAATATTGAAGAAAAAAACATATAACCCATAGCAAGCGAACACCCACACAAAAAAAAAAAAAAAAAAAAAAAAAAAAATGAAAAAAAAAAAAATACACCCCACAGGAAACGAACCCCCACCCCCCCCCCCTCCCCCCCGAAAAAAGCACAAAAAAACAACAACAAAAAACTGGCTTCATGATGACGTAAAATGTTAAATTAAAATTGAATTAATTATTTATTTTGAACTAAATAACACAACCGCAATTGATTTTCTACAGCCATAATCAAATGTCATAATCTAATGTTATAATCTAATGTCATAATCTAATGTCAAAATGCAATAATCTAATGTTATAATCTAATTTTATAATCTATTTTATAATCTAATGTTATGATGTAATTTTATAATCTAATTTTATAATTTATTTAGACAGTTACATTAAAAAAAAATAAAAATAATTACAGATAAATAACTTATATTTTTAATATAATTATAATCTCTCTAACTCTCTCTATGTCTCTCTCTCAAACTCTCTCTCTCCCCTCACATTCTCTTTCCCTCTCACTCTCCTCCTTTCTCAGCCGCTCTCCCTCTCTCACCATCTCTTTCCCTCTCTCTTCCCCTCTTTCTTCCCCTCTTTCTTCCCCTCTCTCTCTTTCTCTCTAATGTGCGTGTGTGTGATGTATGTGAGTCCTAATTTTTTAATTATGGCCCCACATTAGTCTCCTCATCACATAGTTAATCTATTGGTTGACAGCCGCTCAATAGTGCAGTGGTTTGTATTACGTCTGTCAACTTGACAAGATGTATTGTCAATTAGGGTGTAAGATTATATACAAATGTATAATAAGGACTAAAATATCAATGTAGTTTCACGAAAGGGAGTTAATAGAACAAGGAAAGAGAACTAATAAAACAAGGAAAGGGAGCTAATTCAACAAGGAAAGGGGGCTGGAAGGATGAATAAAACTAGCATTTTTTTAAAGAGAATAATGTTTGGAACGAAAATACAGGAATCCAGTTTGCGCCATTCATGACATAACTGTATCCACCCTGAGACACTTTGTCAACCTCATATTAATCCAGTAATCCACCCTGAGGATCATTTGTCTACCTCATATCATCCAGTAATCCACCTTGAGGATACTTTGTCTGCCTCATATCATCCAGTAATCCACCTTGAGGATACTTTGTCTGCCTCATATCATCCAGTAATCCACCTTGAGGATACTTTGTCTGCCTCATATCATCCAGTAATCCACCCTGACGATACTCTGTTTGTCCCATACGATCCAGTAACCCCTATTGAGAACTGATCTTCTTCCGTTTATTGCTTTAACCTTTGTAAACGGTTTCTCCATTAACTACTTTTCATTTTGCCTTTAACTGTTATTCATTACTCCATTTTCCCATATCTTTCAGTTATGTTGTGAAATTAATGGTTTCTGCCCCATGTGTCTGTGAGTAATGTAACACTAATCACGGAAGATATGTCATCACTACTGTTTGAAAGCAGAGATTATAGATGTGCACCCTAAAGTGATTCACAGCCCATAGATAAACTATTTATAAGCTATCACCTTATTACACTAATTAATGAAGAATGTGTTTTGAAAAATAATTTAGAACCACAACACCAATTTTTTTTTGTTTTTTTTTTTTTTTTTTTTTTTTTTTTTTTTTTTTTTTTACTTTAAAAAAAAAAAAAAAATCTCCTTTAAAACGTGTAAAAGCGTGTAAACTATTTGACATTTTTGTAACACGACCTAAAAATAACACTGTCATTTTCAGTGGGAGGGCCGTGTGGCACAGTATTGGCGAAATTTCTATACACCATGGGCATTGTTCGTGAGTTGTATCACTTGTGGTCCACGAGAGGGGCTTGCTTAAAGACGACAAGTTGATGCGTCCTCGAGGACGCCGAGACTTAAGCGGCGCAACTCTAGGTAACAACTGCACAATAAAGTCCGATAACCCGGTTTACAGGCGGAATTTTTTTGGAAAGAAAAAAAAAAGCCAGAGAAATTCAAACTCATCCCAGGACTTTTCTTTGAGAAATATTTAGTGAAATAAAAAAAAATAAAAATCACGAAGTTTTGAGATTAGGCCTTAGAGGGATCTCGATTAGGATAAGAAGAAATAAGAACAAGTCTTCTAGAAAATTTATTCAAGATATAAATGACCTAAATAATTGGAAATAACTTTCGCGAAGTATATATCGGGCGAAAAAAAAATTCTGCGGACTTTCTGTGTATCCAAGGAGATCTGGGCAATTTACAGACGCCATTGGACATTTATCACCATAAACAAAGGTAAACTATGTGAATAATCTCAGACGTTGATGATAAATTAGATGTATACATCATTTAAAATTAGCATACTCCTGATGAATTGATGGGAATATGCCTATTACCAATGAAGGCAGGTTATTAAAATTAACTGTATATATGGTATCTGCATGTATTATAACATTGCAATATAATGGCTCCACTAGGCAACACCCATTAATGGATTGTTTAAATACATACATCTCTATGTCCTAGATATTTTTGTCATTTTAATGAATTTTTATTTATACGGTTGGGAAAGGGGGGGGGGGCTGGTGTGGCGAAGCTTATTGTAAATCAAGGGCTACGACCTTGTGGGCGGCTCTGATTGGCTTTTGGTACTCCACTAGGCAACACCCATTAATGGATTGTTTAAATACATACATCTCTATGTCCTAGATATTTTTGTCATTTTAATGAATTTTTATTTATACGGTTGGGAAAGGGGGGGGGGGCTGCTGTGGCGAAGCTTATTGTAAATCAAGGGCTACTACATTGTGGGCGACTCTGATTGACTTTTGGTCATGGATTAACTGTGATCAACTTCAAATATCTTTGTATCTTGCCGATGTTAGCTTCATAACCATCTTGATTACTTTCCATTTTTTTTATTTGTGACAGCCGCATTGCGTCATCATTTGCTGTTGACAGGTTGTTTACAGGACTTATGTGTACAATTTATATACGACTTATTTCTGTACATATACAAATTCAGCCTGTCCTTAAAGTTTATTTTCATTTCAACGGTATATGAAACGGTGAAACGTGGAGAAAAAAAAATGACGAGATTCAAATGTTATATCATGTTCACGTTGTACTGTCGGATGTATCCCAGTGTTTTATGTGGTGCTTCCGTCCAGCTAATCACCCGTGGATTAGGCCAACACGCACATCGTTCCTGACTGGGATGAATACAAATGTTGAAATACAAGGCCTTGCCAAGACATAACTTTTGAAATATGTTGCATATTTTTGTTCCATAATAATATGTTTCTCTCATGTAAAATTTCTTAAGTTCAGCACGTGTATTGCTCAAACACATGATAAGTTATATCATTAAGGTTGATATATATTGGTGCATAGCTTAACGATGTTCTCATTCATTAGTGTCATTCCCTTATATTCCTTATCTCTTGATGAGAGAATATTTATATATAAATATCAGTACATCTCTTTCTAAATATCTCCTCTCACTATCTCCTCTATATTCTCTCACTATGTGTTCTCTCTATCTCCTCTCTATATATCTCACCTCAATTTCTTCTCTCACTATCTCCTCTCACTTTCTCATCTCTCCATCTGCTTTCACTATCTCCTCCCACTTTCTCAACCTCCTCTCACCATCTCCTCTCTCCATCTCCCCTCACTATCTCCTCTCTCCATCTACTCTCACTATCTCCTCTCTCTATATCCTCTCACTATGATTTCTCCCTATCTCCTTCCACTATGTAGTCTCACGATCTCCTCTATATCCTCAAACTATCTCCTCCACAACTCTTCTCGTTATCTAATCCATTTTCTCACACATCCTCTATTACTATCTCCCTCTCCATCTCATGTGTCTGCTCTCACTATCTCTTCTCACAATCTACCCTCACAATCTCCTTTCATTATCTCCTTTCACTATCTCTTCTCACTATCTCTCCTATCTCCTCTCGCTATCTCCATCACTATATTTTCCCTCTATCTTCTCTATCCCCTCTCACTATATCTACTCAGCATATCCCATCAGTATCTCCTCTTACTTTCTGCCCTCGCTATCTCGTCTCACTATCTCTCCTCCCTATCTCCCCTCATAATCTACTCTCATTATCCACTAACACTATATCCCCTCAATACCTTCTCTCACTATCTTCTGTCACTATCTCCTGTCGCTATCTCCTCTCACTATATCCTCTCAATATATTACATTACTGCCCTACTCAAATCCTTTTGGAAATTGAGCTCAAGAGACTAGAGTAGAGCATTGATACCCGAATTATTTTGTTAGTTTCGGATAACACATTTTTGCATGAACAAACTCTACTACGGAAAGGTTGCACAAAGAAGTAACTGCAAAGAAAACAAAATATTCTTATCTAATAGTTGACACGTATGATGCCTTATGGCAGTGTTTCTGACCTTTTATGTTGTTGTCGTTTAAAGCCCAATTTAACATTATATTTATTTCTTTGATCAACCTCCCTTTTTATCAATAATTAGAAGAAAATAGAAAACGGTTTTTTGTACATACATGAAAAACTTTTTTCACAACTATAATTTGACTCCTAATGGCCCATATGGCCAAGAGTGAGAAACACTGCCATAATGTCTCGGCATTAACTGTATCACACGATGTATAAGGGCCGGCTGATTGATGTAAAAAAAAAAGATGACTGGTGCTTACACTAAAATCCGATGTCACTTTGGCTTTAAAGGCTAGTAGTATCCTGCGATATATATTAATTATACAAATTTCAGATCGTACTGTTTCAGATCGTACTATTTCAGATCACTGCATGTACAATACGTATGTAGATGTTCCATTGTTTATGCGACATGGGTAGGGATTTTTTGTTTGTTATCGTTTTTTTTTTGTTGTTTGCGTATGATAAATATAGAGTCTAATGATACTATTTTAAAAAGAATTGATTGTTGGTACAACAACTGTTTCGGATAATCGACGCTCGGAAAATGGACTCTGTGTTGAACCCAAAAACTTTAAACACTATTTCAATTTTGGGGTGGGGGGATATTTAATCGTTTAAGTTAGTTACAATGTATTTTAAGTTAATTGTTTGGAACTGGTAAATATTTGATGAAAGGATTGTTCTAGGGCAGGGGGGTCTCAAACTCAAATCATCCGGGGGCCGCAGGAGGTAGAGTTTTAGTGAGACTGGGCCACATCAAGTATTCCACACAAAAAAAGCTATTAAAAATTCAATAAAGTGCAACTGTTACAATCTGCTCAACCTTATTAATAACAAATAAAAACATTAAGGGTTCTCACGAAGTAGGCTTCACTCTTTTCCTCCTACACATTGTTGCCAGAGACCTGGCAGCGCTTCTTCTTACACAGCTGAGCAAAATTTGGCTTGAGTGAGGAAGCAACAGAGACCCTCAATATAGCTTGAAGATGCTCGTCAGTAAGTTTCGTCCTGATCTTTGACTAGTTAAAGTTTATGGTGAAAAAGAGCTTTTTACACAGATAGGTATTCCCAAAAAAGGTAAATGATCCGCTTGAACAACCTGGAAATCTCACGGAAGTTTGAGGGCAATGCTCTCATAAATTGTCCAAACTTGTCTGTTTTTCCATTCACCTCCCTGAACTTAGACTTTCACTGAAGATTAATCAGCTCCATTTGAAGCGCCAAAGTGTGAGTTGGGGGTGGGGGTGCATCTTCCACATTAAAGAAGAAAGGGTCAGCAAAAAGTTGAAAAGTGGCTCAGTGTGTTTTGAAGTCAAAAACATGTGATCACATTCTTCCTGTAGCTTTGCTACGGCATCATTATACTTACTATCAAATGGTGTAGCCGAGTCCATGAGTAATTTGCATGTTGGGAAATGGCAGAGTTTTCTTTAAGAACCATAACTCAAGTTTTGTACAGAATGCCCTGACTTTGTCATAGGCAACACTGACAAGCTACCCCTGAATTTTTAACTTTTTGTTGTACATTCAGCGCCTGTGTAATGCCAACAAAAAACAAAGTCCATGAGCCATTTGGGATTACTTCGTACAGGAACAAGAGCCCCACCCTTCTCCATGAAAGCTTTAAACGCTAAAACGCTTTCACACAGCAGACAGGAGCAGGAAATGTTTATGAATGATTGATGCAAAGGAAGATGCTAATGTAGGAAGAATGAATTTTGATTGATTGATTTTTTTGTAGAAAAGGCCTTTTTGACTAACCCTAACTTTGAAAAAATTACCAAGCTGACAGGCTCGGAATTTCCCTCAATCGTAGACACTAGCAGCAATTTTAAATAGAGATTCTTTGATAATGTGTCAGATTGCTATGATTTACACAATTATGGTTGTGCATTACCCACAAAACTTTAAACTTTGGCCATGTTGTCTCATAAAATGCTAAAAAATAAAAACTTTTAGTCCAATTTTAAAACGGTTTTTACCATTATAATCAACGTTCAAACCTATACAAACTAAATACAAATCAGAATTAGACTAGTCAGTGAGATTGGACTGAAACCGTCGCTGAGGGTCATATTATAGAAATGAGAATGTGGAAAACGCGCGGGTCGCATTAAGACTAAACTTAGCTGACATGTAGCGGGCCGCAAAATATCCTCTTTCAGGCCGCAAATGGCCAGCGGGCCGCAAGTTTGACACCCCTGAACTAGGGGGATGTGCTTTTGATATGATCTACGGACAAAATCCTTTAGAATGTTGAAACGGGTTGATGATGGAAATTCTAGAAATAATTACCATGTTTAAATGAGGAAGTTATTTTTAGTTTGACAGGTTTTCAATTATTTTTTAATGTTTGTATTTAGGAAGCATCTTGATAACGAAATGTTTTTCTCCCTATATTACCTGAAATTTTAAACTTTAAATCAACATGAACATATGAAATGTTTACTACATAAATCTGCTGAAGGCTAAATCTAAATTTGCATAAATTGATTTGACTAAACGTCTCAAATAAATGAAGCAATCAGCAAGTAGTTAGCTTCATATTGTGCATTTATAAAGTTTATAAAAAAAGTATTTAAACATTAAAATAAAGACTTTTTGATCAAAGACGAGTTAAAACGGTGCTTCCCAACGTGGGGTCCACGCCCCACAGGGGAGCAATTTGATTGTTTTGGGGGCCAATTCGAAAATATTAATTTGTTTTTTTAAATATTTCGTGTTTTAAAGTTATCGGCTAAAAAACTCAAAAATGCTCGAAAATTTATTTACTGTTTCCTCACAGTGAGTTCTTCCTAAAACCCATCATTTAAGTTTGTTGTTCAGTGAACAACCCTACTTTTGAATATTAAAAATTATGTATATGCTACTAGAATTTTGAAAGGCTTATGTGGGCATAGCACGAAAAAGGTTGTGAAACACTGGGTTAAATTAATTTTGAAAATATTTTAACACTGACTTTCGTTTGCGTAATGCATTTGATTAAATGTAATATTTATTTTCACTTTTTAGTGTGTCTTAAACCTATCTTTGCTGGAAAATCTTTTGTAAAACCTTTTAACATCGCATTCTCACAAAATCTCGGTTCAATTGACTTAACTCTTTACCTAGGCGTGAAACTACAGGTCGACCTGAGCTCACCCACTCACCCGACACTCACCCGCGAAGCAGACGCGGTCAAACACGATGATTTAAGGGACAGTTGCAACCCGCCCCGTCGACCCTGTTGTCCAGCCGTTCACAACTTCACGAGAAGTCTTAAAACGTCACGTGTAAACAAATAGTTCACCATCCAGCCACACGATGGAAATTCAAGTAGAGATGAAATCTTTATTAAAAAATCGCTCAAAAATACAAATTTTTTTTTTAAAATTAGAAGAGACAAAACAACTAATGTGTCAGCACGAGATGGCGAATTACTACTTTGTTTAGATATACAATAGCTACAATGGTACACACTCTTTAGCAATGTATACCACTCTGCTCTGAATGGGCTGCTTTAAAGTTTCAAATAAACATGCTTGCTTCTTTTTTTTTTTTTTTTTTTTTTTTTTAAACTCTTTAGCAATGTATACCACTCTGCTCTGAATGGGCTGCTTTAAAGTTTCAAATAAACATGCTTGCTTCTTTTTTTTTTTTTTTTTTTTTTTTTAAAAACCAACAGAAACTTCTCCCTTTTAAGTAATGCAATCCTTCCAAGTATAATAAAACACATCTCTACCATCTCACATGCCTCCTTCATCCCAAAAAATAATAAATGATAAAAAATAAATAAAACACACCCTCCACTAAACACCTCGCATTCCGCTCATTACTATCTGCAAAGTATCACTAACATCTGGCACATGCTTCGGACGTCCAGCGTTATTCGACTGCCCAATTTAAAGGTCTATTTTCGGAGAATAATCCTAGAAAAATGCTCGTATGTCTTCGTCGCACGTCTGCAGCGTTCTGACACCAACAATTTGTTTCCAGACAGCTGAGGCCGTGGGGGTTCTTTGATTTAATGAAGCAAAAAGATACATTATGGTGCAGATTTTATGCAAAGCGTCTCTTTTATTGCAGGATTTTACTACCAATTATAACGTCCCCTGTGACATTAATAGATGTAGTTGTGAACCAACCTTCAGAAGTAGTTGTAAAAAATTTAATGCAGTCAGATCTAACTTCGACTGCTTTTAACTGTAAATAGCTAAAATCAAGCGAAGGGAAAGGGTTTAGTCTTACAGATCGAGAGTATTTTGATAATTATCATTTTTTATATGTCCACTTATAAGGGAACAGTCGGACATGTTTGCTCACATCATTATCGTCTTGAATGTGTTCAGAGATGAGGCAACAGTTGGTCATGTTACTTATGTCATTATCATCTTTTATTTGTCCACAGATGAGAAAACAGTCAGACATGTTACTGACAGCCATCTACGTCACATTTACTATCACTTATGTCGGTAAGTAATTATGTTTAATAAACACTTTTTTTTTTTTTAAATTTGTTTGTGGGCTTACCAGATTAGGTTTGAGGATGAACCCATTTCCAGGTTGTAAGATGTACATGGATTATGGTGAATTCTGAAGATAAAGTACCAAGGTAAAGACCACCGCTATCTACAAGTCTTTAGCCATCAGAGTGAAACAAACAAATGTCCCGATTAAAAAATGGTTTAGACAAACAAATGACCGTCATAGAATTGTAGTTATGTTTTCATAAAGTTCCAGTGATGACAGCAAACACTTTAGTTTGTGTATTAGCGATGAATTTGTCAGCTCTGTAACAACATAACATAACAACACTATCAAAACCACCATCCCAACCACCCCTAAGTGGCCATAAGTCCCAACTCTCCAAGTCTGACCATAAGTCCCAACACTCCCAGTCTGGCCATAAGTCCCAACTCTCCAAGTCTGACCATAAGTCCCAACACTCCAAGTCTGGCCATAAGTATCAACACTCCAAGTCTGGCCATACTTCCCAACTCTCCAAGTCTGGCCATAAGTCCCAACACTCCCAGTCTGGCCATAAGTCCCAACTCTCCAAGTCTGGCCATAAGTCCCAACACTCCAAGTCTGGCCATAAGTCCCAACTCTCCAAGTCTGGCCATAAGTCAAAACTCTCCAAGTCTGGTCATAAGTCCCAACTCTCCAAGTCTGGCCATAAGTCCCAACTCTCCAAGTCTGACCATAAGTCCCAACTCTCCAAGTCTGACCATAAGTCCCAACTCTCCAAGTCTGACCATAAGTCCCAACTCTCCAAGTCTGACCATAAGTCCCAATACTCCAAGTCTGGCCATAAGTCTTAACTCTCCTAATCTGGCCATAAGTCCCAACACTCCAAGTCTGGCCATAAGTATCAACATTCCAAGTCTGGCCATACTTCCCAACTCTCCAAGTCTGGCCATAAGTCCCAACACTCCCAGTCTGACCATAAGTCCCAACTCTCCAAGTCTGGCCATAAGTCCCAACAACCAAAGTCTGGCCATAAGTCCCAACACTCCAAGTCTGACCATAAGTCCAAACTCTCCAAGTCTGGCCATAAGTCAAAACTCTCCAAGTCTGGCCATAAGTCCCAACACTCCAAGTCTGGCCATAAGTCCCAACTCTCCAAGTCTGGCCATAAGTCAAAACTCTCCAAGTCTGGTCATAAGTCCCAACTCTCCAAGTCTGGCGATAAGTCCCAACTCTCCAAGTCTGACCATAAGTCCCAACTCTCCAAGTCTGGCCATAAGTCCCAACTCTCCAAGTCTGACCATAAGTCCCAACTCTCCAAGTCTGACCATAAGTCCCAACTCTCCAAGTCTGGCCATAAGTCCCAATACTCCAAGTCTGGCCATAAGTCTTAACTCTCCTAATCTGGCCATAAGTCCCAACTCTCCAAGTCTGACCATAAGTCCCAACTCTCCTAATCTGGCCATAAGTCCCAACTCTCCAAGTCTTACCATAAGTTCCAACTCTCCAAGTCTGGCCATAAGTTCCAACCCTCCCATTCTGGCCATAAGTCACAACACCCCAAGTGTGGCCATAAGTCCCAACACTCCAAGTCTGGCCATAAGTCCCAACACTCCCAGTCTGGCCATAAGTCCCAACATGTGGCCCGCCACCACCCACTTTGTGGCCCGTGAGATAACGAAAAACTCTTTATTCTTATTATTTTCTTAATAGCTCCGCCCCCCGACCTATATTCTTTTTGCCCGCGTAAGTTATGTCCTATTTTCTTTTGGCCCGCACAAGTTTTTCATAATGTATTACGGCCCACCTTACATTTTGAGTTGTGCAGGCCTGTAGTATAGCGTAGGGCGTGGCCTATTTTCCACTTCAACACAGAGTTATTTTTAATCACCAAACTTGTCTAGTATGGCCTTGATATTGACATCACTGGGTAAATGTGTTGTGTCATCCCGTACCCACACCTCCCTTGGTTGGGAAAGCGTTGTAAACATTCGAATGTGTTCCGCTGGTTCTAAAGAATACCATTGTGTTATGCAATTTATAGAATTTCTCTACTAGAACGTTCAGATTAAATTTACCAGATATATAAAGTTGTGTCACTGTGTGTGTAAAATTAATATTTGCATTTTGAAAAGTGTATCGTCTTTACTTGCTGTACGTTGATACACATTTTTCTCATGTACTCAAACTTGTAATTTTTGTAGAGAATTAAATAGTATAATTACATTTAATATTGTTAGTATCACACGCTTTGGTATCGCTTTGCGTACTGTTTTTCCTCCGTCCTTTGTTACGTATTGTTTATTCTATGACCCAAATCTAAACACCGATTTAACCTACAAACCCATTACGGTACGTAACAGCGAAACTGATAGGCGATAATTCTAGTAAGAATCTAAATCTCTCTATAACTCGCAGTAACGGATAAGTCAGACAACTTCACACAAAGTGTCCCCTCTTAAGTGAATCCCTGTAAACAATTTTGAGCCTTCCCATTGTTGACCACTTGTTGGCACGAAGCAGTCCCCTGATATACGCACGAAAAAAAAGCCAACACAATCTAGCAGTACATGGCCCGTGATTCAGATTTGAAACCAGGGGTCATAAATCTCCTCTAGCTAACGTCATAAACAAGTGATAGAACATATCAGACGTAGACGTGCTGACGAATTCCCTAGTTGTGAGACGACACCACGACCCACCTTCACAACGCGATAAATTACCCTTTAAAAGTTGCAAAAAGTTACTTGGCTTTATAGCTCGACAAATGTGCCTGCAAGGAAACAGTTTGACAACCAGTGTCTAACTCCTATAAGTATACTTTAGCCCTTTTATGTCACTTGAAAACCAGTGTCTTACTCCTATAAGTATACTTTAGCCCTTTATGTCACATGACCAGCTGTGTCTTACTCTTATAAGACCAAGTATACTTTAGCCTTTTATGTCACTTGACCAGCTGTGTCTTACTCCTATAAGTATACTTTAGCCCTTTTTGTCTCTAAACAACCAGTGTCTTACTCCTATAAGTATACTTTAGCTCTTTATGTCACTTGACCAGCTGTGTCTTACTCTTATAAGTATACTTTGGCCATTTATGTCACTTGAAAACCAGTTCTTACTCCTACAAGTATACTTTAGATCTTTATGTCACCTGACAACTAGTGTCTTATTCCTATAAGTATATTTTAGCCCTTTATGCAGTGTCTTACTGTTATAAGTATACTTTAGCTGTTTATGTCACTTGACAACCAGTGTCTTATTCCTATAAGTATATTTTAGCCCTTTATGCAGTGTCTTACTGTTATAAGTATACTTTAGCTGTTTATGTCACTTGAGAACCAGTGTCTTATTCATATAAGTATACTTTAGCCCTTTATGCAGTGTCTTACTGTTATAAGTATACTTTAGCTGTTTATGTCACTTGAGAACCAGTGTCTTATTCCTATAAGTATATTTTAGCCCTTTATGCAGTGTCTTACTGTTATAAGTATACTTTAGCTGTTTATGTCACTTGAAAACCAGCATCTTACTCCTATCTATCTATCTATCTATCTATCTATCTATCTATCTATCTATCTATCTATCTATCTATCTATCTATCTATCTATCTATCTATCTATCTATCTATCTATCTATCTATCTATCTATCTATCTATC
>CAXITT010000075.1:470261-507664 GCA_964033795.1 Lymnaea stagnalis
CTTAAAGGGTGTCACATGCAAAAAATTTTAAAAACCCTTTATCTATTTTTGGCTTAGTTGTTTTCTTCATTTATATTTTTTTTTTTTCTTTCGTTTTTTTAGAAGTAAAAAAAAAAAAAAAAAAAAATTTGAATACTTTGAAAAAGGTGCTCTTAAAATCCTTATAGTATTCCAATCAATGACTTTTATACCCAAATGCAGGCCTGCACAACACAAGGCCCGCCAGGACCACCTTGGCGGTCCGCAAATTACGAAATATTCTTTGTTACTATTATTTACTTAATAAATTTGGCCCCTGTCCCATTATCTTTCTGCCAGCACAAGTTTTTCATACAGTATTACGGCCCACCTTACGTTTTGAGATGTGCATGTTTTCTCACTTCCAAACTTCCAACATTCAAACGAATTCAAGTCATTCAAAAAATGTTGGTCGCAAAATCTCTAGTCTCGAAATATTTTTAAACTGTAATTTGTCATTACTCCCGCCTTTCATTGTCAGACGCCTCATTCATCATTGGCTGGTCTGACTCTTGGCTGACTCTTGACTGACTCTTGGCTCGGTCGGTAGAAACTTTACCGTAAGCGTTCACTTTGCAGCAGTTCATGTTTCCAAGTACCGGACCGACGCTATGTTAAACCATAAAATCCAATAAGTGTTTGTTACAAGATCACAAGTTTGTTGTATGCCCTAGCTAAAACACTATTCCCACTATGTTATAAAGAAGACTTCTATGACACCATCTGAAAAGGAACTATCATTTTCTGCGTAAAAAAAAAAATAGCAACAAAGAAAAAAATGATTTGCCAATTTATTATTCAGCTTCCGTGAAGCGGAGATTATAATGTCATCATAAAAGTTTATTTTTAAAAGGTTTAAATGAGATTTGTTGCTGACGCTCACAAACACATTCGCCTTTGATTTTTTTTTTTTTTTTTTTTTTTTTTTTTTTTTTTTTTTTTTTTTTTTGTTGCCTTAATGGCAACTTTGCTGGAAGAAATAATGGACGCTGTAAACCACGGAGACGCTAAGAGGTCACGGATTATCTTGAGTTTATATGGAAAAAAAAATAGAGTCCATTAATGTGGCCTAATAAAGAGATCCTTTGAGAAGCTATTGCAAACATCCCGTGGATGTAACACAAATAGACTGAGTAAAGTAAATTCTTAGCGCAAACATCCCGTGGATGTAACGAAAATAGACAGAGTACTGTACATTCTCATCTAAAACATCCGTGGATGTAACGAAAATAGACAGAGTACTGTACATTCTAATCTAAAACATCCCGTGGATGTAACGAAAATAGACAGAGTACTGTACATTCTCATCTAAAACATCCGTGGATGTAACGAAAATAGACAGAGTACAGTACATTCTCATCTAAAACATCCCGTGGATGTAACGAAAATGGACAGAGTACTGTACATTCTCATCTAAAACATCCCGTGGATGTAACGAAAATAGACAGAGTACTGTAAATTCTCATCTAAAACATCCCGTGGATGTAACGAAAATAGACAGAGTACTGTACATTCTCATCTAAAACATCCCGTGGATGTAAGACAAACAGAATAAGTTAAGTAAATTCTCATTGCAAGCATCTGGTAGAAGTAACAGAAATAGACAGAGTACTGTAAATTCTCATGAAGAAAATCCGTGTTTTATTGTCCCTTTAAAGGCTATATCACAATATAATTAATCACTTTAGAATAAGATTTAGTAGTCATAAAAGTCATTAGATTAATTATTTTTAAGATCAAAACATACACTTCTTTTTTTCTTCTTTTTTTTTTTGGCCCAAATATGTAATACATGTTTCTTTAAGAACCCATAATGGTCATTTTGACGAGACATTCATTTTAAATTTACCTTTATAATACATTGTAATCTTCTTCAGATTTAAAACTATTCAGTTTACCAGTCAAGGCTTCCAGAAATTAGTTTTGTTGTCTCCAAAATCTGAGAAGCATTTCGTAACAAATATTTGATGTTCAAAGTCGTGTAACTCTTCCATTTCCATTCTCCTCTTGCTTACAGTTTGTGTGTCCCCTGACCTCGGGGCGCCTGACAGCAACAATTTAAACATGGAGTTTACGCCCGACGACTCGGCCGCTGGGGGGCTGGACACGAGCCTGGACAATTCTAACGCCACGCCCATGGTCATAACAACACCTCCGATGACGACCTCAACCACACCGACCACCACCACCACCACCACTCAGCCCACCACCACGACGGTGAAACTAAGCACCACTTCGAGCAGCACCACATCCACCACCACCAGAACGTCGTCCACAACAAGCCGAACCACGCCGACAACAAGTACTACAACATCGACAACCACACCAAGACGCACGACAGCTGCGTCTACGACATCGACGACCCGGACCACCCCAAGGGCGCCAACAACGCCCCCACCCACAACGACAGGTAACTTTGTCAGAACTGTTGTTTGCGACCGGAGGGGGGGCGACGAGAGGGGGTAACGATCGGGGGTGTAACGGGGGGGGGGCGAAAGGCAATTGATGACGTCAGTACTTTGTCTGTAGGGACTTTCATTGTAACAACGAAAAAAGAAAACCTATTTTCAGAATTAGGAGCTCTTAAGACTAAGATCAATAGTCAGTGATCAAATGGCCAACCAACGAAAAGTATCAAAGTTATAAAATAAGAATGGTTGTTAATAACATTCTCGATATGTCTAAGTAAAACTGGGTTAGTCAATTTTTGTACAAAGTACAACTTGTATCATCCAACCTACGCACGTCACAGGGTGTTTATTATAAACGTCACGTTTACAAATGAAAACAGACAAGCGTACATGGGAGACAAATGACACACACTATTGTAATCTCAGGGTAGACAACCACCTAGTGTTTGCTTTTAGTTTACCACTGAAGAGCACTTTAACAAACAAACAAAAGTTAAGCCCAAGGTTTGGGAAAATCGAAAATAAAAACTGTCCATTTCTCTAAAGGTTTATATCTATTTGTACAAGAGATTAACATTGCAAATAAAACAAATCTCATTTTCTCTATAGGTTTATATCTAATTGTACGAGAAATTAACATTGAAAATAAAAAAATCCATTTCTCCAGATAGGTTTATATCTAATTGTACAAGAAATTGACATTGAAAAATAAAGACGACTTACCCCCTTAAAAATTTAAACCGTTTTTCTACACATATTTCTTATCATAGCTTCAGGGGCGTCTTTTAAGGTTTAATTGGAGGGGGGGGGGGCAAAACAACTTGGTCGGCTTGTTAAGTTGTTTCTTACTGGTTTGCGCCACAGAACATAGCAATTTAAATAAAACCTGCAAAATGAGGGAGGGGGGGGGTCGAATGTCCCACCCTGACCTACCCAAATGATGGCGCTGAATAGCTCCAATAGAAAATATAACCACAGTAGTCCATCATGTAATCTTTGAAAGATACGAATCACTTGTGTTCGATGTGCTTTCTTAGGTGGGCGGCGCACATGTTAGAACTCAAAGAAGTAGTTCCGTATTTATTTATTTATTTATTTAGGCATTTTTATATAGCGCTTATCATAAAGCTCTAAGCGCTTTACAATTATTAAAACATGTAAACTAAGTAAATACAAATGAGACACTAGGATAGTAACTACTATACTATAGAAACAATGAAAATGGCTATAAAACGAGGACACTTTGACACTTCAGGATCAACCCGAAACAGAAAATGAGGTAGGGCAAGGAGGGTGCATCACAGGTCATAGGCGGACCTAAACAGATGAGTTAGACGAGGTTTCACTATGACGTATATGGAAGGGGAGCTGGTTCCAGAACGTGGGCCCATGGAAGCAGAAGGAGCGTTCACCGATGGTCTTAGTTTTAGTTCTTGGGATTGAGAGGGTTCTACTGTCAATGGTATCAATAGTTGAAATAATCCAACGTTTAGTAGTACATTCACGTTTACCAAATTATATATATATTTTTTTAAATTGTGTTTGTGTGTGTTTAATGGTTTTTCTTTAAAACTATTGATGTGCTTAGAAAACCTTATAAATAAAAGTTAATTTTCTCAAATGTATACGAATGTTGCGGGCTTTTTCGTGAGTATGTTGCCTGTTCCTGAGGAGGTGGTAGACCCATCAATCTAATAGGTGTACTGTTGAATTAACTGAAAACATTTATTTTTGTTTTGTTTCAGTGAAAAACGATTACAACCGGCTACCAACCCAATTCCCGTACGACCCCAATCCACCATTTAATCCATATCCGAATGGCTGGGGGTTTCCCAATCATCACAATCCACACAACCAGCATAATCAACACGGCACTGGACAATGGTCAGGAGGAAGATTGAATATTCCATGGTGGATGTTGCTTTTGGAAGAAGTCTAAATCAAATGACATTTATAATTTAAAAAAAAAAAAAAATTGTGAAGGCACAGCGCGTCAATTATAATTTCAACCAATGAAATTACAAAGCCTACAGCCAATCAGATCACACCTTCACCACACCATGGCAGATTTATACTGCCTTTTGTGATTGGTTCCTTAACAAACATAAGAGCCTGGTTGTATCATGGAATTTAGAAGCGATATTTTTTTTTTAATGTTCAAACGAAATTAAAAGGTATTTATTTTTTATTTTTTAAACTTGGACGTTAAAAGTTTATCTGGCATAACATGACTTTTTAAAAATTCTTTCTATTTATTTAGGCCAAATTTTATGAAAATAAATAATTCATTTGGACATCAACCTTTATAAAAATCAATTTTTTAATCTATTTCAGATTACAACTAAATAAATCATTTTCCCATAATGCATTTATAACTTTTAAAGACATTAAAAACGGATAATGAAAATAAGTCATTTGTATGGAAATGAATTATTTTTTTGTTGTAAATAATATGAAGTCATTTCATTTGTGTCTCGTCGCAAAACATGTAAAGTCATAAAATATTAACAGGCTGGGAAATTAACTGGTGTATAAGGCTAGTAAGTTAACTGGTGTATACGGCTAGGAAGTTAACTGGTTTATATTTAATGCAAGAAAATATTGCATTCCACCATGTGATCTAACAAATGGAGAAAAGCTTAAGCTGAAGCCGATTGCAATGAAAAGTGATTTTAATTTTTTCCCTATTAAAAAAATTAATCCAGTTTTCTGTGGATTTCTATCAAATAGGTGTAGACCTAATTAAAGAAGTGAATTTCATCTTCAGTGTGACGATCAACAGTGTAAGAATCTCAGGCCTAGATTCACAGATTATTATATTTTTATTAAATTCTAATTTTTGTTGTTTATATTTGCAATGAAAAATTTATTTATTATTTTTAAAATCACAATTTTTATGACAGCCATATTATTGTCTATAACTAGTTTTTGTGTTTGGAATTTAGGTCACGGTATAGAAAAATTAATATGAACTTTCTTATAGATCACATGCAATGAACAATGATTGCTTGTACCCTCTGTTTATAGTACACTCAAACCATCTCAGTTATAGCTTGAGTGTTTGTTTATGGTACACTCAAACCATCTCAGTTATAGCTGGAGTCTTTGTTTACAGGACACTCAAACCATCTCAGTTATAGCTGGAGTCGTTGTTTTATAGGACACTGCCACCGGCTGAAGAAGCAGAGGTATTTGGCCCTGCTGTGAATATTTTTCGCCCAAAAAATCAGAAGAAACACAAATTGACTAGTACAAACAGAAGTCGCTATAGACGGGGTCAGCTTTTATTTTAGTAGTAGCAATCTCTTCGGTTTTGTCTTCATTGTTAGTGCACTGAATGCGCCTTGCCAGTCTTGTGGGTATTAAATGAAAGCGTTTTTCAAGTGTATCACATGTCTTTCTGGACATGACATTTAACATTAATATTGGGTAAAATATTACAACTCAAGTCTGAAGATCGATTCAAAGAATTCATTTGATTCAACTGTATGAAGTGAAGTATGAAGTGCATCGAGAGGATTCGAAACTGACACCTAAGTATTTCATGATAAATGTAATAATTTCACAAATTATTATTTTTCCCAGAATAAATCGATAAAGTCACTTAATCTACAATTATATATTTTATTCTAGTATTTCAGTTTCGTTGCAACTATACCAAATATACTTTTAAATTCCAATTTGGTACCGTTACCGGCACTCAAGCTCAAAATAACAAATCCATCAAACAATACTAACACGTAAAAAAACATACAATGGGAAAGGACTTGAGTTTAGCGTTCAAATGACAAGAAGGGTATCTTTCTATTACTTATAGAAGAAAGGCTTTTGTTTTTTTAACAATCTTATTGAAGCCATATAATGCACAATTATTATTTTCTTTGAAATTTATTTTTAACTTACTTGTTTTCAAAAGTATAGCATTCAAATTACGAGGAGATACTAAAAAGAATATACTGAACAAAATAAAACTGATGAATTATATTATTTATGGTCTTTTTTTTAAATGAATCTGATTAGAAAAGGATATATTGTGGTCAGTATTAACATCAGTAAAAACAGATACTTTGTGAAATAAAGAAAAAAAACATTACTATTCAATGAATGAAGATATGGAAAGAACACTTTCCACAGTAACGGATGGTGTCCTGCTGACATTAAATACATTTTTATTCATTATTATTTCCCATTAAAATAATTGACCTCCACAAATTTGACACAAAGCTGCAGCGGCCGACATGTTGGTCGATTTAAAGATTTCATTTTTAAGCTAATAAAAGCTATTTTGATAAAATCCTCCACAGTAACAGTTCGTGTCCAGCTGATCGTAAAGAAATTTTTATCAATGATTCCACTCGTCAGGTCTCACATGCTTGTCAAGCTCTTGTTTTCACCAACGGTCAACCCGTTTTTTGTAGTTATGGGCTCTTGTCAGTAAATAACGATAACTCTGGGGGACAAGGGAAGGAAATATCATATTGCAGTGTCCTATAAACTTTTGCCATTCCAAACCAAGCAATTGACTTGTGCAAGCATATTTGAAATGTTAAGCCATGAAAAAATAATATAACTTGAATAGGCACGAGAAATTTGCCTTGCCAGATTGAACAGACCGACCAATTTTTACAGTTGGGCATTGATTTTACCATTAGAAGACCTCGAATCTCACAGAAGGTAACAAGACCCATATAAGTTTTCGTGCGAGCTGATCTAACATTTTAAAGTTGATAAAGTATCGAACTTGCTTTAATAATTATCTAAAGGACTTTTATTTGAAAAGTTTACTAATATTGAGAAATGTTCCCTGTAAGTGTAATTGTAAAAGGAACATTTTATAATTCTTTTTTCTTCAATAGACACAAGGGAAACATGGAGATTTGAGAATGTGACTCCAGCTTGAGTTATGTCCCTGTAGTTTAATTCGTCGATTGCCTTTCTGGTGTTCACGTGACATCGTGATGTCAAAATGATAAATGATGGTGTCTGAGTATGAACACCGCCGTGACCTAATGATCTCTACATTCAAATACCTTGTTTAACATTGTCCTTCAATTTATTCACTGGACTCTGTTTTATAACTTTATAAACACAATCATGAGTTTGAAGAAGAGTCTGAATAAAAAAAAATGTGTTCCACAATACTGTATTAGAAATTACTGTTAACATTTTTAACTTAATTCAAAATGAAGCCTTTTCAATTAACATTAGTTTGTTTGTTTTTAAACTACGAGAATTATGTCACGTGGTGCACACAATGCTAGTTTATACAATTACAAAACAATTTTTATTTCTGGTTTTTATAAAAAAAATTTTTACCTTTTTAATGTTTGAAAAACAACCTTGAATTTTTAAATGTAAATTTGTTTGTATATATTTATTTATTTTGCGCCATCTATTGGCTGATATTTTCAGTTTATTTTAATAATACGTCGATTAGAATTTGTTTTTAAAATATCCACTAAATAAAGAATTATCTTAAAAGTGTTTCATGGTTTCTCTATGCCTTTTTTGTGCACATATTGAGAGCTACATATCTTGCAGTTTCTATATGTTTATGTGCACTTACTGAGAACAACACAACGTATAGTTTCTATGTGCTTTTTATGCATATGTAAAGTGATACATGTCTTATTGTTTCTGTATGTTTTAATGGAGAGATGGCTCACAATGAAACAGTAGCCAATCAAAAAGCACTCCCTGGAGTTAATGCAATAAAAACAACATTGTTAATAAATGTGATGTCTTTATTTGAAGTGAGCTAAGCTTCATTTCAAGAATCGCATCTGCGTATCTAGAGCTAGTACCACTTCCGTCCACGGAAAAAAACTCTGCAGTTGGTAGAAAATCCAACCACCCCCCTCCCTTCATACTCGCATAACNAAGCTTCACTAGAAGCTACGTCTAACAGGAACTAATGCTATCAATGTGAGCCTCGGTTTTTTTTTTTTTGCATTTAGGCATGTCTTTTAAAATGCAAATAAAGGGCGGTCACTCTATTCTGTCATTTGTAAAAAGAATTTTAGCGCCTTTTGTGGATTACTGTCAAATACGCTATGACAGCTGTCATGAGGGGAGTTGGGGGGCACGCCTTTTGTGCATGACATACCAATCCAGTCATAATTCACGAACAAAATTTAACGATTCGTCATTTCAAAGGAGTGTCTGCCCCCGAGCTTGAAAGCATATTTTTTAACCGTGATGTTAATCCTGCCTGCACTTTATCGCCGTGTCCGTCAGCGCGATGACGAATCAAACTTCATTTTCAAACCAAACCGCAATCTGTGTTAAATATTAGACCACCGGCAAAGTCTTGAGGTGGAGGTAAATGCCAGCAAACACTTGAAACTGCCGCGTCTTGAATGAGCTAGCGCGTTTGTCAATGGTGCGTAGGTCAAGACGCCACGAAGACGCCACGTGTTCCCTGGGATGTCAAGGAGGTTGTGTTGTGCAGATGGTGTTGGAAATGGGTCTCTCTACGGAGGAAAAAATTCATAGCTGACCATCATTTTTCTCGTACGGAAGAGAGATTTAATCAGACGTCAACCAAGTAACAAAGTGTTGCTGTATGTTGTTACGAGATATCACCGTCAAGGGAGTGTACTCTGTTCATTCATGGAAGAGGAAGTCTGATGTACCAGTACGTTTTTTTTTTTGTAATGAGAATTACGCCAATGTTCTCTAGCAGTTTCTGCATTCGCCCTTTGAAGCTTACGAGGACTAGCCTTCAAACCGAGCATCAGCAATACGCCCTTCACCGATTGTGTACCTGATACACGTCGTACAACACTTGGTTGAGCCAGACATGAGAGTCAGGCTGATGCATTGTTGAGATTGCTCTCTGTGGTGTACGAGGTTGCAGATTTTTATAGGCATTGCTGGCTCTTCGACGAAAGTCACATTCATTTAAAAGTTAAATCAGACTTCCCCCCTCCGTTGACAGAGTACCTTCCCAGAGCCGTGTTAATTGGTGTCCCTTTGTTCAAATGTCCCTCTTAGCATTGTTCTCTCCCTTTTCAGAAGCACGGCCACGCTTAACGTTCACCGAAGTATGAGCTAAAATATTGCTCAACTAAGAAGACTTTGTCCTCTGTGCAAAAACTGCTCAACATATAATCCTCTTCACTTCTATGGTCACGTGGCAGGTGGACCTATGCCCCGTTGACAGACGCAAGCAGGCAATCAAGATGCAGGAGGTTCAGCCATGCTGTTTTGGCGCATGAATTAATAAATGATGATATTGCAATCGCTGGTAAAATAGTCCGACTAAAAAGAAATTGCATTCAGTAGAAACATAGAAACAATTTAATCCGTAGAAACATAGAAATAATTTCATCCGTAGAAACATGGAAACGATTTAATCCGTAGAAATTAAATAGTTCGACTAAAAAAAATTGCAATCAGTTGAACAGCATGTTGAAACATAGAAACAATTTAATCCATAGAAACATAGAAACAATTTAATCCATAGAAACATAGAAACAATTTAATCCATAGAAACAATTTAATCCATAGAAGCATATAAAAAATATAATCTATAGAAACATAGAAACAATTAAATCCATAGAAACATAGAAACAATTTAAATCATAGAAGCATATAAAAATTGGAACAATTTAATACATGGAAATAATGCAATATATAGAAAAACATAGAGACATGTGTAAACATTTCTCATAACATTTCTCAAAACACTTCTTCACACAATAGTTAGAAATATTGACAGAAAATGAACGGCACTTATGAACATCTCAATGGACAGTTAAGACAGACAGCATAAACAGACAGCACAAATAAATAAATAAATTCAAAGCCCCTTTTACATCTATTGCACTCCTTTTTTTGGACACCCATCCCCCTCCCATCTGTCTGCTTTATACAGTTTCTCATTTTAAGGTTGCCTACTTATCCCGGGATCCCGGAAAATCACGAGATAAACTCAATTAAAATAGATTAAACACTGAATTAAACTGCACAAGAGTTGTTTTTTCTTCTTCATTTTTATCATTTTTTAAATATATTTATTTTTTGGTATGGTCTATTAATGAATGATAAAATGAATGGTAAACAATATTAAAGTTAGTTGAGAGGTTGGTCACTTGCTGCTGGTTGCTTCATTTCCCATTAATTAGCCTGAGTAATATATAATTTTCGTATAATATGCTTGTTAAGCAATATTGTATTTGACCGCCTCAGTCCCCGGCTCAACCCTAGTAGGCTACATACAACTTGTAAGACCACAATGGAAGTTTCATGACCTAAAGACGCTATGAAGATCCCAGATTACAAGGCCAATGTCAAGCCATTTCAAGTACCAATTATACGTATGTGTTGTTTGTAAGTACGTCCGTATGTGAATAATTCTTGTTTTGAGGAATCGTTGCATAGTCTTGGGGAAGAACACGTCGTCACATTAAATAAGCGAGGCTGTACCACATTGTACCACATTACATCAGACTGCACGACATTGCACCACACTGAACCACACTGCAACACACTGCACCACACTACAAAACACTGCATCACACTGCACCACACTGCACCACACTGCACCACAGCGCATCACACTACACAACACTGCACCACACTACACCACACTGCACCACACTACACCACACTGCACTACACTACACCACACTGCACTACAATGCACCACAATGCACCACACTACACCACACTACACCACACTGCACCACACTGCACCACACTACACCACAATTCACCATACTACACCACACTGCACCATACTACACCACACTGCACCACAATGCACCACACTGCACCACACTACACCACACTGCACCACAATTCACCACACTACCCCCACACTGCACGACACTACACCACACTGCACCACAATGCACCACGCTGCTGCACACTGCATCACACTGAGCCTCACCGAACCACACTGCACAACGATGCACCACACTACATCAGACTGCACCACACTGCTGCACGATGCACCACACTGTCAACCCTATATCACACTACACCACACTACACCATCTTGAACACAATAAACCACACTACATCACACTGCACCACGCTTCTGCACGCTGCAACATACTGAACACACTGCACCACACTACGTCACACTACACCTCACTGAACCACACTGCACAACGCTGCACCACACTACATCAGACTGCACCACACCGAACTATACTTGTTCTTGATTACATACTGAAAGAAAAAGGGGTGAATGTATCTACAGGAGACTCTACACCAGTATTGCACAACCACAACATCAAAAGTGTAACGGCTTGCATAAAAAAGGGGTCTTATAGTCCCCTCTCGCAAAAGGGGGGGGGGTTAAAAATATTAAATGACATAATGAGGGTAAAATTATTCAAATAATTTATACAACTAGCACCATAGCCTGGTGAAATGAGGAAGTTGTCCACTAGAACCTGGTGAAATGAGAAACTGGTCCCCAAAACTTTATATTTTGGGAGACACACTACTCCACTGAATAAATGAGAGATAATGATTTCACACTATAACCCACAGCAATCATTTTCATGGTTTCAAACTTCAGTCAGCCCTGCACCCACCCTACCTATCGAGTAAGTAAAATAAACTAAATAATCTTAACGAAGATAAGGTTAAATGAAAGAAAGTACTTTAATAATTATAAATTATCGATAGTTTAAGAAGTTTTCTTCAACTGAAATAAGAATGATGCCAACCGTTCTCCAGTCTTTTGAACAGAAGTTCTGTAGATGTTTGTCTTCACTTGGCTCTGATGAGCCTTCCTCGTTGTTAACTCTTTAATACTAATACAATGTCTACCCAGTTAGTTTTTTTTAATTCACGTTCGACATTGGAATAGATCGCTTATTTTGAGTCATACAAACATACCAACCAAACTATCTATGAGATTGAGTGTCCTGCTTAGTGCAGGGAAAAAGGCAACAAAGACGCAAATAAAGACCAACCTGTTACTGGGATCAATGAGGTATGGAAGGATGCATTTAAATGTGAAACTCCTGGGTTAAAGTAAGAACATGGCCATCAGAAGTGGAGGAGTGGTCACAGCTAGCAAGGGGTTCCTTGACTCTAGACTTAGCGCGAATCGGGGGGGGGGGTGGGGGGTGGGGTGGGGGCAAATCCTCTGAGGGTTACACGGGGACCGCTAAAGACAAAACAGAGAAAACAAGAAATCGTGAAACGAAACATGAATAGAAATCTGTGCCCATTAAAGATCTAGCTCTGGGGTGACCCGCGAGCCTCGTTCTAGCTATGGGGTGACCCACGAGCCTCGTTCTAGCTCTGGGGTGATCCTCGAGCCTCGTTCTAGCNGGGGTGATCCGCGAGCCTCGTTCTGGCTCTGGGGTGACCCGCGAGCCTCGTACTGGCTCGGGGTGACACGCGGGCCTCGTTCTAGTTCTGGGGTGACACGCGAGCCTCGTTCTAGCTCTGAGTTGACCCGCGAGCCTCGTTCTAGCTCTGGGGTGACATACGAGTCTCGTTCTAGTTCTGGGGTGACACGCGATCCTCGTTCTAGTTCTGGGGTGACCCGCGAGCCTTGTTTTAGTTCTGGGGTGACCCGCGAGCCTCGTTCTAGCTCCAAGTTTTCTCATCTGAACGGCAGAGCGATTTTTTGTTGTATAATATTACGAGACTGCGCTATTTTTTTTCTATCGAATATTTCCATTTGTTGCTTTTTGGGTAGTTTGAGGCTAAGAATTCTTGTTCTAGCTCAGTGTTCGGCAAACTCATTAGTCAAAACAGCCAAAAATCAGCAGCAGGCTGCAGGACCAATAAAACCAATTTGAGCGCCAAATTTCTTTTCAGAACCCTGTTTAGTGGCCGCATTCAGGTCACTAAAGAGCCGCATACGGCACGCGAGACGCGATTTTCCAGCCACTGTTGTAGCTCAAGACAAACACATCTTCAATAAGAAAAAAGATTAAAATCCTTTTAAATTATTTTTTAAAATAAATAACAAAAGAGAAATAACTGTGTTTATAATGAGGTTTGGTACAACTAATTATAATATAATCTCCCTTCATAATTGTTAACGAAAAATAAACTGAGGAATTTATATTATTATTATTATTTTATTGACATTTCTCTTTTTTAAAGAATATGAGATAAGAAACAGGAGTCTTGTTTGGTGAACTATTCCACAAAGATTTATGCAAATAAAATTAAATAAAACTATTTTGAAAATTTTATTGAACAAGGTAAACATTGGTGATGTTCGTTTATTTTCTCTTCAAATCAACTAGTTATTAAAGGAGTTTCCCTAATGGAATCATCACTTATAGAAATTATGAGCTAAATATATGTGCTACATGTCAACAGATGAAATACCGTGTTATCCAGAGGCGTGCCGAGGACCTATGGCGACCACAGCAAGAATTCGAATCTCGCCCCCCGTCAAAGATTTAGAGGCTCTAACTTTATTACGCAAGTGAGATTCCCCATGTAGTGTATCAGGACAGATGAATAAACAAAGTAGCACTAAGCATTTTTAGCTTATTTGATAAACCGGTGAATGAGGAAAAACAATTTTTATGTAAAGTTATATGTCACCAATATATAAAAATTATTTTTACAGCTTCAAGATTTTCGCCCCTCTTCAAGTACCGACCATGGAGCGCTCCTTTTTCCCGCAACCCACGGACATGTTACACTGGAGAAATGGGCATGTATGTCCTCGGGAACCTTAATTAAAGTATGCCATAAATGTCATTATTCTTGGAAAATATATAAATAAATAAATGCATGTTTCGAAGGGGGGGGGGGGAATCACAATTACGTCTTAGCCACGGTCGAAGCTTTTTCCTCGCACGGTCCTCTTTCAACAGCATCGGAATGCCTCTGATATCGCCAACATTATCTTGAACTTTTAGGAATCCTTACNAAAATATAAAAAAAAAAAAAAAAAAAAAAAAAAGCTCTATTCAAAGGTTTGGAAAAATAAGGTCCGCGGGCCACATCCGGTACACAGGTCACATCCGGTACACAGGTCACATCCGGTACACAAGTCACATCCGTACACAGGTCACACTCAGCCACTGAAGTCGGTTTATCTGACCGGGGAGGTTTTAAAGCCTGCATTAAAGAACAATAGGGGATGACATTTTCAAAGAGGTAATACAAATCCAATAGTTGGTACCATTTTTGTTTATTTTATTTAGGCATTTTTATAGAGCGCTTACCTTACAGCTCTAAGCGCTTTACAATTATTAAAAACATGTAACCTATTTAAACAGCTGAAGTAAAATAAAAATGAAAAACCAGAGACACTAGAATAGCAACTACTATATTAAAAATGGCTATAGAAACAGTAGCTTAAACATTAAAATGGCTTTAAAAACGAGTACACTTTGGCACGTTTTGGCCCATACTACAGGATCGACCCGAGACTGAAAATGAGGCAGGGCGAAGAGGGTGCATCACAGGTCATAGGCGGACCTAAACATTATTGATGTGAATGAGATAATGTAAACCAATGGCTTGGACTAAATTAAAAAAGGCGTTTCAAATGATGGTTTGAAAAAATCACAAACGATGAGGGCGAAGGTTCAGTTAATGAACTTTATACAATCCCATGGCCGCAATCGCCGTTTGTTCCGCGAATTTATCACTCAAATAAAAGCATAATAGCCGGAGTTACCTTAGCACACTCCTGACAGTTGAAATTTACTGGCGAAGGCTTTGTGAAAAAATTGTGTTGTTTTTCTATGAGAGCAGAGATTGAAATATTCTTTGAATTACATGAACACGACTATAGCAATACCAGAGCAGCCTTTAATTATTACAAGTAACAATGATTTTGGAAGTAAGCGGTTTTTTTTGGGTGTTTTTTGCAGATTTAACCAAACACTTCCATGTTTAGAATCTTGTATTTAAAAGTGAAACAAGGCCTTTGTCTGACATGCACACTGATGTGAAGGCCTTTCTCTGAAATATGCACCGATGTGAAGGCCTTTCTCCGATATGGGCACCGATGTGAAGGCCTTTCTCCGACATGTGCACCAATGTGAAGGCCTTTCTCTGACATGTGCACCAATGTGAAGGCCTTTTTCCGACATATGCACTAATGTGAAAGCGTTTCTATAAAAACTGTTGTTTCGACTCACTGCTAGGAAGAACTTGGTAATATTCAATTCCTATGCCGGCAAAGAAACGTAGCTCAGTCCCACTTGTGGTTGGGCAGTGAGTTCTTTAAGACTCGAGGCGGCAGTTTCACAATGTCATTTCCGGCCTGGATGTCAGCGTAAATGAAATAATAATAATACTAAGGAAACACAAAGTGTGGGTTATAACCGCAAGCGCCTGGAAAGGAAAGCACAGGACCGAGATGAATGGAAAATTCTTGTGAACGACCTTTGCTCCAGACGGGGTAAAAGGCATAAGTAAGTAAAGTAATAATAATGGAAGTTATCGATCTGCAATTAAATGATTTATTAAAATCAACATAAAAAAAGAAAACTGATAGATCTTTATAAGTGGCTCCCAGATGATCAATGTCGTCATCCCAAACCATTCGATGGTTGATTTGTTTCGATCTTTGTCACTAGCGACTTGTGTGAGAGGACATGCTCAGAATGAAACAGAGGAATTCTAGTAACATAAGAGACCCTTATCTGATGAATATTTGCAAGTGGTTTCGATGATTGGGCAGAACTAACTTTGAGCATCAACTAATTGTCATTACGCCAGAAAATCACCAGTTTCATGTTTCTCCTTGGTGTGATGAGAAAAAGATGATTGTGCTACTCAAATGTTTTCTCTCTTAGTAATATTTTATTTTAAATCTCAGTTCAATCAATGGAATCTGATTTATGTTGGAAAATAATCCAGCCTCTGGCTCCATGTTGCATGTAGAAAATAAAACAAACGTGTTTTTGCCATATGTGGGATATTCTGATCATAGATGTTGGTCACTTTCATTTCGGGGCTATTTACCCGGCCCTCACAGCCCAGTGACATCATCTTACCCGCCATGGTCAAAACTTGTTTGCTGCCCCCTGCCCTGCTCTCTCGGCTTTTGTTTTTAACATTTCTCTTATAATATGAAGGCATAGTTCGTTGTTGAAAAGTGAGATATCAGAGCACAGGTTCTTTGTGACTGATAAAGTAAATGAAAGTCTCAAATATTCAACTGATTGAAATAAACTGGAATTAAGCAATATTGTATAGGCTAAACAATTACACATTTTTTTAAAAATAGATCAATTATTTTTACTTTATCTTTTCAATCAATGTATCTCTCTCTATCTTTCTAGCTCTCGTTTATTCTCTCCCCCCCTCTATCTCTATCTCTCTCTCTCTCTCTCTCTCTCTCTCTCTCTCTCTCTCTCTCTCTTACACATACCATTTTTCATTCTCTTTCTCTCTCTTTTTTCACTCTTTATATTTCTTTCACTCTACCCCTAACTGCCACTTTTTCCACATAAACTTTCTAAAACACACTTTATCACATTATCTATATATTTCTTCCTCCATCATTGGCTGAAACCTACTCTCTGACTTGCGTGATCACTCCACCACTTACACACAAATAAAGTTCAATACTCTTTTGGCCTGAGATTCAATCTCTTTCAGCCCTGGCTATTGTTTTTGCGGATTGCCTCATCTGGTGGACATCGCCGTAAATTATATCTTCAAGGCAGGTCTCAGGGTCACGACCCTCCTCCCCCTTCCCCCACTGGCTCCGGCAACCACCACGTGAGCCACTGTCTCTTCTGCCATGGCTACAGAATTGGCAGTTTGGTTCCCTTCTGTCGTCAAATTTATGGAGGTAGCTGCGCGTCGCGCAATGACCTGTTCTCATCTGGGTGATGAGACTCTGGTCGCCTCTCTTGAGCGTCCACCAGGGGTCACTCTTGCTCGGTCGTGGCATTTTCCGGCCCAGTGGCTTAACCACTTGTTACGAAAGTGGTCTTCAACCAGGCGGTGACTCCCAGCTGAGTCATCGGCTTATCGGGTTGCGGCTGGGCCGCACCTTCTTTGGCCAAGATGTTCGCCCTGTCGTGCTGCGTTACCTCAACATGCGAAGCAATAACCTGTAGGGTTACTTTGCCGCCTTTGGCTTGAATGCTACCCAACGTCTCCGAAATGGAATTTATCATCGTGGTATCCGTAGAGCCCCATCCCACTTGCTCGAGAGCAGAGCGTGAGTCGGTGAAGACCACGACGTCCGGAAAGTTTTTCCTTTTGCTAGGCGTTGGTGGACTCTCTTGAGAGCAACCAGTATTGTCTCGATCTCCGCTTTGAAACTCGTTCTATTTTTTCCCACTAGGTCGGACAGCTCCTTGGGTGGAGCTATCTCTTTGTGATGCTGGATAAGAGCACCGTGGCCACTTCGTTCTTCCCTTGCGAAGTATGAGCCGTCTGTGTAGACTTTGACCAGGCTGTCTGGGTAAGCATTAATCGTTTTTTTGGACTGCCTCTAGTTGAGGTTCTGGTTGAGGCCTGGCTTTTGTGGCTTCAGTAATCGTCACGACAAGGCGTATTTCAGGTCGGGTGAGGCTTTCGTTGGGTCCCGTGCCAGGATAACTCTTACTTCTTCCCTGCTTTTGAGCAATGCCAAGTCTTCCTCAAGACTTTGGACCATGTCCATACAGGATGGTCTCTTTAATCTGAACTTCGATACCCATTTATCATGTAGCTGGAAGCAAGGTTCCTGTCTGTGAACTCCTCGGTATCGTTCCACTGTCGTTAGGACTGCCTTTTCCCTCCTGATTTCGAGTGGTTCGATGTCCCCCCAGGACTTCTACCGCCGCCGTGGGTGTCATGCGTATCGCTCCCCCCCACCATACAAACCTAAGTGCTCGCTTTTGGTTGCAGTACATGCCGCCTAGAGCTGTGTGGCTACTGAGGTAAAGGGACCCTAATGGTCTTGCGTCAGCGCACCAGTCGGTGCAGGCTAGCTTTTTCACCAAGCCCAATTTTTGTGAAGTTTCGGCATACAGTCGTGTATGTGGTTGTGGAGCTTTTGATCCAGCTTCACTCCCAAATACACTGGAGTCCGATCCCATTTAAGTCTTTACCATTGATGGTTAATTTTGTTGCCACTTTTAGCGTGTTCCTTCTATTCGTAAAATCGAATAAACCGTCCCGTCGGTATTCACAACCATTTTCCATCTGTTCGCAAAGGCTTCAATTCGGTGTAGGTCGTGTTGCAGCCGGATCTGCAAGGTTTTGATTTCTTTTCCCGAGATCCAAATTACTAAATCGTCCACGAACATCGCGTTCTAGGACTCCAATTCCTATTGCAGGTCATACCCAGGGGAAAAGTACCGAGGAAAAGTGTGCAGCGCAGGGCGGACCCCTGCGGGAGTTCATCCTCTAGGACGAGCTAATCGGATATGCTATTGACAACCCGTGGGGCAATAGTCCTGTTTCTCAAGAATTCCTCTACCCATGCGGACATGTTTCCAGAGATTCCCAGTTTCTGGAACTTAAACATGAGGCCTGTGCGCCACAATCGGAGGTCAAAGAACACGGCTACCCTGATTTTTCATTTAGAACTCATTTGTCGTGGACTGAACAAGGCGGATCACCTGATCCATGGGCTGTCGGCCCTTGCAGAACCCACCTTGAGTCGGTGGTAAGCACTTATTTTTCTCCAAAAATCAATAGAGTCTTCCATTCACCATATGTTCTGCTACTTTACTTACACATGATGTGAGGGATATCTGCCTGTAGCTGGTTGGTAAATTGTCTGGTTTTCCATCCTTTGGTATCGTGATGACTATTGCCTTTTTCCACGTCTTCAACAGTATGCCTGTAGTTCAGGTTCGGTTTATGAGAGCTAGCTGTAGTTCTCTCCCCTGTTTACCCAGGTTGGTTAAAATTTCGTTGTGAACCTTATCGGGACCTGGCGATTTTGCATTTCTACACCTGTCTAGTGCGTTTCGCAATTCTTCCATAGTAAAGAGGGACGTGAAAAGCTCTTGATTGGGCTCAATTCATTGGGCACGAGCTCCCTTTTCCTTTAGACTTCAGATTTGCTTGGTGTTTGTCCGTCTCTCTGGCTTTCCTTTTCACTTCAGCGAAGTGTTTATTGGGCGTCTTTGCTCTCTTTGCGTCGCTCGCCTCGACGCCCTTTTCAGATATGCAGTGACTGGGGATTCCTTTCTTTCCCATTCCAGAGAAATTTCCTAACAAGTTCCACACGTTCCGTCTTTCCTCGAGTTTCAAGCTTTTCACAGGCACTGACCCAATTCAATTTTTTAGCTTTTGTGGACTGCCATCCGAAATTCAGCCGTGAGCCGGTTGTAACTTGCAAGAGCAGCAGGCAGGTGTTTTCCGTTTCGCAGCTTGTTTTCGGGCTTTTGCTCTTCGCTTCATAAGGTCTTTCAGGTCTATGTTCCAGTAGGGCCTGACATTTGCTTCCCGTTCGTTCTGGGGACCATTTTCGAGCGACCTTCAAAATGGTTCCATTATACCTCTCGAAGACAGCAACAATGGTGCTCGCCTCGACATCTAACAGACTGAGCCAACCCATCTGGCTTTCCGGAACAGCCAATGTCACTTTTCACACCGTGTTTTAGTCGACCCAAGAGTGATCTCTAGTAGGATGGGAAGATGGTCACTCCCACTTTCGTTCAATACCTCCAGGCGCTGACTGGACGCTAGGTCCGCTGAAATTAGAGTCAGGTCTGGTCGGGACTTTTTGCTTTCCCCGAGATGGAGTAGGGTGGGCACACTCTCTCCGTCCTGTAACCTAATGAGATTCGTCTCGAGGCAGACTTCTTCCCCGTGTTTGCCTGACGCGTTTCGCTCTGGATAGCTCCACATGGGCGACTGGGCGTTGAAATCTCCTGCAATGATTGTCTTAGTGAAGACTCCCCCCCCCCTAGGGAGCGTGATTGGATTGCGAGGAGCATTGTAAACATTCGTCCCGGCGAATGTCTTGCCCAGTTTGGTTCCGTAACCGTTAGGGTATCCGCGTTCGAGTATTTTTTCCCCTCAACGACCTCCACCCTGAGGTCGTTTATTACCGCTGTGGTAATACCACGACACATTCCGCACTTGCAGTGGTAAAGCGAGTAGTCAGTAATGTGAAACGGCTTACCGTGCAGTAAGGGTTTTTGGAATAATGCTACTTCCACTTCAAGTTCGTGGAGCAGCTGGGTTACTTCGTGTGACTTCTGCCTGATCCCACACACATTCAGCTGTAGTACCACCAGAGCTTGTTCAGGATGGCCCATCGAACCCTTCCGTTCACGACAAGTCGCTTGTTGGCCTTGCGCACACCTGTCGCGCGTCACATGCGCAAGCGGGGACCGCTTCCTCGTGCGGACGTCAGCGGGGAGGCGATGTTGTCCAGGCCTCTAAACAGTAGCTCTTCATGGGGCCGCCCTGCGTCCCAGCAGCGGCAAGCACGGGTTTATGAAGTTCGTTGCCGCGACCTGCCTTAAAGATTCAATTGTCATACCCATAGAGTTTGGGTTTGGGCAGAAATCTTCCCATCCTTGAGGAGATGGCCTCGTCCAGGGAGTCATTCGGTCGGGACGTTGACCGTGGGTAGAGTTTTTTTGGCTTCGGGTGGTCGGGTCCACCTTATTAGTCAGGAACGCCGCGTAGAGGCAAGACCGTTGCGGATACCACCATTGGGACCTGCACTCACTGACTCGCACACCTTTTCCCACAGGAAATCATTCTGCCTCAAAATTTCTATCCAACCCCTTTCTCGATCTCTCTATTGGAACCTCTGTTAAGCAATCATCCTTCATTCACTCCATTACTGACTAACTCATTCACTCGATCACTGACTAACTCATTCACTCGATCACTGACTAACTCATTCACTCGATCACTAACTCACTCACTCGATCACTAACTCATTCACTTGACAACTGACTAACTCACTCACTCGATCACTTACTCATTCACTCGATCACTAACTCATTCACTTGACTACTGACTAACTCACCATCTCGATCACTAACTCATTCACTCGATCACTAACTCACCATCTCGATCACTAACTCACCATCTCGATCACTAACTCACCATCTCGATCACTAACTCACCATCTCGATCACTAACTCACCATCTCGATCACTAACGCATTCACTTGACCACTGACTAACTCATTGACACACATTCACATCTTCATTCCCGCTCACTTTCTTTCTCTCTGTACATTGCACTAATCCCGGCCTTTATCCCTCTCTCTCTCTCTCTCTCTCTCTCTCTCTCTCTCTCCTTCTCTCTCTCTCTCTCTCTCTCCTTCTCTCTCTCTCTCTCTCTCTCTCTCTCTCTCTCTCTCTTTTTTTTTATTTATGTACACACACTCACATCTTCACTCCCGCTCTCTCTCTTTCTCTCTGTACATTGCACTCATCCCGCCCTTTATCTCTCTCTCTCTCTCTCTCTCTCTCTCTCTCTCTCCCTCTCTCTCTCTCTCTCTCTCTCCTTCTCTCTCTCTCTCTCTCTCTCTCTCTCTCTCTTTCTCAGTAATTTCATTTATGTAGCTAAATTATTGACTGAATATTCTGAAATAAAAATGCATAACTTAAATAAAATACAAATTCTGAAGCAGACAAGTTCTAATAGAGAATAATTTGCTCTTATTTCTGTCCTAGTTCAGACGGAGTTGTCCCCACTTGGTATCCGCTTGCCAGACAACGCCTGCTTGCATGACAACGCCTGCTCGCATGTAAGGGACAGGGTGTGGCCTCCTGATAAATGATGATTAATTGCTGTTGTTGTTATTGTTGATCTGGTGTAAGGTAGTGCATCCGTCACTTACCTCTCTTAATGCATGTTAATATATGCAGCTATGTAAATTATTGTTTTAGAAATAATTAGGTTTCTTTAACATGGGGACTTGGGGGTTTTATCTCTTAATTTTATTTAAGCAGCCACCTGCACCCCACCCCCCCCCAACCTTTTTTTTTTCGGTCACAAAATTCATCGATTACATTCAATGAGTTATGTTTAAGGAACATTTTCATCTATAAATCAATCAATTTACTTAGCTGCCCTGTATATAATAATAATAATTAGTGGTCTTATATAGCGCGGTACCCAGCCTAGGACTGTGCTCACCGCACTGTATATAAAAAAATATTAGCAAAAGAGACATACTCATGACATTAAAATCAAATAAGTTTATGAAATAAAGAACAGCGTGTAACCAAAAAAAAAAAGATGTATATTCACCCACCCCACCCCAGAACTTTTACAAGGCAAACCATGGACGGAAGCCAGCAGGATCGTTTATCGGTCAGAGGAAGGGAATCAGTCAGGGTAGTATAGTTGAAATAAGATGTGTTTTGAGTGCAGTTTTGAAGGCCTGGGTGGTTGGTATATTGCGGATGTGAAGGTGGAAAAAAATTCCATTGTTTGGGGGCGCAGAAAGAGAAAGATGTTTTAGTGTGTGTCTTGGGAATGGACAGAATACGCGTGTATGCGGAGGAGCGAAGCTGTCGAAAGGGTGAATAGACAGAAAGAAGTTCGGTTAGATAGGAAGGGCAGGAATCCGAGAAAAAGTTGTGGTAGAGAACAGACAACTTGTAGTCAATGCGTGCCTGTATAGTGAGCCAATGAGTTTTGGTAAACCTGACAGAAGAGAGTTGCGATGGTCAAGACGAGAGAGAAAAAGAGCACAGACTAGAGATTTTGTAGCGCTAACTTTAAGGTAGTGGCGGATGGAGCTGATCTAACGGATAGCGGTGTATGCCGAACGACAAATGTGAGATATGTGTTTATCGAGAGACATGTTGTTAGAAATAATATAGCCAAGATTCTTAGCAGAGGGTGTAAACTGTATGTCGGAGTTACCTACTTGAAATGAGGTGGGAAGAGTTGAGATAGAGGATGATGTGAGATTCTGATTGAGGAGTTCTTCCGTTTTGTCATCACTAAGCTTCAACTTGCTGAGTGTCATCCATGACTTGACATCATCAATGCACCCCGTAAAGTCTGGACAGCGGATTCAACAAGAGATGGATGGGTATGCATGTATAGCTGTGTATCATCTGCAAATGACTGGCTCTCATCAGCATGCCTCCCAAGCAAGAGGAGCAGTGGTCTGGTATACAATGTGAATAGAATCGGGCCTAAAACAGACCCCTGTGGTACTCCATACACCAAATCAGCACTGCCTGAGAGACAGCCATCGACAGAGACCGCCTGCGTTCTATCAGAGAGGTAGGACCTAAACCAAGCCAAAACTGAACCAGAAATTCCAAAGTAATTTTCAAGGGTTTTGAAAAGGATTTCATGGTCAACAGTGTCAAAGGCCGCACTGAGGTCTAAGAGGATCAGGATGGAGACATTACCGCTGTCCATTGCGCGCAAGAGGTCATTACTGACTCTCAAGAGAGCTGTCTCTGTTCTGTGGAAATGTCTATAGGCCGACTGATTAGAACTGAGAAGAGAGTGGTCAATTAAATAAGCAAAAATTTATTTTAGAACTAGTTTTCAATTACTTTAGATAAAAATGCTAAGTTAGATGCAGGTCTATAATTTTTTAAATTATTTTCATCCAGACCGGGCTTCTTAAGCAATGGTTTGATGACAGCTGATTTGCAAAGAGGCGGAACAGTGCCAGAATATAAGCTTTCATTTAGTATGCGGGTTATCGTTGGGAGCAAGATATCTAATGACTCAAGCAACAGGGGGGTTGGGATGGGATCCAAAGAACATGACGCATGTTTAGATTTTAAAATTATACTTTTGACCTCAAGCTCTGAAACAGGTTTGAAAATATTGAATTGTGAAGTAAGACAAAGAAAAGGAGGCTATTCAAGGAGCGGCACATCAAGACGATAAAGCTCAGCGCGAATGCCAGCAACTTTGCTTGTAAAGAAATCACAGAAAATATCTGGTTGCTGTGGCAAAGGACACACCGAAGGAAGAGCAGTTCCTTTGTTGCTCCCTCTAAGGTGACTGCAAACATCAAACAACTGGCTGCTGGTTTTACCCATAGTTATCTTTTGGCTAAAATGCGTAGTCTTGGCACGACAAACAATCTGATTGACACGCTTCTTGGAATCCGAAAAGATCTGCTTAAACTCCACAAGACCTTGACCTTAACCACTTCTCTTCTGCACTGAGCGCCAATTTTATTGAACAATCCTGAAATATGGATGCCTCCTAGTTGGACAACGTGTACCAGGCCAAATCTAGGTTGGACATAACTCAAACGTTCCATGTTGTAATCTGGGTTACTGAGTCATAAATTGACCAACTGAGTCATAAATTGACCAACTTAGTTGACCAACTGAGTCATAAGTTGACTAACTGAGTCAGCTGACCAACTGCGTCATGTTGACAAAATAGCCAAAAAATGACTAACAAAGTCATAATGTGATCAACTGAATCATAAATTGACCAAGATCAACTGAATCATAAATTGACCAAGATCAACTGAATCATAAATTGATCAACTAAGGCATAACTTGACCAACTGAGTCACAAATTGACCAACTGAATCATGTTGACCAACTGAGTCATAAATTGACCAACTGAGTCATAATCTAACCAACTGATTCATTTATTGACCAACTCAGCCATTAATTGACCAACTGAGTCATGTTGACCAACGGTGTCATAAATTGACCAACTGATGTCATAAATTGACCAAATGAGTCATAATTGACCAACTGAGTCATAAATGTACCAACTGAGTCATAAGTTGACCAACTGAGTCATGTTTAAAAACTGAGTCATAAATTGACCCACTGAGTCATAAATTGACCAACTGGGTCATAAATTGACCAACTGAGTCATATGTTGACCGACTGAGGTCAAATATGACCATCTGAGTTATGTGTTAGTCAACTGAGTCATATGTTGACCAACAAGAGTCATATTGATATGTTAGCAACCAGCAACCTTTCATAACAGACACAGAAAATCTGTGGGAGAAATGTCAAGATGACAATGGTGGCGTGATATGAAGGTTCTAAATTTGCTCACTGCTTTAAAATCCTATAATTCTCATAATCTATCAGCCCACCCCCATGACCCATCTTGTGAGAATGGCTGATGTTAATTTGCTGCGTGTAGTTTTTTGAGTCGATTTATGACTGGAGTAGTCATGGCTGGAATAGTTATGGCTGGGGTAATCATGGCTGGAGTTGTTACATAGTATTCACGTTAAGTATTTTTTTTTTTTTTTTATTTCGGCCCAATTTGAAACATTTGCATTTGACGCTTTTCTCACCCGAACTAGATCAGTTGAGATGTGATGAGAATGGACATGATCGGTTGCCCCCTCAGTGGTTTGGGGGATGGGGGTTGGCCGTGCTTTAAAGGTAACAACAAACATTGAGTTGTTTATTAGAATGAATGCTTTTTAAGGGGGTATAAGTTTAACTTTGATCATTTTATAGATAGATATTTTGACGATAAATTTATTATTAGATCGATATTTTCATGCTCAATATTAAATCGATAGATATTTTGTTGATCAATTTATTATTAGATAGATATTTTGATGATCAATTTGTTATTAGATAGATATTTTGATGAGCTGTTCAAATATTATATATCTTTGGATTCTTCCGACTATCAAAAATAACTTTAGATTCATATTCTCGATTCTCTTCATTGTATAATTCTCTGGTGATAGTTGAGATTATGATAATCTATTGTTTGAGGATTTTTCTCACAATTCTGAGAACCTTTTTACACTATAATATATGTGAAACGTATGATATTTATAGCGGTAAATATTCCCAGTGACTAGAATTTGTTGACGCTGAAAGATATGCTGAAAATTACCCTCTACAAAAAATAGCACCAAAATGCCGTACAACTTAAAAAATAAAATTAGACTTTAAATGTCATATTGGACAAATCCAAAATTTAAATGTCATATATGACAAATGCAACATTAATTGTCATATTGGACAAGGCCAACATTAAATGCCATTTTGGACATAGCCAACATTAAATACCATTGGTTGTCTATCTTTGGCCTGGAGAGTTATTGCTAATCTTGTGTATGCCTGGTGTATTCATTAATTAAACGTGGATTTGTTATTTGTATGGTGGTGAATTTATTCGATTCATTAAATTATGTTTCCATTATGGATTGGTTTCAGGCATTCGCTTTTTGTTTCAGACATCTGCTAATTATTTTATCAGAACTGAAGAAAGAACCCAAATAATGGATGATTTACAGCAAACAAGATTTCTGCTCATTAGCATTCTCTTAACAATTATGCATATAATCTAACTGGGGGAAATGGAAAGGGAGGGGTGGGGCTTCATTACCACAACGATGTAACACAGTCTTTTAGCATAAGATGAATTTTCAGTTGATAAAATTTGCATCATTCTCTGGCAGACCAGTCAGTCAGCATCTTATGTCCTTAAGGTTGGAGGGTTGCTCTGTCCGCATTTGGGGGAGGCAATCGCCAGCTTGATTACTTAACCCACGTGAGTTGGTCTCCTAGAGTTACCGCCCAGTGTCCGCAAGTAAGTGAAGGCCAGTTCCAGCCGTCAAACCGTTGGTGACCCGATTGTTGGATTTAACGGCCCTGATCTTTGGGACTCTTAGTGCGGTCAAAGCTGCTGAGACAGACTGTTACGTCACAGCCAGCTCAACATCTGGTAATTTTTTAATTCTACTGCACAAAATTAATGTGTGAGTATTAGTATGCTGCATAGTAGATGTGTGTCACAGTTAATTTTTTTTTTTTGTATAGAATTATAGAAGACCACTGTAACAATAATAATTATTATTTCACTAGAGCAGTGTAACATAGGAATAAAAAACATTGTCTCATCAATAGTTTTATTCTTCACTAAGACGAGGTAAATGAAGAAGGAACATTTCAATGGATTCTAATTTTAAGTTGTTTTTTTGTTTGTGTTTTTTTTTTTAATGTTGTTCGTCAGTCGGCAGTCGACCATGACCACTTTAATCATCAGAGTTTGTGCTGGTTCTGTCTGTGGGTGCGCAGATGGCTCATGAGGCAAGAAATTATCTTGTGCAGTAGGTGCAAGGGAATGATGGTGCATCTCCGGGAGCAGAGTCAGACCGGGCATTCCTTGCACGTCTCTTGCGCTCTGCAGCCGCTGTTCTGCCAAATTCATGTTGCATGGAGCTCCCGTGCAAAGTGGAACGCCATGAAGTTCGATCCTTTGCTTGTTCCTCCCACGTGTCTTGGTTTATGTTGAACGCTTTCAGTGAGGCTTTTATCTTGTCTTTAAAGCGTTTTTTCTGTCCACCAGCAGACCGCTTTCCTTGTTCAAGCTCACCATAGAAAGTTCTTTTAGGAAGACGTGGTCATCTGACATTCTTAAAACATGTCCTGTCCAGCGAAGCTGGGACTTCATTAAGATGTTGAAGATCCCGGGGAGACCTGCCCACGTGAGCACCTCAGTGTCTGGGACCCTGTCCTGCCATTTAATGTTGAGGATTTTTCTGAGTCTTGTTGTATGAAAGTGGTTCAACATTCTTGCATGGCGTTGGTAGACCGTCCACGTTTCACAGGCATAGAGAAGCGTATAGAGAACAGCCGAGAGAAGCGTAGGGAGAACAACCCCCTGATATACTTTCAGTTTAGTTTGAGTGTTGGTACCTCTCCTGGTCCATACGTTTTTAGTCAATCTTCCATAGGTTGCGCTGGCTCTCGCAATACGGAGATTAACCTCGTCATCGATGGTTGTGCTTTGGGACAGTGTGCTGCCGATACAGGTGGTCCTTGGTGGTATCTGTCAGGACTTTCGTTTTGGCATGTAGCCTCTTGGGATTGAATAGATTGCGGTCAGTTCGGTATCTGGGGCCAATTCCAGCGTCTCTCTCTCTGAATGCATCGGTCAGCATTGCGGAAAACATGAGGCTGAAAAGTGTTGAGGCAAGTACACAACATTGTTTCACCGTTTATTACCGGGAATGGTTTGACGTCTCCCCATTATCCCGAGTTCTAGCCTGCCTACCTTCATGGAATAGTCGTACCATTGACACGAACTTTCTGGGGCATCCTTATTTGGCCATGATCTTCCAAAGGCCCTCTCTACAGACAGTGTCGAAAGCTTTGGTCAGGTCTACAAAGGTTAAAGAAGTCAACATTTTGTTCCCTGCACTTTTCCTGTAGCTGTCTGGCTGCAAACACACCATATCGATGGTTCCTCGTTCCTTCCGGAAGCCACATTGATTTTCTGGCAGTAAACCGTTTTCAAGATGCCTGTTAAGACGATTTAGCAAGATTCTGGCTAATATCTTCCCTGCAGTTGAGAGCAATGATATGCCACGGTGGTTGTCGCACGTTTGAAGGTTTCCTTTATGCTTGTACTGGTGAACAATAGATGCATCTTTGAAGTCTTGTGGAATGATCTCTTGCTGCCACAAAAGTATGACCAGCTGGTGAAACCTGTCAGGCAGAGCTGTCCCGCCCCCCCCCCTTCTTTGTATACTTCAGACGGGATTGAGTCATCACCTGATGCTTTGCCGCTTGAAAGAAGGCATATTGCATGTTTCGTTTTTTTTAATCTGTAACAGTCGAATCTAAATGATTACATTTTTTTATATAGCTGGTTTTTGTTTTGTTTCGTCTATTCTTCAAATATTTTTTACCACGTAATTAATCAAATTCTAAAAATTAAATACATATCTGAAGAAAAAGCACTGGTATTATTGCCGTTACTTGGTATGTAAGCTCATATGTTTAATTGTTTTGATTTCATTTGATAAAAGTACATTGTGGTCGTTGCACCAGTAACGAAGTTTATATTTACAGAGAGTGGTGAACGCGTCAAGCGCAAATAATGATGACGTCACTTCTATTGTTATCATGTTGTTGCCTGAGTCTTGCCATGTCGCAGAGTAAGTAGGTCACGCCTCAACTGGTCGTAGGTTCACAACATGCGCACCAACAATTGTTTACCCCGTCTTACAGCCGTAGGGCCTTGTTTCTCAGTCCGTGGGAGAGTATAGAAGTGAGGGTGTGGGGGGACTTGGGAAGTGTGTGTGTTGTGAGAAGGAGAGTGATAGCGTATGGAGTTAACAACAATACATAAATTGTCTTTCGTTAAAAGACACGGAAATGTTTATTTTGTATTTGTTGTTCTGTTAGGTATGGAGTAAATCCTTAAGATAAACACTGGCAAAACACTGGCAAAACACTGGCAAAACACTGGCAAAACACTGGCTTATTCGTACAAACTTAAATCATGTTGACTCAACCAGGAACATTTTTTTTTCTTTTAGCTTCATCACTCCTAAAATTCTTAAATGATTCTAAGTTCTTACAATTAAGGAAAATTCCCTTATTAAGCAAACAAAACTTGAAAGATTGACTATGTCTTAAATGTGTCAATATTGTGGGGCTGACAGCGATGTCAGTGATAACGAGATTAGATACCTAATAGCAGTGGCGTAGCTAGGGATTGGGGGGGGGATTTGGGAGCTGGGGGGCTTGGCCTCTTTAGGGGCCCCTGCATTTTGACATTCGACATTACTTAATGAAAAAAACATTCGTCACGCCTTTGAGCCCCCCCCCCCAAGTAGGGGCCCGGGGGGACTTTTTGAATTTGGACCCCCCTCCCCTAGCTACGCCACTGCCTAATAGAGGACTTGACATATTAAATAGATCCTTTCTTTAGTTAGGTTTCATCCGTCCTGTGCCATAAATCCATCCAATTTTAACAATAAATCCATTCAATTTTAACAATAAATCCATCCAATTTTAACAATAAATCCATCCCATTTTAACAAAAAATCCATCCAATTTTAACAATAAATCCATCCCATTTTAAAAATAAATCCATCCCATTTTAACAATAAATCCATCCAATTTTAACAATAAATCCATTCAATTTTAACAATAAATCCATCCCATTTTAACAATAAATCCATCCCGTTTTAACAATAAATCCATCCAATTTTAACAGTAAATCCATCCCATTTTAACAATAAATCCATTCAATTTAAACAATAAATCCATCCCAATTTAAGAATAAATCCATCCAATTTTAACAATAACTCCATCCAATTTTAACAATAAATCCATCCCATTTTAACAATAAATCCATTCAATTTTAACAATAAATCCATCCAATTTTAACAATAAATCCATCCAATTTTAACATAAATATATCCAATTTTAACAATAAATCCATCCAATTTTAACATAAATCTATCCAATTTTAACAATAAATCCATCCAATTTTAACAATAAATATATCCAATTTTAAAAATAAATCCATCCAATTTTAACAATAAATCCATCCCATTTTAACAATAAATCCATTCAATTTTAACAATAAATCCATCCAATTTTAACAATAAATCCATCCAATTTTAACATAAATCTATCCAATTTTAACAATAAATCCATCCAATTTTAACGTAAATCTATTCAATTTTAACAATAAATTCATCCAATTTTAACAATAAATCTATCCAATTTTAACATAAATCTATCCAATTTTAACAATAAAGCCATCCAATTTTAACAATAAATCCATCCAATTTTAACATAAATCTATCCAATTTTAACAATAAATCCATCCAATTTTAACAATAAATATATCCAATTTTAACAATAAATCCATCCAATTTTAACAATAAATCCATCCCATTTTAACAATAAATCCATTCAATTTTAACAATAAATCCATCCAATTTTAACAATAAATCCATCCAATTTTAACAATAAATCCATCCCGTTTTAACAATAAATCCATCCAATTTTATCAGTAAATCCATCCCATTTTAACAATAAATCCATTCAATTTAAACAATAAATCCATCCAATTTTAACAATAAATCCATCCCGTTTTAACAATAAATCCATCCAATTTTATCAGTAAATCCATCCCATTTTAACAATAAATCCATCCAATTTTAACAATAAATCCATCCAATTTTAACAATAAATCCATCCAATTTTAACAATAAATCCACCCCATTTTAACAATAAATCCATCCAATTTTAACAGTAAATCAATCCCATTTTAACAATAAATCCATTCAATTTAAACAATAAATCCATCCCAATTTAAGAATAAATCCATCCAATTTTAACAATAACTCCATCCAATTTTAACAATAAATCCATCCAATTTCATCAATAAATCCATCCCGTTTTAACAATAAATCCATCCAATTTTAACAGTAAATCCATCCCATTTTAACAATAAATCCATTCAATTTAAACAATAAATCCATCCCATTTTAACAATAAATCCATCCAATTTTAACAATAAATCCACCCCATTTTAACAATAAATCCATCCAATTTTAACAGTAAATCCATCCCATTTTAACAATAAATCCATTCAATTTAAACAATAAATCCATCCCGTTTTAACAATAAATCCATCCAATTTTATCAGTAAATCCATCCCATTTTAACAATAAATCCATCCAATTTTAACAATAAATCCATCCAATTTTAACAATAAATCCATCCAATTTTAACAATAAATCCACCCCATTTTAACAATAAATCCATCCAATTTTAACAGTAAATCCATCCCATTTTAACAATAAATCCATTCAATTTAAACAATAAATCCATCCCCTTTTAACAATAAATCCATTCAATTTAAACAGTAAATCCATCCCATTTTAACAATAAATCCATTCAATTTAAACAATAAATCCATCCCGTTTTAACAATAAATCCATTCAATTTAAACAGTAAATCCATCCCATTTTAACAATAAATCCATCCCAATTTAAGAATAAATCCATCCAATTTTAACAATAAATCCATCCCATTTTAACAATAAATCCATTCAATTTAAACAATAAATCCATCCCAATTTAAGAATAAATCCATCCAATTTTAACAATAACTCCATCCAATTTTAACAATAAATCCATTCAATTTTAACAATAAATCCATCCAATTTTAACATAAATATATCCAATTTTAACAATAAATCCATCCAATTTTAACATAAATATATCCAATTTTAACAATAAATCCATCCAATTTTAACAATAAATCCATCCGATTTTAACAATAAATCCATCCAATTTTAACAATAAATCCATCCGATTTTAACAATAAATCCATCCAATTTAAACAATAAATCCATCCGATTTTCATTGGAAATAACAATTTTAATTTGAATTAAAAACTATTTCTTTATTCTTTATGTTAATTTAAGTTTGTTTTGTGTTTTCAGAGATGAGCCATATTCTAATGAACATGGTGGCTCAGGACCCATACGCCAGAAACATGATGCGGCTGCCGTTATTCCAGGAACTTTTTGACATTGAGATCCCACCGACCAGTGAACCTAGTGCAAAACAACTAGGGGTGGCGAGTCTTTTTGGAATGGCGGGTAACGGGATATTTGGTGGTCCATCGGCGGGGGGTAACGCGCCCCGTGCACCACCCACCGGAAGTTCTACACCAAGCCAATCACAGACCAGTGAAGGTATGTTAGGAGCATCTTCATGGGACAGAAGCGGCTTCGGGTCTGGCCAGCCCGTAGGTAGAGTCACGGGGCCTTCTCAGTTTGACGGGGGCTATCAGATGACCGGAAGTGTGCCTGACACATCTCAGAATGGTCCCCCACAACTGGGAGGCAGTTTAACGTGGCCACAACAAAATAATGGACGCTCGTTCGGCAGCTCTCCAGTAGGAAATGGTTTGAACTGGCCTCCGACAGTGCCGTCAAATTCACAGATGGGGGGAGGTAACCAAATGACATGGCCCCAGCAACCATCAGGGAATCAACAAATGGGGGATGGCAGCTCCTGGCCTCCACAAATGGGAGGTGTCATAGCATGGCCACCATTCGGAGGTAATATGCCAGGAAATCAACAAATGGGAAACAACATACCTGGAAATGCTCAACCCCAATGGCCTGCACAAATTGGAAGTAATCAGCAGCTAGGCTATCCTGCCAACCAGGGGAATTCTCAACCCACATGGCCTTCCCAGATGGGTGGTAATACGCAAAGTGGCAACCCTTCCAACCAGAGAAATTCTCAACCCACATGGCCTTCCCAAAGTAATGCGCAAAGTGGCAACCCTCCAAACCAGGGAAATGCTCAACCCCAGTGGCCTGCGCAAATGGGAGGCAATCAGCAGATGGGCAACCCTCCAAACCAGGGAAATGCTCAACCCCAGTGGCCTGCGCAAATGGGAGGCAATCAGCAGATGGGCAACCCTCCAAACCAGGGAAATGCTCAACCCCAGTGGCCTGCGCAAATGGGCGGCAATCAGCAGATGGGAAACCCTTCGAATCAGGGAAATGCTCAACCCCAGTGGCCTGCGCAAATGGGAGGCAATCAACAAATGGGAAATGGTGTTCCTGAAAATAATAACCCGATATGGAGTGGCATGGCAAGGCCACCTAACACGGGCGATAGTATGCAAGGGAACAATCAAATGGTTGGTTCCATGCCAGGGAACCCTCAAATGGGTGGCCCTATGCCAGGCAACAATCAAATGGGTGGCGCCATGCCAGGGAACAATCAAATGGGTGGCCCCATGCCAGGGAACGCTCAAATGGATGGCTCTATGCCAGGAAACAACCAAATGGGTGGCCCCATGCCAGGGAGCAACCAAATGGGTGGCCCCATGCCAGGGAACAACCAAATGGCTGGGCCCATGCCAGTAAACAATCATATGGGTGGCCCCATGCCAGGTAACAACCAAATGTCCAGTTCTCCTCCATATGGAATATCTTCCAACACGCGTCCAAAGATCCCCTTAGATTTCATAGTGCAGCTCTATAACACAGCATCCAATCCTACACAAGGTGAACCTACATCTGGCAACTCAGCTATGGAAGGTCAGGTGTCACAAACAGACCCCTCCACAATGGCCAGTTTTTCTAACACACCCAGACAACCTCGGGCTGTCATACAGGCAGGTCAGGTCATTCTTCCAAAGGGACCACCTTCACGGAACTTCATTGACAGACTTATGGCCCTTGGTGGTGCTGAAGGCATTGAAATTGTCTAAATACACTCAGCTTGTTCTGATAGAACATGAGCGCAACTTGTAGATATTAAAGACATGGTTCATATGAGATTGTGTTTATAGTTTGTATATAGTCATGTACAATTGTATGTATGTGTTGAAAAATGTCATCCTTGAGTGATATTTCGACCAGTATGTTTGTGTGTATCACGAGGTCCCTATTTATTTTTAGGATCTTTGTTACGAATAAAAATAATCACTATATGAGACTGTAATAATAAGTTGTCTCAGAAAAGTTAATTTTCTTTGCTCTCTGTTTCTGTCGAAGACTTTCAGCCGATACGTACGCTGTTTTGTCTCGTCTGTCTGCGGTTTTCTCTAGCCCCGTGTGTTATGTTTCTGACTCTCGGTAAGTATAAAATATCTTTGACATAATCTCTAGATAAAATAGTTTCATTTAAAATGACCATATTAAAATAATAAGCAGTGAAGTCGAGCCGGTCTGGACTGTGGCATGTCGACAATATGGGGCGTGCCATCAATATGAGGCGTGTCAACAATATGGGGCGTGCCATCAATATGGGGCGTGTCAAAAATATTTTGGGCGCGTCATCAGTTTGGGGCATGTCAATAATATGGGGCGTGTCATCAATATGGGGCGCGTCAACAATTTATGGCGTGTCAACAATGTAGGGCGTGTCAACAATATAGAGCGTGTCAACAATATAGAGCGTGTCAACAATAAGAATAATGATAACTTTTATCTAGTTTGAGATGTCAAATTATAAATGATTTAATCTGGTTCTCTTGCAATTAAAATAATTTCTGTCAAACTTTATGCACCCTATTAACGCACCAATCTTCATGCGCGTAAACAAATATTCTTTTAAAAAACTAAACTCTAAACAACGAATGATGTAACGTCTGTTTAAGTATTTATTTACAAACTTAGACATACAAGACACATCAGAACACGGGACGGTAACAAATAAACTAAAACAGTTTGTACAAAGTTACCGTTCCTGGTAATTTCAAAAGAATGTGCCACTGGAAACGAATGTTGGTTCTGAACACTAAAAATATTATTATTGAAAATAATAATATATAACGTTTCTGAAACGTGCATTTTTTAAAGAATATGCTTCATATCTGCATTCCATGTCAATCATATCATGTTGACAATCATTGAAAGAAATGATTTTTAAAAAAATTAATAACAGGCGTTATATTAAGCTTTGATTCGAAGTATATCTTTCGTTTTTTTTTTATACTAGTTTAAAATTTAAAAAAAAAAAAAAAAAATAAAATAAAAAAAAAAAAAAAAACAACAAAAAAATTAATAACAGGCGTTATATTAAGATTTGATTCGAAGTATATCTTTTGTTTTTTTTTTATACTAATTTAAAATTTAAAAAAAAAAAAAGAATAAAATATGAATAAAATAATATACAACAAAGCATTACTACCACGTACGTCGGACATATAAATTTATGTACCAGGTATATACTAAATCACATAAAAATATAAATGAAAGATATTTTTTATCGGAATGGCAGAACGTAAGACTAACACTGGCTTTGATAATACAGTAAATATATATTTAAAAAAAACCACAAAACTCTTTTCTATGTGGCTCTTGTTCTGACAAAATGTTCATTGAGTTGAATTCATCTCATTAGAAAATATATTCATTCATCATATAGGCTCCAAACAGGTTACCAGCTGCACCGCCAAAAGCATTATCGCCACCGGAACTTGTTCCAGGTCGAGTCCCGTAGTAAGCGTCCAGTAATGAGGCCGGCTGGTGTTGTCCACCTGGTGAGTACATAATTAGTCGTTCTTAAAATCTACTTTAGGGATTGATTAGCTACAGATTATTAGGATATTACAAAACAGTTTGTTCGGAGGTGGTGTAAGGAGGAGGTCAGGACAATGTTTAAAGATGTTCCTATGAGTTCCATATCTCCACATGTTTAAGGATGTTCCAATGTGTTTAATACATCCACAATTTTTAAGCATATTCCTGTGATAATCATATTTCCAATGTTTAATGATGTTCCTGTGAGTTCCAAATTTCTAAAAGTTTAAGGATGTTCCTATGTCTTACCTATCTCAAATGTTTAAGGATGTTCCTATGTCTTACCTATCTCAAATGTTTAAGGATGTTCCTATGTCTTACCTATCTCAAATGTTTAACGATGTTCCTATGTCTTACCTATCTCAAATGTTTAAGGATGTTCCTATGTCTTACCTATCTCAAAATGTTTTAGGATGTTCCTATGTCTTACCTATCTCAAATGTTTAAGGATGTTCCTATGTCTTACCTATCTCAAATGTTTAAGGATGTTCCTATGTCTTACCAATCTCAAATGTTTAAGGATGTTCCTATGTCTTACCTATCTCAAATGTTTAAGGATGTTCCTATGTCTTACCTATCTCAAATGTTTAAGGACGTTCCTATAAGTTCCATAACTTCAAATGTTGAAGGATGTTTCTATGTGTTCCATGCTTCAAGATGTTAAACAAGTGTTCTTCCTCCATGTTGATTTTTTTTTTCTTTTCGCTGGAAGGATGGGGCAGTTATCAGAGCAGTTATCGGAGCAGTTATCGGGGCATCACTCGTAACATTTTTAAAGGACCAGGTTAGGATTAATGCATCATTTGACTACTTTGCTTAAAATGTGTAGGTTTCCCTCATGCATAAAATGTGTAGGTTTCCCTCATGCATGAAATGTGTAGCTTTCCTCTTGCATGAAATGTGTAGGTTTTCCTCATGCATGAAATGTGTAGCTTTCCTCTTGCTTGAAATGTGTAGGTTTTCCTCATGAATAAAATGTGTCGCTTTCTCTCATGTATTAAATGTGTAGCTTTCCTCTTGCTTGAAATGTGTAGGTTTACCTCTAGCATGTAGAGGTTTCCGTCGTACATGAGTTGCGTAGGTTTCTCTCATGTATGAATTGTGTAGGTTTGCCCCTAGCAAGAAATGAGTAGATTTCTCTGCTGCATGAAATGTCTAGGTTTTTGTCGTGAATTAATGTGTATTTTTCTGTCGTGCATGAATGTGTATGGTTTCCACTCACATGAAATGTGTAAGTTTTCCTCTTGCATGAATATTGTATGTCCCCCACCCCCCCCCCCCCCCCCCCCCCCCCCC
>CAXITT010000075.1:518650-538089 GCA_964033795.1 Lymnaea stagnalis
TCTCCGGGCTGACCCACATTAAGGTCTCCGGGCTGACCCACATTAAGGTCTCCGGGCTGACCCACATTAAGGTCTCCGGGCTGACCCACATTAAGGTCTCCGGGCTGACCTACGTCAAGGTGACAGAATTGTTTTTGAAAGTAATTTGTTTTTTCCAACTTTCTTTGATGAGAACCGGAGGTAAGTGGCATAACTCCGATCGGAAAACGAGATAAAAAAAAATGAAATGAAAGAATCGAATCAATTTATATTTTGTTTATTACTAACATTATACGAGCATTATTTACATTTAGTTGTAATTTTTTTATAACAAGTAACGAAATAGAGCTTTGGACTGCCGTGCAAATTGTCTCATCCCAACGTTAAAGTTAACTTGTATAAAACCACCCGCCACTCAGCACAGTGACGACATTCTCACGTGACTTGCAATCTGTGCACGCCACGCCTACTGTACGTTCCTTTGCCACGCACGCGACACGCATGGGTGGATTTAAGAATAATAATTTCAAGAAGCCTTTGTAGCTAAACCTTTGTTCTTTTTATCTGAATCGTGTCATGCCTCGTGGGGGAGTGTCCATACACAAAAAGAAAAAAAATTCAGAAGGAAAACCCAGATATTCTGATTTCATCCCTCCCCCCTTTTGATTTTCTTTCTTCCCCACCCCAAAAACACCCTTTTCCAGATGTTGTCAAAAACACAAGGTTCAGGAGGGTGGGAACTGTCGCCTTAGTTCAAGTTAAGTTCTATGGTATCAATGAGTAAATAATCTGTTGATTATAGCCTGTTGTTTTGGTTTAATACATTTTGGAGACAACACTTCTGATTTGACCTTCATCTGATTTGACCTTCATCTGATTTGACCTTCATCTGATTTGACCTTCGACTGGTTTCCTGTTGTTTAACGATTTCTTTGTCGTCATGTTATTCCGTGTTACGCTGGTGAGCTGCTGTGTGTGACAAACTCGCTTCTGTGTGTGGCAAACTCGCTTCTGTGTGTGGCAAACTCGTTTCTGTGTGTGACAAACTCGTTTCTGTGTGTGACAAACTCGTTTCTGTGTGTGACAAACTCGTTTCTGTGTGTGACAAACTCGTTTCTGTGTGTGACAAACTCGTCTCTGTGTGTGACAAACTCGTTTCTATGTGTGACAAACTGTGTGTGACCATCTCGTCTCTGTGTGTGACAAACTCGCTTCTGTGTGTGACAAACTCGTTTCTATGTGTGACAAACTGTGTGTGACAAACTCGTTTCTGTGTGTGAGACAAACTCGTTTCTGTGTGTGACAAACTCGTTTCTGTGTGTGACAAACTCGTTTCTGTGTGTGACAAACTCGTTTCTGTGTGTGACAAACTCGTTTCTGTGTGTGACAAACTCGTCTCTGTTTGTGACAAACTCGATTCTATGTGTGAGACAAACTCGTTTCTGTGTGTGCCAAACTCGTCTCTGTGAAAACCCGTCTCTGTTTGTCACACATAGAAACGAGTTTCTGTGTGTGACAAACGAGTTTCTGTTTGTCACACACAGAAACGAGTTTGTGACAAACTCGTTTCTATGTGTGAGACAAACTCGTTTCTGTGTGTGACAAACCCGTCTCTGTGTGTGACAAACTCGTTTCTATGTGTGACAAACTGTGTGTGACAAACTCGTTTCTGTGTGTGAGACAAACTCGTTTCTGTGTATGACAAACTCGTTTCTATGTGTGACAAACTGTGTATGACAAAATCGTTTCTGTGTGACAAACTCGCTTCTGTGTGCGACAAACTCGTTTCTGTGTGTGTGACTAACTCACATCTTCAACAAATCATTGGTTTACGTTCTCTAAATAATCTAGAGAATATTGGTTTGTTATAAATTAAGGATAACACATTTTACACTCCCCCATAAGGCCTTCAAACCCAATCTCTCTTGCCTACTTTTGGATCAATGTTAATTAACTAAGTGTGAGAGCAGGAGTAAAAGGTGGCAGACGTTTAACATAAGGCTATATATGTATGGGAAATTAAGGCTATGTATGCGACATGCACGGATCTTCTTTATATTGAAATTCCAGAATTGGGATAGAATCCATTCTAAGACAAATGGTGTAGGGGTGGATGAGATATTCCAAGCAATAATGATAATGAGTGAATGCCAAGAAGTCGTACAACGAACAATGGCTGCAGAGGGAACTTTTTCTATCGCCATCCTGATCTGTGGCATGTAGTTATACAATCGCATTTTTAAAATGTGTTTAGGGGTCGACGTTGAAATACGGTCATCCTACTTTGTTTTAAGCAACAACAACAACAACAAAACACCTCAAAATTTCTGAATGTGGTGTTTTTAGACTTCTGCTACGGACTTCAAAAACAGAATTTTTTTGTAAAAATTGAATCACTTCATAAACCTGAGTCATGGCATTTAGAAAAAAAATTAGAACTGAAGAGCTTATGCACGTTCGATAGAGCTGTGATGTCGCCGAATCAAGTTAATCAAATTAAAATTATTTAAAATTAAATGGTTCATTTTTTAACTTGATTAAATTTTTTTTTTTATATATATTTCCTTAAAGAGCTCTTTTCTGAGATAACTTTTCTACAATCATATTTCATTTGGAAAGTCAATAGTGTGATTATGAAAAAAAACCGTTTCACGCCATATGATGGCTGATGTTTTCGCTTGAGAAATACTTTAAAATGTGGTATGTTAAAAGTGTTCTAGTTAAAAAATTGTTGCCTTAATTAGAATACTGCTCCATATGCTGAAAAATGAAATATTTACAATCTTTTCGAAACAGACTTCCATTGATCAGTATTAATAAGAGAATAGTATCTTATATACCGGCATTGGACAGGATGAGATTATGGTACCAAGTTGGTCGTGGCAGCAACTGGCTTGAGAACCAATGCCCAAGATATTTAGAGTGTTAATCTGATATTTAGACTATGTATTAGTTTTTATCCTAAACATCTATCCTAAAAGAAGCTGATTCAGATTAAATTTAATACTACATAGCATATTTATAACAATAACCAAAGAGAACATATATGTTGAATTTAATTCTATGTATCTTGAATGCTCTAATCAAACACACATTTTAGTGACGTCACTTCCTTTTTTTTTTTGCTTATAATAAGCGGCGTCATTTTTGGCCAACTGCAGAAAAAAAGGTGGGGGGGGGGCGGGGAGAGATTATTGTGGAAAATGGGTGGGAAAAAAAAAAACGTGAAAATGGTCGGGCGGATAGGACTCTGGGCAAAACATTTTTCCTTTACATTAAGGGGCGGCAATTGTATTTCTTTTTCTTTCATTTTTGCAACATTTCTTTCTGTCACAACATTTCTTTCTGTCACAACAAGTCATTTATAAATCCAAAGTGGACACAGTGAAGAAAAGTACAAAATATAAAATTATAAAATGAGAAACAATGAAAGATGTTCTAATTATAGACGGGTAACATGTGCGAATAGACACAACAAATATGCAGGTAGTTATGACTGAGCCTGTTTATTCCTTACCACCCTCAACGTGTTGATTGGTCAACCACTTAAGCGATATGACTTCACCATTCAACGATGATTAAATACATCTGAAATACTTTCTAGTCTGGTTGTTTCTTCCTTTGTCCTGTCTGCTGAGGAAGGCTCTTGGCCGAAACGTTCTTCTTTTACTGTCCTGTCTTTCTACTTCAAGCTCCCACATAAAATGGTCTTCTATTTCCTTGAACGCCGTCCTTCATTTATTATCCTTTATAATACATAAAACACCATAGTTGATGGTTAATGATTTTTTTAAGTGTCCCAATAATGAAATGAATAGCATTTTAAAATAAATTTGTTAAAAACAATTTTCACATCATTACTTGGACCCCTCAATGAGCCACAGGGGTCGCCGTGCGCAAGGGACCGCTCAGAGTATTATAAACAATCTTGGACTATCACTTTGTAAGAGTTTTATAATACAATGTTTGATGATAAATCGCTTATAGTGCTAAATCACCATTATCATGATAATTGGAATTGTTTGATCATCATGATGATTGGAATACAACACTGATAAAGCTGTTGACATGATCGTTGACAAAGCTGCAGCTGTACGTTGTCATGAGATCCACGTCTTCTTAAGGGGTGGGCTTATTAGGCTGGGATTCAGCCATCCGTTCAGCGTTCCACTCGGGCTGTGAGGTTACCCATGAGTGGCTTAGACTTTAGTAGCTTAGTGTTTAAATAACTAAATTCAATAAGAAATAACGTGTTCAATAGCAAATAGCACATTGGATAACAAATAACATGCTGAATAACAAGTAGTACATTTAAAAACAAAATGTTGAATTAAAAATAAAATGCTGAATAACAAATAACATGTTGAATAACAAATAACACATTGAATAACAAATAACATGTTGAATAACAAATAACATGTTAATAACAAATAACTCATTGAATAAAAAATTACATGCTTAATAACAAATAAAATGCTGAATAAAAAATGACAGGCTAAATAACAAACAACATGTTGATTAACAAATACCATGTTGAATAACAAATACCATGTTGAATAACAAATAACATGTTGAATAATACATAAAATGTTGAATAACAATAACATATTGTATAACAAATAATAAGGATGGGTACTTACCCAAATCAATTTGCTAGGTATTTGTTCCATTTAATAAATGGAAATAGGGATTTGTACCGATTAATAAAAAAAAGACAGGGATTTGTACCAATCAATACATACATAGATGCAGGGATTTGTACCAATCAATACAGACAGAGACATGGTGATGTGTACCAATCAAATAAAAACACATAGCTAGTGATACCATGCAGGTAATGATGGTAGAATCCCTGGTATAAAGAGACTGGTCTTCAACCAAATGCATGTCCTTATTATTTTTGTGGGCACATACTGTTTATCTAAAAACCACCAAGGTATTCTCTGATTGACAAAGTCCAACGAAGAGCAGGATGTGTACTGGTTAAGAGACTTAGTCTTCACTCACTTGTTCTTAATAACAAAAGATGATCTTGGAATTCAGAGTAACCAAATTGTTGTTGTTGTTGTTTTCCCCCTTTAGTTTAAGCGTCGCCCACGTTAATGAAAGTTTTCTGTATTGAAAATAAGTTCAACTGAATATAAAAACTCAAAGCATGGCAAGCTTCATACCACGGATGTTGTTTTTTTTACCTGTAAGGTAAGTAACCTGTCCAATCATAGTCAGACCCACGTGTCATAACATCTCAAATTTCCCTTGTTTTTCTCCACACTTGAATGACATTGTCACGCACGGGATGCGTTATTGTAAACATTTTTTTGACATTCGCCAGGTATATAAAGTGGCCCATAATCTTTGCCAGACTCATCTGATGTGAAAGCCTCTCGGAGACAAGCCTTTTAGAACATATCACGGCACAGCCCCTAAAAGATTTTCAACAATCAAAACTCAGTTGTGTGGCCCGACTCTGGTTACGTACACATAACTCTTGGTGCAAGTGCGAAGTGAATCTCAAGAATTATCTTTCCGCCTCTGTCGCTATGGATACGTCACTGCATCTATTGTTATTGGTGGTCATTCTGTACAACTTCTCTCCATCAAGTGCACAAAGTAAGTATTGTCCTGTTATGCACATTTTAGATACTAATGTCAGTTAAGTCAATATTGTCATCTGAAGTACATTACAGATATTAAAGTCATTAGTACATTGGACAAGGTCTCCACCGACTAGTTCTTAAATTAGGATGATCTACTGATCCGGTTGTTGATGATGTTTATAACGTTAAAAATAAGACAGAGACAAATGAGATTTTTAATTAACGCCACATAATATGACCAGTTGTAAAAGATCAACATGTATTTAAATTAATTTGTAGAGTCAAAGTAGAATTGGAATTTTTTTATAAAATTAAATAATTTAAAATTTGAAGAGATTTCAAAATTTGCCCTTTAAAATTGATTTAAGAAGTGAAGATCTTCCCATGATAATATCTAGCTTGGGACTTTAGAACACACTATTATAACCATTTAACGAACTATTATAACCATTAGAACAAACTATTAAAACCATTTGAACAAGCTGTTACAGATAGAGAGAATTAACTCGAATCAAAATGAGGGGCGTATTCATTCAAGACACTGTCAAAACAAAAAGTTAACACTGTAAAATACTTTTCTGTCATCAAAATTAACTGTTTCATGGCTTTGATAAAAATGGAAGGTTTCATTGTATCATAAGATGTTACCTGTGATTTTTCTTTATAATCTAGAGACATGTTCACATGTTTCGAAGTACTTAGTGATTTCAACATTTACGTTTCTATCTACCTGCAAAATTTGCTTTACAAATACGTTTGGTTCATTTATTATGACAGCATTAAATGACGTCACTAGCGATAAGTTAAAAAAGCATTTCAGAACTGAGAGAAGAAGTTAAAATGTTGACCCACTCCACAGTCCACCGTTATTCTCATAATGTCCAAATGCCCGGTGTTTATCTTTGCTTGTCTTCTTTTGCAAACGCAAAATTAATTATTCGACAAGATATTTTGATATTTTCTAAGAGATTGCTTTGGGTAAGTGTTCCGTGGTTCCTTTGACAAGTAATGAAATTTCGGTCTGCACCAATGTTCCGTTTAAGCTGCGCGGCTGCGCGGCCGCAGAGCAATCTCACAGACCCCGCGCAGCAGTTTTGAGCACCGCGCAGCTAATTTCCACTTAAGTGTGTGTTTGTGTCTGTAGGCTGTAAAATTTTGCGCACAAAAAAATTGATGCTGCAAAACTTTGCACACAACTTCATGATTTTGCACACGAACCAACAAACCTTAGAGGGAACATTGGTCTGCACACGTGACATTTGGACCCAATGAGAATAATGTATAGGAATAGTTACATTAGCTGCCCTGAAGAGCTGATTTATTTCTAACATTAAATTATTTCCTTTCCTGATAGTCTGCATAATATGGTATCTTTTCATTAATGATTATTTCTTTTGTTTCAGCTGGTATCTGTGACCCGGTCACCAACAACTGCGCTAATGGCGTGTGTCAGCTGCAGACCAATAACCAATATGGGTGTGTCTGTAACGTCAATCATATTAGAAACCCAAATAACCCACTGGTTTGCAATCGTGAGTAGATTAAATACATTATTGTCAGTAGATTATAGTGCATCATTGTCAGTAGATTATAGTGTATCATTGTCAGTAGATTATAGTGCATCATTGTCAGTAGATTATAGTGCATCATTGTCAGTAGATTATAGTGCATCATTGTCAGTAGACTATAGTGCATCATTGTCAGTAGATTATAGTGTATCATTGTCAGTAGATTATAGTGTATCATTGTCAGTAGATCTTGTGTATCATTGTCAGTAGACTATAGTGCATCATTGTCGGTAGATTATGGTGCATCATTGTCAGTAGATTATAGTGTATCATTGTCAGTAGATTATAGTGTATCATTGTCAGTAGATTATAGTGTATCATTGTCAGTAGATAATAGTGTATCATTGTCAGTAGACTATAGTGCATCATTGTCGGTAGATTATAGTGCATCATTGTCAGTAGATTATAGTGTATCATTGTCAGTAGATTATAGTGCATCATTATCAGTAGTATATAGTGTATCATTGTCAGTATTATATAGAGTATCATTGTCAGAAGATTATAGTAGAGCACTGTCTGTAGATTGTAGAGTTTTAATTTCCCACTATTCTATGGAAAAAGGCTGGGTGTGAAATTAACACATCAAATATTATTTTTTTAAATATATTTCTTTACAAATGAGTTTTAAAAACGAAGTCAATGTTGAATTACTATTCCACCCCCGACCCTGCTCCAATCTCGTTGTGCAAGTGATCAACATATTTTTGTGTGTGTAAAAATTAAGTTTTGAATGAATATATGAGAGTTTGATATTAATTTAAAAGTATTTTACCGAGGCACTGTATTAATCAGCAACCCCCTTTCACATTCTTTAATACACGTTGTCATTGGGGACATTGAATTCCTTCTTGGAGCCCATGCACACCTGTAATGTAATACAAGATTCTCTGTCGTCTTTTTATGTCAGTATTGTTGTTGAAGAACGACTTCATATTTACTTCATGTACTTGTGACTTGTCCATTACAAGATACTCTTTTATTACCTTTCCTTCTGACTTGTCCATTACAAGATACTCTTTTATTACCTTTACTTTCTGACTTGTCCTTTGCATAATAAACTTTTATTACCTGTACCGTCTGACTTGTCCACTGCAAGATACACTGTTATTACATTTACTTTCTGACTTGTCCTTTGCATAATAAACTTTTATTACCTGTACCGTCTGACTTGTCCACTGCAAGATACACTGTTATCGCAAACACCTTCTGGGATGATTGTCAACATTATTTTCCAGTTAATGCATAATGGCTGTGTTGCTTATGGTTGAAATGGCTAGAAAGACTTTGCCATTGTATGCTTGTAATTAGTTTTTGTAGTGTTGCGTTTGTTTTAAATGTGGTAAACTATAGATTTTTTTTTTGTTGACTTTGTACCGCGCTTTGAGCCTTTGGGGATGAAGCGTATTTTTGAAATGAACTTTATTATTATTATTATTATTATTACATTTACTTTCTGACTTGTTCACTGCAAGGTAAAATTTTATTACCTTTACTCTCTGACTGGTTACAGGAACATACACTCTTATTACAGTTACTTTCTGACTTGTTCACTGCAAGATACACTTTTATTACCTGTACTTTCTGACTTGTCCACTGCATGATACACTTTTATTACCTTTGCCTTCTGACTTCTTCACGTTAATGTTCATAAGCATGGGGCTGTACTAGCTTTCAAGTTAACAAGTGTCTTAACTTTGAACTCTGTTAGAAGATATAATTAGAATTGGATGTGTTGTAACATCGAAATATCCATTCACCCGCAAAGTGCCATACTAACTACATTAAAATACTCGTCATCTTGGAACTAATAAACCTATAATATGAATGCATCTTTTCTTATCCCCAGTGATCCCACCATGTGATCCAGCAAACGTCCAGCAATGCATCAACGGCCTTTGTCAGTTGCAGTTTTCTGGTCAGTATGGCTGCACGTGCAACCCTGGCTTCCAGGTAAGCGGGATTAATCCGGACCGCTGTGAAGGTAAGAAACGATGTTATGACAAGGGTGTAATCTAAGGGCATTTTTGTATAAATATTATAAATTAAACAAAAAAGTTTTTCGAATAAATCCTTTATACGCATTATTTATTATTGTATTATATATTTTTATATCTTAATGCGCCACCCCCTTTTACACCGCAGATTTATTTTGCCAACTATTCCATAAAAGCAAAAGAAAATATTACTCACCAAATGCACTTGTGATATTTTTACGAATCTCATATAGCGCAGGAATCGGGAAATTTATTTCGTCAAATCAGTGTCATGTTATTACCTTCATCTTCTCCTTGAAAAACACGAAAAACATAGGGGTGGGGGGTGGGGGGGGGAATTCGATAGAATATCTTCTTCTTCTTCTATATCTTAAAGGCCCACGATCAATTTATTGATCATTTTGGCTCCTATGCATGTAGATGGGATTTGCAATGTTTCTGTTACTGGTGTTGATGAGGAAATCATGCACTAGGGGTTTGAAGGCTGGAGGCAATAGACACAAATGTGTCTAGTGTTGTCGCCTCAACCGTTCCTTTTGAAAGATTGTTCCAGTCCCTGATTGTCTTGGGCAGGAATGAGCAGCTCCTATACTGGCTTCTTGTTGTCATTGGCAATGTTCAGCTCGATAGCATGACGAGAAGTGGATCAATTAGCCGCCCGTAGGTTTTGCCACCAAGCCAGAAATGCACGAAGAAAATGAAGTTGATGTATAAAGGATTTAAGAAAGAGGAACAATCAAATGCTACCAACCGTTACAGTTTAAAGTCTAGGTAGGGGGAGCCACGTGAATTTGAATTGTTTAAACTCCTGTATGTTTCAAGGAAAGAGTTGCAGAAGCAAAGATTCAATCTTCCAGCGCTCCAAATGTCAAAAGCGGGACAAACTCTTAAACAATGATTGTTTGATGAATTCATTCGCGCGACAATGTGATGCCATGATTGCTCAGCGACATGCTACGACTAGAAAGACATCTAACAATTGCAGAATACAAATTTTTTAGTGTAGAAACTACACAACATGAGACAATTCATATAATGAAAAGACGGCGTGATTCGTATGAGACACTGGCGTGAAAAGGGGTGTGTGAAGGGCGTACTTTGTTTGTAGTCGTTGTGAAGGGTGGAATTATGCTACGCCACTGATGATTGTAGAACGTTTGTGCAGAGCCGTTCTTAGGAGTTTGGGGGCCCTAAGCATGGAGCGTAGGTTGGGGGCCCCGGAAGGGTGGGTCTGGGGGTGGAGCTCCCTCGAGCTGAGGAGAAAACACCACCCACCACTGCGGCACCTCCATTCTGCCTTCATCAATGTTTCCTCTTTGCTCGCGTGTAACTACTAACCATATTGATAATTCCGCCACTAGAGAAAATGTGTACTTCTGAAATATATGGACATGCAGGTGGTAGTGGGGCCCTAGGCGGTTGCCTAGTTTGCCCGTATGCCTAAGAATGGCTCTGGTGGCACTTATTTCCTTATTTTGAGGAAGGAGATCGGCCCTCGGCTATCAATAATTTGTTTGTGTGTGCATCATTGCTATTTCCCTTAGGTTTTAAGTGGCCCTACGGGGGCCCCCTCACGTTCGGGGCCATACGCGGAAGCGTAGTCAGCGTATGCCTAAGAGCGTGCCTGGTTTGTGGGACTTGAAATATGTTTTTAAATGAACCATTTTGTTGGCTTGTTTCAGATATCAACGAATGCGCGCTGCCGATCACCGCATGTGCCCCAGGTGCCTGCACTGACCTGGTCGGTGACTACGCCTGCTCTGCGTGTCAAGCTGGCTTTGTCCTCAATCAGTTTAGCAAATGTGATGGTATTGTGGAAATTCATAATTCATAATTAAAACCGTTTACTTAGTGAGAAACCTTTGTGTTTCATGTCTTTAAAGTCAGGTTGTGTCATGACTTTAAAGTCATGTTATCACCAACTCCCTTACGACTCTGGGAGTTAAAATTTGACACATTTATCTGCCCCCACCCCCATCTCTTTAATTTCTATCACTACTCACGTCTCCTTACAATCCATATTTCTCGTCCCTTTTACCCACTTTATCTATATCTATTTCTTCTCCCTAACTCGACCTTTCACACTTCCTCTCTCTCCTGTGCTCCTAGACAAATTACTGTACTGTATAGACAATAATGTTAGTTGCAATTCATGATATATCAATACAAAAATGATTTAGTAATACACTAGAGACAAAACTTTACAGTAATGATGTACTAAAACACTCATTGAATCTTTTCTTTATCGATACAGCCGGAAACCAAGTTCTTCCTAACCAACCTGGCTCCAATGGAGGCTTCTTCCCCAGCATGTTCCCAAGCTTCGGTGGAGGAAACCCATATATGTGGATGTGGATGATGGACGAGATGTTCAAATAATCAGTTGATCTAACCAGTTGATCTAACCAGATGCTTTTAACTGAAGATTTTATCCTAATGAAACGGCCAATCCAGGACAACATTTTATTTATGAATTGAAACTTTCACCAGGGGCAACTTTTCATAATGATATGACCCATCATAGGGCAACTTTTCATAATGATATGACCCATCATAGGGCAACTTTTCATAATGATAGGCCCCATCCCTCTTATTGGGTCACGCTGGACAAGACCATTACCTCTCTTTTTATACATTAACTTTCATCAAAATGTATATAGTGTGTGATGTAGCTACTTGTAGATCACTATAGACCATTTCATGTGTATGTATATTTCATTTTGTTCCAATATAAATATAGGAGTTCGTTTAAATCTTGACCACCAATGAAGTCGGAAAGCAAGTAATGGGATGTTGATGATCAGTGATTGGATGTCACATAGCACAACATCTCTCCTTGCTTGCTGTACCAATCCATCATAACTTGTCAAATATACATTGGCATCATTGTGTGCTGTATACATTGATATCATTGTGTGCTGTATACATTGATATCACTGTGTGCTGTATACATTGATATCATTGTGTGCTGTATACATTGATATCACTGTGTGCTGTATACATTGATATCATTGTGTGCTGTATACATTGATATCATTGTGTGCTGTATACATTGATATCATTGTGTGCTGTATACATTGATATCATTGTGTGCTGTATACATTGATATCATTGTGTGCTGTATACATTGATATCATTGTGTGCTGTATACATTGATATCATTGTGTGCTGTATACATTGATATCATTGTGTGCTGTATACATTGATATCATTGTGTGCTGTACACATTGATTTCACTGTGTGCTGTATACATTGATATCATTGTGTGCAGTATACATTGATATCATTGAGGGTTGTATACACTGACGTCACTGAGGGTTGTATCATTGAGTGTCAATATAAGACTGAATGATCATTGAGGTTAGGGCATTGTTGCGTAGTAAATTAGAGTGTGAGAACAGCTATAAATACACTTGGTGTGAGATAATCTGTCGACACAGAGACCCAATAAACTGATTTATTTCTGTTGATTGAAATGATGATATGATACTAAAGATAGCCGTGATCGGCTTATATTGTCTTTAAACTAATATTTAACATATTTCTTTTTACTCCCTAACCAGTGATACTTACATGTGTGTTCGTGCAGCTAATTGACAAACTTACATATATTCATTTGAATAATTCATTGTTAACATTCTATATTTTGTTTCAACCCAATTATATTTTACACTTTATTTTGTTACAAGCATGTCTTCCATGTCATGTTGCCAATGTTTACAATGAGTCAAACTTTCCATAAACTCAGCATGAGGAGACAGTTCTTTCTGTAACAACAGTAACTAGTAACTAAACATTTGCTTTAAACGGAGAACGGCGCATAGTTGAAGTCCAGTTTAATGACACGAACAAAAAAAACAAACATGTTTTCAGACATGCCCCCCCCCTGCCCACCTCACCGACCCCCATATTATGACAGAACAAGTTGTAGCCAGGAGCTGAGACAGGTGCATGTTTAGGGATGACGAAAACGTCATGCCGGTGTAGAGGCCAGGGCTCAGGCGTCGTGAATGCTCGTGATACTCCGACTCCACATCTGTGACGTAAAAGAATTCCTGAATACTGGGAATGTTTTGTCTTCCAATGTATTTCATCTTTTTGTTTTTGGTTTTTTTTGTGACGGGATTTTTCGAAATCCTACAAGACTTTTTATGTTTATATACAGTCTATCGATACAAAGTCATATAAGGCCTTTATACACTGTTCACGTAAAGCGTGATTATTCATTTTTTGTACTCAATAAATGATTTAGATAAAAAATCCATTGTACTGTTATAATTTGATTGTGAGACTGTTTTGTGTAGGTTTATGCTTAGATGTGTTTCTATCTACCTAATTCTATACTTAAACGTGCCTCTAACTATCTAATTCTATACTTAGACGTGCCTGTAACTATGTAATTTTATACTTAACAAGTTTACCTACACTGTACTTAAGTCGGAAAGGGAAGTTAGTAAAACATTATTAAGTCTGCTCTAGTCTCCCCTTAGAGATCTGTTTCCACTTCCATAATTTGTTTCATTTGATAAGCAGGTTTTGTGTGCAATTCGTATAAAATTAAACAACGTGTTGTGTGCGGTTCGAAAATGAACAGTCTAGAATTTGACAACCAACCGTCTGCTATGATTTAACTTGTAAGTGTTGTCAAAATGCGTTGATTTTAAAAACGTGTCTCTGTTAGCAAAGAGTTATAATCAGAACGGGTGCGTTTTATGTTTGTTTTGTTTTTTGTTGGTGAAAATAAGCTTGTATAAATATCAAGTGGTAAGTAATATTTTCTAAATTGTATTTGCTTTTCTTTATTTGCTAAATATTTGTTGTCCTTATAATTGTTATTTTCTTTGTAATTTTCTTTCAGCCTAACAGTAAAATGAGAAGTACAAGCAAAAATCATAAAATCGTCATTTTTCGGAGGAGTGTGTACAGTTTAGATTCATCTCCCTTGTGGCGATGATGGACGGTGACCTTCTTGTCTCTCATGCCAATTTCTCGGGTTGATCCTGTATTTAAGTATATGCCAAAACGTGCCAAGTGTACTTGTTTTTATGGCCATTTTAATGTTTTAGCTACTGTTTTTATAGTCATTTTAATGTTTTAGCTACTGTTTTTATAGCCATTTTAATGTTTTAGCTACTATTTTTATAGTCATTTTTCACATTGTAGTTACTTTTCTAGTGTCTCTGGTTTTTCATTTTTATTTTGCTTTATCAGTTTAAATAGTTTGCATATTTTTAATAATTGTAAAGCTCTTAGAGCTGTAAGGTTAAGCGCTATACAAAAATGCCTAAATAATAATAATAATAATAATAATAATAATGCTTGTCCAACGAATCAACGAAAAGAGGTCGTCTTAAGGAGCATTTGGAAACAGACATAGTGATCATATTAATTCAGAGACGTCTCTGTTTACTGCTCATACTGCAACTGTCAATTATACTCTTGAGGCTAGTTTTGAAATGTCTTTACTCATTGCTTACTCTTGGAAAAATCATACCAAGGGAGAGAATTTAATCAAACCATTAATATCAGCATTTCTTAAAACACTTGTGCAAAAAGATGACCAAAAAAAAACGCGAAAGCCAAGCCCCTCAGTAACAATACTGTTAAGATATTGAAATACAACTTTTTGGAAAGCCGAAAAAAAATCTCATTGCATATGTCAGCTAAGGTAGAAGAAAGATTTTGTGGTTTAAAGATACATTGATTTTCCAACGTGGATGATATTTCAAATGGCAATATTAAGGAGAATTCGCAGAAATGCAAAATGATGAGTCTGTTAAAACTTTATTTAATATAATAAGAGCGTTGGTATGGCTTTATGGGAAATAGAAATCAAATATCAGAATTCGACCAAATGTGCAAGACAGCTATTGTCACCGTTTACATCTTCATATTTAGCTGAATGTGGATTAGGTGCCATAAGTGAATTGCCTTCAAGAAAAAAAAAGAAAGCAGCTGCATATAACACAGCGAGGTGGCTTGAGAGTGATGCTATCTAAATTGATGATATAACACAGCGAGGTGGCTTGAGACTGACGCTATCTAAATTGATGATATAACACAGGGAGGTGGCTTGGGACTGACGCTATCTAAATTGGAGCCTAACTTAAAATCCCGGGGCAGCAAGCATCATGCTTCTGGTTCATAGTCGCCTTCGATTTGAACCGTCTTACGTTGGTACTAAACCATGCTTAACCACTGCAGGACTTGTCCCTTTACACTCCAAACTGAAAGCATTAGCCTCCCTAAAGGTACCTTTACCATTAAAGAGGGTTTCACATATGTCAGTCGAAATGTAATATATGCGATTGTGTGCCGTAGATTCCAATCTAGTTACCTAGGGGAAACTGGGAGAAGATCTACTCATAGGTTTACTGAACATCTAAGGGATATTGAGCAATGTAAACCTTCCCAAGTCTCTTCTCATTTCAACAGAAAAGAACATAAAGGTGCATTGGATGTAACCATTACGGCACTGATTTCATGCAGTAACACACCAGAGAGCGTTAAAATGGAAAATAAATTTATTCAGCTGTTTGGCACCATATCTCCATATGGTATTAATCAAATAATATCCTACTGATGTTTCTCTGTTTCCCTATATTTCATCTATTTTCTTATTGCTGTGTGTTGATGTATCCCTGGATATTCTGGTCCATTATTATTGTGGACTTCATTTTTCACAGTGTCAATATTTATATTCTCTCGCTTCCTGTGTTCCCACTTCCGGAGACACGAAAGGATGCTGCTTGAGTTGTCTACTGTGCTCTATTCTTTGTTATATTTTCATTTCTATTGTTGGCTGAGGAAGGCTTTATACCGAAACGTCCTTGTTTTTTGTCCTGTTTTCTTATTCAAGCTTCCACTTACCTCGCTTCACTATGTCAAGCATCATGCGCAAGTTTCTCACCAAAGTAGTTAACTCGCCCTGTATTTGTGACGCCACACTGTATTTGTGACGCCACACTGTATTTGTGACGCTACACTGTATTTGTGACGCTACACTGTATTTGTGACGCTACACTGTATTTGTGACGCTACACTGTATTTGTGACGCTACACTGTATTTGTGACGCTACACTGTATTTGTGACGCTACACTGTATTTGTGACGCTACACTGTATTTGTGACGCTACACTGTATTTGTGACGCTACACTGTATTTGTGACGCTACACTGTATTTGTGACGCTACACTGTATTTGTGACGNTTTGTCGTCCTCCTTAAGCCTTTTGTCGTCCTCCTAAAGTCTTTTGTCGTCCTCCTTAAGCCTTTTGTCGTCCTCCTAAAGCCTTTTGTCGTCCTCCTAAAGCCTTTTGTCGTCCCTCTAAAGCCTTTTGTCGTCCTCCTAAAGCCTTTTGTCGTCCTCCTAAAGCCTTTTGTCGTCCCCCTAAAGCCTTTTGTCGTCCCCCTAAAGCCTTTTGTCGTCCTCCTAAAGCCTTTTCATTTAGTTTTCATTCAGCGAACGAGTCAATTTTTTTTAAATATTAAAAATGATGTATATACTACATAGTGGACATAAGAATATTAGAAAGGCTGGGCATGGCACAACAAAGGTTGGGAAACAATGCTTTATTGTTAGTAGATGGACTTTGTGATCTTAAATACTTGTCTTATATATTATTACATCATTCTTAATTTTAAAAAAAAAATTTAATAATTGCCACACTTACTTTAAAGAATATGATGCATTGTGCTTTAGCAAAACCAGGATTCAGCAAAGGCTCAGAAAATAAAACACTCTGAGAACCAATATCCTAGGTAATGGGCGCAGATTTAGTTCACCAACTATTTCAGAAAAACAAAAGATAATATTCGGCACAAGTCGCACTTGCATTTTTTAAAAAGAGTCTCATTTGGCGCTGCTGTTGGAAAAGTTTAATTTCGTCATATCAGTGTCATAATATTTCCTTCATATTCCCCGTCAAAAACAGGAACAGTCTATGTTCCAAGTTTCAGCTTCATAGGTTGACGGGAAGTGGGTCATTCAGCCATCCGAAGATTTCTCTTGGCAGAAACGCACGAGCAAAAGCGAAGTTAAAATTAAGGATTTAAAAATAAAGTATATGTGATGGCACTGGAAAAACTTTAATTCATAATCACAAATGTTTATTTAGTGAGACATCTTTGTGTATCATGACTTTAAAGTGAGGTTATCTCATGACTTTAAAGTGAGGTTATCTCATGACTTTAAAGTCATGTTATCATCAAATTCCTTACGTATCCGGGAGTTAAAATTTGACACATATTGAATCTGCACCCCACCCTTTTTTCTTTATTCCTCCCCAGACTCACGTCTGCTCATTATCCCTCTTGCTCTCCCCTTTTGCACACTTTATCTCCATTTATTTCTTCTCCCTAATTCGAAATTTCACCTCTCTCTCTCTCTGTCTCTCTCTCTCTCTCTCTCTCTCTCTCTCTCTCTCTCTATCTATATATATATATATATATATATATATATATATATATATATCTCTCTCTCTCTCTCTCTTTGTTCTCTTTTAACAGACTTCTTTTCTNCTCATGACTTTAAAGTCATGTTATCATCAAATTCCTTACGTATCCGGGAGTTAAAATTTGACACATATTGAATCTGCACCCCACCCTTTTTTCTTTATTCCTCCCCAGACTCACGTCTGCTCATTATCCCTCTTGCTCTCCCCTTTTGCACACTTTATCTCCATTTATTTCTTCTCCCTAATTCGAAATTTCACCTCTCTCTCTCTCTCTCTCTCTCTCTCTCTCTCTCTCTCTCTCTCTCTCTCTCTATCTATATATATATATATATATATATATATATATATATATATATATATATCCCCCTCTCTCTCTCTTTGTGCTCTTTAAACAAACTGCTGTACTGTTTCGACAATAATGTTAATTGCAATTTATCTGATACTAATAACAAAATGATTTACTATTACAATAAAGACAAACCTTTACAACAATGACATACTTATATACGAATTCAAACTTTCCTTTATTCACACAGACGCAAACCAAAGTCTTCGTAGCCAGCCTGGATCCATTGGAGGCCTTTCCCAAAACCCACTTTTTCTGGCAATGGTGATGGACGAGATTTTTGATTAATCCGCTGATCTCTCCAGACGATTTTAACTGCTGAATTTATCCTATTGAAACAGCCAGTCCAGGACAGTGTTTTATTTCTAAGTCCGTTAAAACTGTCACCATGGGCAACATTTCATAATGATGTGATGCGTTACTGGGCGAGATTTTATAATGGTATTCCCCATCAGTAGGCAGGCAACATCTCATAATGTATGCCCCATCGATCTTACTGGGTCACGTGGAACAAGACCATTTCCTTTCTTTTTATAGTCACGTTTATTATGTGTATATAGTTTGTGTTGTAGCTACATGTAGTTCAATACAGACCATGACAAATCATGTGTATTATAGGCCATGTTGTTCCAAAATAAATACACGAGTTCGTTAAAGTCATCACCACCATTGAAGTCGAAATACAAGCGAAAGAATGTCAGTAATCAATAATTTGATGCACATATCAACACAGCTATTCTAACTTGTTGTACCAATCTGTCATAACTTGTCAAAGCTGACATTGACATCTATCAACAGCTGATAGTGTCATCTTTAAACAGCTGATGCTGCAATATTTAAACAGCTGATATTTGCATCTATAAATAGAACCTGGCTTAAGATCGCTATAACAACATTATATTATTTCAGTTTTGTTTGATAAAAAGATTCATAATTATTTTGCAGTGACATTTGAATTAACCTGAGGGCTGGATTAAATAAGTTTTCAATCTATCTTGGACAATTTCAACAACAGAACCTGGATCTATTTCAGGCTTATTTGAAGCAATCTCATCAAGACGTACGGCTCTGTCTGCGTCAGAAGTCTTACTGGCGCTCAGAGCTCTTACTGACGCTCAGAAGGCTTACTGACTCTTAGAACTCTTACTGCCGTCCAGAACTCTTACTGACGCCCAAAACTATTACAAAACCAATATTCCTTAAATATTTTCCCAAAAAATCTCTGTAAATGAAACAAAACAAATTTCGTTTGTCAGAGCAGCAACTTGCAGCTCTCCTATAATTTTGAAGATCTGACCTAATCAGGAAAGCATCTAAAAACACTTATGTTCAGATTATTGAAAATTTTATTGAAACTTTTGCTACAAATATTTAAATTTCCATCACTGAGTGTTGTAGATATTGAAATTATTGAGTGGCGACAGAGAACTGAATCATTAGTGTGGTTAATGAATTGTTATGCATTGTCAATATATATATATATATAAATAATATATATAT
>CAXITT010000075.1:538140-562756 GCA_964033795.1 Lymnaea stagnalis
TATATATATATATATATATATACACACACTAGAAAATATGATCCGATGTTATCGAGATAATAATGGCAGGCACTGTACGATAGTTTCTACCTACTATTTCAAAAACTCATCACAATTCCTTATTTTAAAAAGAATTATCTTTGTAAAGATGTTTACGTTTCTAACTTCATTTAAAGTTTTAAGAAGTTTTTTTCTGCTATATATTATACACCTACCCTACCCCTTTTCGAGCCCCTAAACTACATTTTTTAAAGTCTAAATCTCAATTTAACCTTAAATCACCAAATCTAAATGATCCCTAATGCTAAAGTTCAAGTTTCTTTTTGAGGCAGTTTAATTCATCGAAGCGTATTAGTAAAAGTTATTCTATCGAATTCGTTACGCTTTGAAGACATAGTTCTTCACTAAGTGACCGCTGTGGAAGTTCTCTGCACAAACAATGCAGTTCTTTCATAGAGTGCTCATCAACAAAACGCGCAATACTTAATCTCCATTCTTCTTTTGAATATCCATCGTTTGATCCACTTGGAGTGCAAGCTCCTCGTTCTTTTCTTTAGCAAGTGTTTACGCAATATCACGTGACATGGCGTCAATGCGTCTTTGAACACTCTCTACTCTGATAATGAAAGTGTTTCCACTTCCTTGACATCATTGGGCCCAAGAATTATTTGGGGGACTTTGGCTGCGGCACTCCTACCATCATCTCGCAGCACACAAGTGTGCCCGCGGCACATCGGTCGCAGAGCTCTGATTAACATCCTATATCTAGTTTTATTTCAACCCAATTATATTTTACACTTTGTTTTGTTACAAGCATGTCTTCCATGAGATGTCGCCAATGTTTACAATGAGTCAAACTTTCAATAAACTCAGCACGAGGAGACAGTTCTTTCTGTAACAACAGTAACTAGTAACTAAACATTTGGTTTAAATGGAGAACGGCGCATAGTTGAAGTCCAGTTTAATGACACGAACAAAAACAAACATGTTTTCAGACACGCCACCCCTCCCCTTTTTGCACACCTCACACACCCCAAGTTATGACAGGCCAGATTGTAGCCAGGAGCTGAGACATGTTGAGGGATTAGAAAAACAAACGAGCTCCGTCATGCCAGTGTGGAGACCAGAGCTCAAACGTCGTGAATGCTCGTGTTACACCGACTCCACAGTTGTGTCGAAAATTAAATCTGGAATTTCGGGAATGCTCTATCTTCAATTGTATTTCTTTTTTAAAAATTTGTATCATTAACGCTATTTTTGAAATCATGCAAGAATCTTTGTCATTATATATAATCTCTCTCTATATAAACATATATCTATATAAGGCCCTATAAGGTCCTATACACTGTTTACGAACAACAACTCGGTTATTTATTTTGTGTATTCTTTAACTTAGTCAATAAATGTTGTTGTTTTTTAAAATCGTGAGACTGTTTTGTATTGGGTTATGCTTAGATTTGTTTCTGTCTATCTAGTTGGGAAGGGGGGGGGGGAGGGTGCATGCCACATAAAAGTTTGGGAAACTCTGGTCTAGTGTTAGTAGATGGTCCGCTGTCATCTATAATACGTGTTTTATGTAAACTTAAGTGATCTTATAATTTAAAAAAAAAGTAATATTTGCTGTACGCGGTGTACCTTGAAGACTACGACGTAGGGCAAAAACATTGATTCAGCAAGGGCGCCGAAAATAGAAACACTCTGAGAACCACTGTCCTAGGTAATGGCGTATCACGGGCAAGTTGAGAAACAACTCGACGAACTGACGACATACTCACAAGTTCATCTTACAATAAGTTTTATCCTGGTTCGTGATGTTGTTCTGATTGTTGTCAGTGAAGTAGCTGGAAAATACGTAGCTGGAAAAAAAGGTAGCTGGGAAACACGTAGCTGGGAAACACGTAGCTCCGTCGACATTTACAAACTACAGCACAATAACATGGACTAATGTGCAAGACGTTCTCTTACCTTTTTTAACAGTAGGTTGATTATAATTGGCCCAACAAAGGTCTCCCTACAAATAGTTATTATCTAATGCAATCTCCCCCATGACATAACCAGCTTACCTCCTCTTATCTTTTCTAACCTTTTCACCCATGCCTTAACCTTCTCCTTACATGAAACTTACATCTATCCCAACTCTCTCACCCTAGATCCTCTCATTTCTGTTCTCATCCCTTACAATATATCCTTACTTTTAAACCCTCGGCAACTTAACTTATTTACCGTATATAATACGAGTATCCCTTTACCTCTCTCGTATGCTTTTTATCAGCCAACCTCTTTAGCGCTCTTTCGTAGCCATCAACCTCTTCCACGCTCTTTAATAACACGCTCTTCCGCGTTCTTTACTATCGACATCTTCCACATTCTTTCCTACGAAACTCTTCCACGTTCTTTCCATCCTACATCTTCCACGTTCTTTCCATCCTACATCTTCCACGTTCTTTCCAACAAACCTCTTCAACGCTATTTCCCTCCAACCTCTCAAGAACCCACACGCACATTTTCCCATACCCCTCCCTCTTCAACCCCGACTGTTTATGAAATAAAACCCACAGTCTCCTTCCTTAAACCCTATAAAAGACCCCTTTCTTCCTTCTCCTCACTTAGGCCTTCTACCAGATCCCTTTCTTCCCTCTCCTCACTTAAGCCTTCTACCAGATCCCTTTCTTCCCTCTCCTCACTTAAGCCTTCTACCAGATCCCTTTCATCCCACTCCTCACTTAAGCCTTTTACCAGATCCCTTTCATCCCTCTCCTCACTTAAGCCTTCTACCAGATCCCTTTCTTCCCTCTCCTCACTTAAGCCTTCTACCAGATCCCTTTCTTCCCTCTCCTCACTTAAGCCTTCTACCAGATCCCTTTCTTCCCTCTCCTTACTTAAGCCTTCTACCAGATCCCTTTCTTCCCTCTCCTTACTTAAGCCTTCTACCAGATCCCTTTCTTCCCTCTCCTCACTTATGCCCCCTTTCTTCCCTCTCCTTACTTAAGCCTTCTACCAGATCCCTTTCATCCCTCTCCTCACTTAAGCCTTCTACCAGATCCCTTTCTTCCCTCTCCTCACTTAAGCCTTCTACCAGATCCCTTTCATCCCTCTCCTCACTTAAGCCTTCTACCAGATCCCTTTCTTCCCTCTCCTCACTTAAGCCTTCTACCAGATCCCTTTCTTCCCTCTCCTCACTTAAGCCTTCTACCAGATCCCTTTCTTCCCTCTCCTCACTTATGCCCCCTTTCTTCCCTCTCCTCACTTAAGCCCCCTTTCTTCCCTCTCCTCACTTAAGCCCCCCTTCTTCCCTCTCCTCACTTAAGCCCCCTTTCTTCCCTCTCCTCACTTAAGCCCCCTTTCTTCCCTCTCCTGACTTAAGCCCCCTTTCTTTCCTCTCCTCACTTAAGCCCCCTTTCTTCCCTCTCCTCACTTAAGCCTTCTACCAGCTCCCTGATCCATTTTAGGATTGACTTTTTTAACTTTTGAAGAACTCTCTTTCTTGAAGATCTTTGAACACATGATGGCGCTGGTATCAGCACATGCTGGGTAGAATTCTGGATCTTTATCTTGAGATTTAGTAAAACAAGTTTCATGAGAAATGATGGGTTCGGCTATCACCTTCCCACCACCTAATTCATTTCCTAGTATATAGTAACAAGATGTCGTGCAGTGGTAACGTTGGTCGGACACCCACAACCACAAGTCCGGAGACTAGATCTGACTTGAGATAGAGAAGATGCAACCCATCTCTATGGCTCATAACAGGATGCTGCTCCAGTAGCAGTCGTTTCAGACAAAGGAAGTATACCCTCAAGTAGTAAGGGCTGTGAAGAACCCGCGTCTCGTAAAAATCGTGACAGGTCGTGTTCTGGAAGAATCACCTGGCAGTGACACAATCCCTTCTGATTTAAAAGGCTTAAAATCTTGATGAATATCAATATTTTCTGATGTGGAAGTTTGGACGTGGTAGGGAAACTATTGTCGGAGTTTTGAGAAGATTTGGCTAGGGTAGAAGAAGTAAAGCTCTGAGTCATCAAGACTTGTAATGTCCTTGGTAGAAAGCCCTCTGGAGTAGGCCTCTTCTCGGAGCAACGGGATCTTGGTGACAAGCTCATAAAACTCGCAGTCGAAGCAGGAACTTTGCTGGAGTCACTAAAACTAGCCTTATGGTTCAGAATAAAACTGCACGATGAGTCGGGACAAACCTCTGAGAAGTATTTATGGACACCTGGAAAGGAGAATAATCAGTCTGCATTATGTACCCGTTCGTCCACAAGAACACAATTCTTGAACTGCTCCATCATTTCGAAGTTCTTCAATTTATTGAAGTTCTGCGTTGATGTTCTTCGCCACTTTTCCAGGAGTGGTTCCGTTTCTTGTACAAAGAAACTTGACACGAATTTGGCCATCAACTTTTAACAATCCCCTAAACATGTTGGTCTATTCTTCGGGGAAACATTCATAAGCCTTAAGTAGTAATGACTCTACAACCTTAAAGTCCTCACGCTGTTCAGCGTTCGACACAAAGCTTCGGCTGATCGACGAGTAAGAGCCGGCTGCAATAGGTAGACCAAAGATTTTCTTGTGTATTTTAAATCTTTGTGCAGTTAGTTCAAACTTTGAAACACACAGGTCAATATCCTTACCTGCATATTTAGGGATCAACTTTGTCAATTTAACTGTACCAAAATCCGACTGATAGTAGCCGTAGGTCTATTTTCCATAGCACTGTGGCTACTCATAATTTCTAAGTCTTATAATTTTCTTTGCAAATCTTTTTCCCAGTTCTTATTTGAACCTCTAGATCCATTAGCTTGAGCTTTAGTTAATGCCAGACAACAGAGCTTCCTCCATTATGTGGACGATGATTAAATCTCTAAAATTCTTTTTTAACGTATAATGAACTACCCTAAATCTTCCACAGTGAAAAGAATAACTCTATTCGACAATATCAAAACAAAAAATGGGCGTTAATTTGTAGACGCTGCATCTCTATGTTGAAGCAAAAATTAGGTCAACACACATACTATCACAGGCGTGGAAGACAACAGTTTAAAACACTTGGGAAAGTGAAGTACTTTCGTGGTCCAGAATAATAAAATTCAGTGCAATTATCCAATTTTATTTGAAGCATTTACCGAGCAAATATATTGTCAGATCATGAATATGTTATTTCATCTTTTAAGAAGTCAGCAACAAAGTGTTGAATTCTAACAGAACTTTTTTTTTCCTTCAGATTTTTGGTGTCCATGAAAATATTTAGTTATGACAAAAGTTTTATTGAAATCTTTCATAATATATATGTATATATATTATTTGGCATCCTTCCGTCTTCGCGAGACGATGGAGTAGCTATGTAGTCCTACACATCGACGAGTGGCTAACTAGGCCAATCCTAGAATGACGATCTCGACTGCATTTCTCATACAAATATATGGCTTCAATTTTTGAAGCTTTATCAATGCTCATGAAGATGTTCAGTATTAGCAAGCTGTTGAACTTGTCCATAAAGCAACATTTAAATACGCCAACTGTTCTGCCTTTACTCGAATAGTTTCATTAAACGGATGTTATTTACACAACGTACATCCTGTCACATTCAGAGCTGTTTCCCAAAATGCCTGCATTCCCTTGTTTGTCTCAACTCTCGTATGCCAGGGTCATAAACGTGACGTAAATAATAAACATTTTGCTGACATTTGCCAGGTATATAAATTGGGGTAAATAATTAGCAAGGCTCATCTGGAGTCACACCTCAAACAACCGGTTTTGTGGGGAAATCACATTGGACACTTATGTAATGTTAAGATCAACCGAATCATTTTGGTTCAACTTGCGCCTCATTTAGAAAACATAACTCTTGGTGACCGGGGCAAGTGAATAGATAAGAGTTGTCGTTGTTTTTGTTTTTTTTATCCTTTGATAACCATGCACACTTCGAGCAGAATGCGTTTACTGATAATTGTGATCATAGGATTGAAGTACTCTCCATCCAATGCACAAGGTAAATTATGTAAGAAATGTCAATACAATTCTTGAGGTAATACAAATTTCAGGTTTAAAGAACTTTTTTTATTTGAGAATTTACCCACAAAATTATAACTATTCTATTTATTGCATCTATTTAGATCAGTGGTTTTCAACCTGTGGGTGCCGAACCCTCGAGGTTCGTTTTCTTTTTTAAAAATATGCAATAGGTCGCTTGAGGGCTTCAAAAAATTGAGTATATAGTAAATATGTGCGTAGCTTGGACGTTAAAATTCATTCCTTACTCACTCACTTATTAGCAACTAAAAAAAAAATAATAAACTTATTTGACAGAGAGTAAACATTAGTGATGTTAGTAAGTAGTTTTGCTCTTCAAGTCCAAGGTTACCTCAATTAAATGACATTGTATCTCAACTAGTTTATAGTAACAATTAAATGACATTTATCTCAACTAGTACATGGTATCAATTAAATGACATTGTATCTCAACTAGTACATGGTATCAATTAAATGACATTGTATCTCAACTAGTTTATAGTATCAATTAAATGACATTTATCTCAACTAGTACATGGTATCAATTAAATGACATTGAATCTCAACTAGTACATGGTAAAAACTAAATGTCATTTTATCTCGACTAGTACATGGTAATGACATTGTATCTCATCTAGTACATGGTAAAAACTAAATGACATTGTATCTCGACTAGTACATGGAATCAAATAAATGACATTGTATCTCAACTAGTACATGGAATCAACTAAAGGACATTGTATCTCAACTAGTAAATGGAATCAACTAAATGACATTGTATCTCGACTAGTAAATAGAATCAACTAAATGGCATTGTATCTCGACTAGTAAATGGAATCAACTAACATATTGGATAGTATTTCATCTGATACTGTCGCTAGTAATCTCAGCTAAAAAATATCTCCTGCTCTAAGTTTATAAGCCAATTCGACAAAATGAGGCCACAAGCCGTCAAGATAGGAGCACACCATAACTGAGAGTAGTACCAATTTTTCGAACCACTCAACTGTTTAATTGTCACGTGGGCAGACGTTACTTGAAATGTTTACTTGATCACAGTAGTTAACCTCTCCAGTGAGGTTTTCTCGTGTGTACTTTACCTTCGTACACATTCTCTGCCCTTATGAACACGTTAAATTTGCCTGCAGGTACCTGCGACCCCCTCGCTAAGCAATGTATCAACGGGATGTGTCAGGTGCAATCCACCAGACAGTTTGGATGCACGTGTAACCAACACTACATGAGAGATCCATCAAACCCATTGGTTTGTCATCGTGAGTAGAACATCATCTTTTAAACCTCATTGTTAGGAAATGATTGAATAACAGTAACTTGAAGTGTTTGAAACATAATTATAACATACAATAACACAACGCAAGAAATCCCAAGGCCAAGGATAATTGAAGGATAGGACTAGAACTATTCAAGTGTGATTTTTTTCTTCTAAAAACCGATCCAGGTGGGATTCTTTACTTACATCTATATAACATGGCCCAGCGTCCCACCCTTTTTTTTAAAAAGACTTTCTGACATGCGTCCCACCTTCTCCTGTCCAGGTCAGCGACTGACCGCCCTTATTTTTTAAAGTTGTCTCGTTTATCAATAAATAATTTAGAGCATTATGTATTTAAAGACTGTTACCTTCTCACTCACCCCCACCCCCACCCACCCCCCCAACGGGCCGGTCCTAACTACATTATTTTGCAAACCTATCTGCTGTCCAGAGACCAAGCACACAAGTAACATTAAAAACGTTGACGGCGTCAGCTTAGTGGTCAACGTTTTGTTCAGATGACCCAGTGGAATTTTTTTTTATTTTTCAAATGTCACACGTTTCATTATTCTTTTTTTTTTTTATTTATTTATTTGCCGGAATAGCGGCGGTGCACATAAAAGGTCACATGTTGAGAACCACTGTCTTTAAGTATTTCGACCTCGCAAAAATCGCTTTCTACCTAAACTATATTGAAAGTAACCATTTATCATGTGAGGATCAGCAGCAGGAAAATTTTAATATTCAATCTTTTATTTATTCCCAGCCATCCCTCCGTGTAATCTGATCCAAGGGGCACAACAATGTGTCAACGGTCAGTGTCAGATGCTGCCCTCTGGTCAGTACGGCTGCCTGTGTAACCCTGGCTTCCAGGTTAGCTCGACGGATCCTAACTATTGTGAAGGTAGGAACAGCTTATGCCCCTTGGTTAACTTTAAAAACTAATGCCGCGCTAACTTGAACAGGGTTCATGTCTTGAGGTATACATTTAGTGAAGTACCTATGTCTTGAGGTATACATTTAGTGAAGTACCTATGTGTTGAGGTATACATTTAGTGAAGTACCTATGTCTTGAGGTATACATTTAGTGAAGTACCTATGTCTTGAGGTATACATTAAGTGAAGTACCTATGTCTTGAGGTATACAATAAGTGAAGTACCTATGTCTTGAGGTATACATTAAGTGAAGTACCTATGTCTTGAGGTATACATTAAGTGAAGTACCTATGTCTTGAGGTATACATTAAGTGAAGTACCTATGTCTTGAGGTATACATTAAGTGAAGTACCTATGTCTTGAGGTATACATTAAGTGAAGTACCTATGTCTTGAGGTATACATTAAGTGAAGTACCTATGTCTTGAGGTATACATTTAGTGAAGTACCTATGTCTTGAGGTATACATTTAGTGAAGTACCTATGTGTTGAGGTATACATTTAGTGAAGTACCTATGTGTTGAGGTATACATTTAGTGAAGTACCTATGTGTTGAGGTATACATTAAGTGAAGTACCTATGTGTTGAGGTATACATTTAGTGAAGTACCTATGTGTTGAGGTATACATTTAGTGAAGTACCTATGTCTTGAGGTATACATTAAGTGAAGTACCTACGTCTTGAGGTATACATTAAGTGAAGTACCTATGTCTTGAGGTATACATTTAGTGAAGTACCTATGTGTTGAGGTATACATTTAGTGAAGTACCTATGTCTTGAGGTATACATTTAGTGAAGTACCTATGTCTTGAGGTATACATTAAGTGAAGTACCTATGTCTTGAGGTATACATTAAGTGAAGTACCTATGTCTTGAGGTATACATTAAGTGAAGTACCTATGTCTTGAGGTATACATTTAGTGAAGTACCTATGTCTTGAGGTATACATTTAGTGAAGTACCTATGTGTTGAGGTATACATTTAGTGAAGTACCTATGTGTTGAGGTATACATTTAGTGAAGTACCTATGTGTTGAGGTATACATTTAGTGAAGTACCTATGTGTTGAGGTATACATTTAGTGAAGTACCTATGTGTTGAGGTATACATTTAGTGAAGTACCTATGTGTTGAGGTATACATTTAGTGAAGTACCTATGTGTTGAGGTATACATTTAGTGAAGTACCTATGTCTTGAGGTATACATTAAGTGAAGTACCTACGTCTTGAGGTATACATTAAGTGAAGTACCTATGTCTTGAGGTATACATTTAGTGAAGTACCTATGTGTTGAGGTATACATTTAGTGAAGTACCTATGTCTTGAGGTATACATTTAGTGAAGTACCTATGTCTTGAGGTATACATTAAGTGAAGTACCTATGTCTTGAGGTATACATTAAGTGAAGTACCTATGTCTTGAGGTATACATTAAGTGAAGTACCTATGTCTTGAGGTATACATTTAGTGAAGTACCTATGTCTTGAGGTATACATTTAGTGAAGTACCTATGTGTTGAGGTATACATTTAGTGAAGTACCTATGTGTTGAGGTATACATTTAGTGAAGTACCTATGTGTTGAGGTATACATTTAGTGAAGTACCTATGTGTTGAGGTATACATTTAGTGAAGTACCTATGTCTTGAGGTATACATTTAGTGAAGTACCTATGTGTTGAGGTATACATTTAGTTAAGTACCTATGTGTTGAGGTATACATTTAGTGAAGTACCCATGTGTGGAGGTATAGACTACATTTAGTGAAGTATCCATGTGTGAAGGTATAGACTACATTTAGTGAAGTACCCATGTGTTGAGGTAAAGATTTAGTGAAGTACGAATGTGTGGAGGTATAGACTACATTTATTGAAGTACACATGTGTGGAGGTATAGACTACATTTAATGAAGTACCCATGTGTGGAGGTATAGACTACATTTAATGAAGTACCCTCGTGTGGAGGTATAGACTACATTTAATGAAGTACCCATGTGTGGAGCTATAGACTACATTTAATGAAGTACCCATGTGTTGAGGTATAGACTACATTTAATGAAGTACCCATGTGTGGAGGTATAGACTACATTTAGTGAAGTACATATGTGTTGATGTATACATTTAGTGAAGTACCCATGTGTGGAGGTATAGACTACATTTAATGAAGGTGTGGAGGTATAGACTACATTTAATGAAGTACCCATGTGTGGAGGTAAAGACTACATTTAATGAAGTACCCATGCGTGGAGGTATAGACTACATTTAATGAAGTACCCATGTGTGGAGGTATAGACTACATTTAATGAAGTACCCATGTGTGGAGGTATAGACTACATTTAATGAAGTACCCATGTGTGGAGGTATAGACTACATTTAATGAAGTACCCATGTGTGGAGGTATAGACTACATTTAATGAAGTACCCATGTGTGGAGGTATAGACTACATTTAATGAAGTACCCATGTGTGGAGGTATAGACTACATTTAATGAAGTACCCATATGTGGAGGTATAGACTACATTTAGTGAAGTACCCTTGTGTGGAGGTATAGACTACATTTAGTGAAGTACCCATGTGTGGAGGTATAGACTACATTTAGTGAAGTACATATGTGTGGAGGTATAGACTACATTTAATGAAGTACCCATGTGTGGAGGTAAGACTATATTTAATGAAGTACCCATGTGTGGAGGTATAGACTACTTTTAGACACACAGCCTTCATAGTCACATACCTTATAGGTCATATACTCACTTATCTTACACGTCAGCGACAGAAACCAACAAACAAAAATTGTAGCTCTACTGCAATAAAAAATATTTGAGTTCAGAAAATAAAAACCAGTTCACCACGGAAAGCATTATGTTTTGTGAGAATAGAAATTACATCTTCTTCTATATTGACCATCACGGCCAACTATTTCAGATATGAACGAGTGTTTGATGCCAATTACTGGATGTGCTCCCAACGCTTGCACTGACCTGGTCGGTGATTATGTCTGCACTTCCTGTGCTCCTGGCTTTGCCCTCAACCAGTTTAGCAAATGCGAAGGTATTCGAAGACATATTGTGGCAGCTATTTATTTTTTTGAGATTAACTGGACATTCATATCTACTTTGGTAACTGATTAATCAGCATTTATTTGTTAGGTATTTAATTAAGTTCATTTAAGTGTTAAACTGTAGATGTCTTTTGTAGCACTAAAGTGTTCGCGTGCCGTAGGTTTAGCCAGTTAGTTCATGTATGTATACATTTGCCCAAAATGTTTAGGAAGTATAGTATTTCTGTAAAAAATTATCTCTAACTAAACAATTTACATCACATTGACTGGAGTTTTGTGTTAGTTTACAACTAGGCCACCTCTAGTGGTGTGGCCCATCGTTTGAGATTACATTCTTTATGTTGGAGATTAGGAAATCATGCCGGCTAATGTTGGCTGATCACAACAAGAAGAGACAGAAATGCTCGAAAAGACAGAACTATTTGTGAACGAAATGTTATTCATGATCGATTAAGGTCTCTCTCTCTCTCTCTCTCTCTCTCTCTCTCTCTCTCTCTCTCTCTCTCTCTTTCTTTCTTTCTCTTTCTTTATCTCTCTATTTTTCTCGCTCTCTCCATCTTTCGTTCTCTTTTTCTCTGTATATGTGCGTATCTCTCACTCTTTATCTCTATCTCTATTGGCACATAGTTTTATCACATGACAATAATGTTGACTGCAATAAATTGTTTAAATTTAAAATAATACCTTCTCTTTATTCCCACAGTCCAGAATCAAAATGTCCCCAACCAAGCTGGTGGATTCGGTGGAGGAAATCCATTTATGTGGGCAATGATGATGGGAGACTTTTTCTGATTGGCTGATAATGGGAGACTTTTTCTGATTGGCTTATGATGGCAGATAGTCTGATTGGTTGAAAAACGTCTCGTTTTCTTCTATAACGGCCAATCCAACCAATTATCTTATTTCTTGACTGCTACCCTGGACAACTTTGGATGGAAAGATCCGCTACAAATCCTGAGTTTAATCAAGACAACAACAACTTAATTCCTCATTTTTTGCACAGTTAAAACTATTTCTGTAACTAGATGTGTGGTAATGCCTGTCAATATTCCTTATGCCCTATAATTTATTCCTAAGTATTTGTCAATTGCCCTTATATATAAATAAGAACTTTCAGAGACTGATGAAAACATAATTCATCTGGTCGAGAGGAAAAAATTATTTACATTTTTAGTGGCATTTTTATTGACTTTGGGTCGTGGATGATTGAGGTTAGTTCTTTATATCAATCCATTGGATGAGTACAGTACATACTACTAATAAACGTGTGTTCCATGAGAGATCATGATCACTCAGTGACGTAGTACACTGCTTTTTGTATTGCGTAGACACGTGATGACGGTAGTTGGCTTGTTTTCACATTCATAAACTTTATATCATTGTAATTTAAACATGATTTTTAAACGTCTATTCCCATGATACTTATGTAGACATATTATTTTATTGCTTCATAGCTTTATTGGACTAGTTTTAGCAGAAAAAGAAAAGATTGTTTACATAAATACGAATTTACACATTATTTCTTCCGTAAATTGTATTGCTTTGTTTTAGCACTAAGATGGTTATCAATGCCATCTTGCCTACCCACATTTTTGTTTTCACTTTCTATACGAAAAGAAAAATACGAATATAAAATATCGAAAAAATAATTAAATTATCAAACAAAAACTGCGAATTTCTCTCGGACAAAATTTAACAAAAAGAAAACTGATGTGTGAGAAAAGTATCTCCTGCATTATTTTTTAAGTTATGTCCCCTCAAATGTACCTTGTGTATTAATTAATCTCATTTTAATTATTCTTACATTAATAATCCGAGGTGGCCTCCACCTCGGAGCTCCGTGATAAACATTACAGTGACTGAAGAAACGAAAGAAGAGCAAGGACAACAGAGCGAAACCTTGACCTTGTTTGTGTCTGGTTCATCCCCAGTTTATTTAACAAGCTTTTTCCATTAACATTTTCTTACAAGTGCATTGTGTAGTAAAGTGATCTTTGTTTTCAAAGGCAAACAAAAATGCTTGGTCTCAGCGTTCGAACTATTTAAAAAATCGCTAAACCAAATTACTATTTCCTTATTTACAATTTGATTTTGAGGGGAGTTAAGTACTGTACAAAAACGCAAGCGAGGTTATTTTTTGTTTGTTTTTTTAAAGGCATGGCCCTCTGGATCCAGTGGGCCATGGTTAAGGTCATATGATTAAATAATTTAATGAATATATATATTTCAATGAAGTACAAAACGCTTCCAAGAGCTGAAACATTAATAAAAGTAAGGGCAATAACCCGTCACAAGTATAATTGCCTAATGTATTATAAGTTTACCTTTGAGTTACTGTTAGTGATTTACAGAATCATCTACCGTGGCCACTAGATGGCGCGCCGCGGGCCTAATATATGTTTTTTAAAATTTATTTTTACCAAGCCGGTTAGTTTTTAACAAATAGTTACTTCGTCAAATTACGTGCGCGAACTTTAACAGGGCGCCTTCAGAAAACACGGATTCACACAGGGCCCTAAGAATTGCAATAGGTTGGGAACCACTGTCTTCGGCAACCGATTTCAACCAACCGAGCTCCAGTCCAACCCCGCCCGACTTGATTACATAATATTCTAAGAGCGGACAAGTTAACGGGTTTCTTGAATAAGGAAAAAAAACAACACAAGTTCAGTGATTCATGCAAGACGGTACACAGGCGTAACACTCGGACAATCAAGCCTTGGTGTGCTACGGTGTGCAAGAATCTGGGAATTTTCTGGGAAGAATCATTTAGAGATTATTTTATATATTCTCTTATATTGTTCTTCAATTCATCATTGTGTTTAAGTGTACAGGATTTTTTTCGAAATCCTTAATATTAATTGGTTATATAAAGTTCTTATTATGTTTATGGACCGCTTGGTTATTTATAGGATTTGTTTTAATCTAATTTTATTTTTTTAATAATAAATTTTCCATTTCTAAATATAGTTTATTATATTTTTTATTGTAAAGATTAGTGAAAAGTTGTATTTGTCTGTAAAACTATGTGTTTGTTTAGTTCGCTTGTAAGTTTACTTATGGTCAGTTCACACGATCAAATTTTCGTCAAAGTTTTTTTTTTCTTGTTGTTAACACAACATAGTGAGTTCAAAAAGAAAGTTGACGAATATTTGCTCGCGTGAACTGAGCATTAGATATAAACATCGGCAGGGGCACTGAATCTTGTTTCATTTGAAAAAAAAAAAATGTGTTAACTTCCTACAAACAAAACAAAAACGAGCATCTCGCTGTGCTCTAAACAAACACAAAGTAATAGAAATAAAATACACTATGTATTACTGTAATTTCTCCGACACCTCATAATTAAGTGAATTGTTCAGGCCAAAAGTAATGATATAATTTCTGGCTAATTGATAACATCAAACTGTACGTATTATCTCTAACAACAATCAACACACATCAACAGTAAGTAATTATTGGTGTTTGGAAATCTCCGAATCTTCACTACCCGGCGTCGTATAGTAGTCTGGCACATTCCATTAGTGCCCATCTGTGTCACACGTAATGACACACGTGCCTTGCTTACGTTCAATAATATCTCTGAAATTGACCATGGTCAAGAATGTGTTATTTACCACATTTTGATTTAATGCCATTATTGGAAAAAAATAATATATTCATCAACAAAATATATGAAACAATCAGTTGACAACATTGATTCTCTCTTGTCCAGGGGTCCTAGAACTCTTAGAGCAGGGGTCGAGAACCTATGGCTCGCGAGCCAGATGTGGCTCTATTGATGGCTGCATCTGGCTCGCAGACAAATGTTCGATTATAAAAAAGAAATGTTTCTTTAGACTCCTTTGATCTACATATTAATTGCATATCAATATTTGATTAGCAACAGCATAACAATGTTATTAAACAGAATTCATAGACATAATTATTGCATTTTTAGTGTTGAAATTACACGAAATGCACACATTTACTTGAATTTTTAGTTTTAAACATAATGTATGGCTCTCACAGAATTACTTTTCAAAATATGTGGTGGCCATGGCTCTCTCAGACAAAAAGGTTCCCGACCCCTGTCTTAGAGCTATAACCTCCCACAAATCGGTTTGGTTACCGTTATGCACTGTTTACGCCGACGTTATGAAATGAGTTTATGGTATCGAATGCATTGTTTATGGTATCGAATGCATTTTTATGGCATCGAATGAATTGTTTATGGTATCGAATACAATGTTAATTTTTGTTTTTAAAAACAATATAAATTTGAAGAAATAGATCAATATAATATAATAATTTTTCCAAAATAACGTAGACAATACAAGACGTTCATTTCCTATACAAAAAAAAAATAAAAAAATAAAATATTATTTTTGAAAAAATCCTTTCCCAAATAAAAGGTAAAATAAAATAAAACTTAAACAATTTGATCATAAAGACACACAACAAAAAACAACAAAAACGAATCAAAGAGTAGACAGTAACAGATGCATGTGAGAACTATGTGTGAGATCAGCACATTTCGGAGCTGTATGTAACTGTGTAAGGTTTGCACATTTGGGAAGTTAGTACTGGTGGCGTAGCTAAGGTTGATGTCACTCTGGTATAGAGAATAGTGCACTCTGGGAACTCTGGGATAGAGTTTGGTGCACTCTGGTATGGAACATAGTGCACTCCGGTATAGCGTTTAGTGCACTCTGGGATAGAGTGTAGTGCACTTTGGGATATAGTATAGTGCACTCTGGGATAGAGTTTAGTGCACTCTGGGATAGAGTTTAGTGTACTCTGTGATAGAGTTTAGTGCAGTCTGGGATATAGAATATTGCACTCTGGGATAGAGTTTAGTACACTCTGGTATAGAATATAGTGCACTCTGGGATAGTTTATAGTGCACTCTGGGATAGAGTATAGTGCAACTCTGTTATAGAGTTTAGTGCACTCTGCGATAGAGAATAGGAAGGGAGGTTTAGTGCACTCTGGTATAGAGCATAGTGCACTCTTGGATAGAGCATAGTGCACCCTGGTATAGAGTTTAGTGCACTCTTGTATTGGGTTTAGTGCACTCTCGTATAGAATATAGTGCACTCTGGTATAGAGTTTAGTCCATTCTGGGATAGAGTTTAGTGCACTCTGCGATAGAGAATAGGAAGGGGAGTTTAGTGCATTCTGGTAAAGAGTTTAGTGCACTCTGGGATAGAGTAGTGAAATCTGGGATAGAGTATGGTGCACTTTGTGATAGAACATAGTGCACTCTGGGATAGAGTATAGTGAACTCTCTGATAGAGTTTAGTGCACTTTGGGATATAGAATATTGCAATCTGGAGTAGCTTAAAGTGCACTCTGGAATAGAGTATAGTGCACTCTGGGATAGAGTTTAGCGCACTCTGGTATAGAGTTTAGTGTTAATAAATATTGTTTGTAACAGATTGATAATCACAATAATGAATTGTTTCGTAGTTTACTATTAAATAAAGATTTTTTTTTTTTTTTGTTTTTTTGTTGGGGGGGGGGGGGATTTCATGCGCAGATTGGCAGAAAGTGAGTGTGTGGAAGGTATTCGAATGATCAAGATGATGTTGGAGTTATGAAGGTTTTGCTCTAGCAAGTCAGTATCTCTTAGTATCGGACTAGCTATCGTCCATTTGAGTGTATTAAGAAATACGTGAAGTGTATAAGATAATGACAATTATGTTACTCCAGCGTGGAGATTTATTTCTGGTTGTGTATCGTATTGTGCAAATAAAATATATAGTGATGCAATCTATTGAATCTGCCTTATACTTTTATAGCAGTAATGGTATACATAATTAAACAGCACACAATTGTGATCAAGCCACTACTACAACACAGGAGATATAAATGCGTGAATTCTAGGTAACGGAAGAAGTAGTGTTCAATATAAATCAAACCTTACATTACTCTATTTAACTACGCCCTGTACAAAACATTTCAACTTACCACTCTCCTTCCAACTGAAATAGATAATAATCTCATGTGTACAATGCCATAAGTAATGTGTCTGCAGTCATATACACGTATCACATGATAGAATACTATCTTATATTATCATATTTGTTTTTGTGTCCAGACTGATTTGAATGCAGATCTGACCATAACATTCTTCAGATAAATGACTCATTAATGAACAAATGTCGCTTATTATAAAATGTTTTGTTTACTCCAACACATTTCAACCCCCTACCCCCTCCCCCCGCCCAAGAAATTCGAGGCTCTTTTTAAAAATTGATCTAGATCTCTATTTCTGAAACTAAACACCCCAAAAATGGAATTGATGCCTAACCCGTCAAACTTGTTCACAAAAACCTGGGAAACCTGCTTCCCATTGCACTTTAAAAGAAAATTATATTGCTAAACATCTTTCAATTTTCACTAAAAATATAAGCAAATTAATTGCACTAGAAGTGTTAGGCCCCCTAGAGGCGTGAGGCCCCTAGAGCGGGGCCCCCTAGAGGCGTGAGGCCCCCTAGATGCGTGAGGCCCCCTAGAGGCGTGAGGCCCCCTAGAGGCGTGAGGCCACCTAAAGGTGTGAGGCCCTATAGAGGCGTGAGCCCCCTAGAGGCGTGAGGCCACCTAAAGGTGTGAGGCCCCATAGAGGCGTGAGGCCCCCTAGAGGCGTGAGGCCACCTAAAGGTGTGAGGCCCCATAGAGGCGTGAGGCCCCCTAGAGGCGTGAGGCCACCTAAAGGTGTGAGGCCCCATAGAGGCGTGAGGCCCCCTAGAGGCGTGAGGCCTAATGACGTCACTTGGTTGGTGTCACGGAGACCGAAATCTGTTTGATGTGTGTAGATGAAGTTCTGTTTGATTGAATGAAGGTGTATTGGATCGGAAGAGTTCACACAACGAAATAGACTAAAGGTCGAATGAAGTAGACTTCTGTTATATTCTACAGGTGATCGTCTAGCAACACAGTTAGGATTTAAAAAGGTCTTAAAACTGTTCAAAACAAAAATTAACTCTACATAGTCTGCAATCTGTAAAAGGCAAACCCCACCCTCCCCTCTGCTCATAAAATCTCCCCCATCCCGCAACCCCCATCACCAACCTCCCACCTCACTCCAAAATACAAAACAGCTTTGCCATTAAAAAAATAAAAAACAAACCCAAAAAAATCTTACTTTGCTTCCTAACAATTCTTCTTGAGTAGGTTTCACCCCAAGATCGTGGTCCGTAGGTATCAATGGGGTCAACGTAATAAGGTGGCAGCCCGCTTAATCCTAGGCAATGTATGTAACATAAATTAGTCATTACTTAACAGACATGAGACACTGTTAACATATGAAACACAGATAACATATGAGGCACATGTAATGAGACACAGGTAACATATGAGACACAGGTAAATAAGAGACACTGATAACATGAGATACAGGTAAAAAATGAAACACAGGTAACATATAAGACACAGGTAACATAAATATGAAATATAAGTGACATTTAACACTTCAAGTCAGATAAGTCAGATGTTCAGATAAGTACAACACGATTAAAGATATGTTCATTTGTTTGCGTATATATTATTATTTTTATCGTTCAATGATATTCTGAGTCTGAAATCTGTAAAATCTAGATGGATTTAATCATGCAGGGACGTCATTTGGGTTGGGCATGGGCGAGAATTTGGGTAGGGCATCGACGTCATTTGGGTTTGGCAGTGACGTCATTTCGGTAGGGCAGGGGCGGGAATTTGGGTAGGGCACGAACGTCATTTGAGTAGAGCAGTGACGTCATTTGGGTAGGGCAGGGAAGTCATTTTGGTAGGGCATTGACATCATTTGGGTAGGGCAGGGACGGGACGTCATTTGGATAGAGTAGGGACGTCATTTGGGTTGGGCAGCGACGGACATTTGGGTAGGGTAGGGATGAGCGTTTGGGAAGGGCAGGGCCGGGCATTTGGTTAGGGCACGGACGGGCATTTGGGTAGAGCAGGGACGGCCATTAGGGTAGGGCAGAGACGTCATTTGGGTTGGGCATGGACGGGCATTTGGGTGGGGCAGGGTGGTCATTTGGGTAGTTTCTGTTCCATAGGATGACGGCAAGGGGGTCAATAAGACTTCCGAACAAATATTTTAAAAAGGATTTCAAAAAAGGGGAAGGGTACACAATGAAATTGTGGTACATGAAACTTACAAGCCAGTGCTGGGTGCGCACCAATGGTGCTGATTGCGCACCAATGCAATGCAAGTTTGGTCAAATAATACGGTAAAAACACAGGATAATCGCTAATGACGTAATACTTAGCCAATATAGTCAGTCCAATTACCTCCAACAACTGGACCCTGTGCTATGTAACCTCCATCATCAAAGTCTAAAATTAAAGACAAAAATAATGACATAATTTTGTAGTTTCCTCGTGACCATCACGTTCTGCTGTATGTTAAGAATGTTGACATTTTAACCAGAGATCAAATAAGATCACACTAGATCACACGAGACCGTCAAGATTTGTTTACACATGGGAATCTGTCATTATTACAGCAATGCCGATAAAAAAATAAAACATTTCGATCATCTAATTGGAATGCTATGCATTCATTAATAAACTCGCCCAATTTTAAATTGCTCAATTTATCTTCCAACTTCCAACAATATTTCATAAACCTAATCTTCTCATACTTTGTAACTTTGACATTTTAAATTTTACAGTATTCTGTGGCACAGGCTTGGCTCTGGGCCCTTTTATGTTATTATCTTAAAATAATAGTTTAAAAAAAAAAAAAAACACTGCTACTGACCTCCCGCAATGACTACCCCTGGACCAGCCCAGTAAGGATCATTGTAGCGTCCCTCTCCAATTAACGGCTTAATGACGGTGACATCACAAAGTATTGACGTCACAGAGAGAAGAATGGTCGACACAAAAAACACTTGGTTCATGGTGACCTAAGTAGAGGAAATCGTTCATTACATCGCTATCTACTTAAGACTGAGCTGAACTAGTTTGTACAGCAAACACTTTGTACAGAAAACACTTTGTACAGCAAACACTTTGTACAGCAAACACTTAGTACAGCAAACACTTTGTACAGCAAACACTTTGTACAGCAAACACTTAGTACAGCAAACACTTTGATATCTTCAATTTAATCCCAATAGCTACATATCCTTATTAATTAATTTATGTAATCTCATAATTAGAAGACAAAATTGGAAGAGAAAGTAGAATTACATTACTTTTGAAAATCACCCCAAAAAGATGCTTCAAAAAATAAAAATAAAAGTTAATTTTTAAAAAAAACGAACCACCTTTTTTTTTTGCGAAACGAAGTGAAGAATGCCACTTTGACCTGTAAATTGAAGATGTCCTGTTGACCAATGGCCTTTTTATAGACACTTTCTCAAGCTCATAACACTTTCCACCTCTCCCCCTACACACACACATGTCAATCATTTAAAATGTCCTTTTACTAACCACGTCGGCCGTGAACCTAGAGACGTTATGGTCCAAGCCGTACATTTCACCTTTGGGGGCTGCAAGGAAGTGTTATTAAAAAGTCCCATTTTTTACCTTGGCTGGCTAGAAACCCCCCCCCCCCCCAATCCTCTCCCCTTTCTATAACCCGTGTTAACACACGCCAGTCACACAACTTCAATCATGTTCGTAAACATCCGACCAAATGTCGCCCAAACTGCCAAAATGTCGCCCCCCACTTCAGGATACCATTGCAACTAATAACTATTATTATTTTTACGTTCAATGTTATGCTACAACAATGGGTTCTTTGAATATATGAACACACTTCTCAGCTTCAGCTCAATTGATCCCTTGAATATGTAAACAGACTTCTCAGCTTCAGCTCAGTTGATTCCTTGAATGTATGAACAGACTTCTCAGCTTCAGCTCAGTTGATCCCTTGAATATATGAACAGACTTCTCAGCTACAGCTCAGTTGACCCCTTGAATATATGAACAGACTTCTCAGCTTCAGCTCAATTGATCCCTTGAATATATGAACAGACTCCTCAGCTTCAGCTCAGTTGATCCCTTGAATATATGAACACACTTCTCAGCTTCAGCTCAGTTGATCCCTTGAATATATGAACAGACTTCTCAGCTTCAGGTCAATTGATCCCTTGAATATTTTAACAGACTTCTCAGCTTCAGGTCAATTGATCCCTTGAATATATGAACAGACTCCTCAGCTTCAGCTCAATTGATCCCTTGAATATATGAACAGACTTCTCAGCTTCAGGTCAATTGATCCCTTGAATATATGAACAGACCTCTCAGCTTCAGGTAAATTGATCCCTTGAATATATGAACAGACTTCTCAGCTTCAGCTCAGTTGATCCCTTGAATATATGAACAGACTTCTCAGCTTCAGCTCAATTGATCCCTTGAATATATGAACAGACTTCTCAGCTTCAGCTCAGTTGATTCCTTGAGTGTATGAACAGACTTCTCAGCTTCAGCTCAGTTGATCCCTTGAATATATGAACAGACTTCTCAGCTACAGCTCAGTTGATCCCTTGAATATATGAACAGACTTCTCAGCTTCAGCTCAGTTGATCCCTTGAATATATGAACAGACTTCTCAGCTTCAGCTCAGTTGATCCCTTGAATATATGAACCGACTTCTCAGCTTCAGCTCAGTTGATCCCTTGAATATATGAACAGACTCCTCAGCTTCAGCTCAGTTGATCCCTTGCATGTATGAACAGACTTCTCAGCTTCAGCTCAATTGATCCCTTGAATATATGAACAGACTTCTCAGCTTCAGCTCAGTTGATCCCTTGAATATATGAACAGACTTCTCAGCTTCAGTTCAGTTGATCCCTTGAATATATGAACAGACTTCTCAGCTTCTGCTCAGTTGATCCCTTGAATATATGAACAGACTCCTCAGCTTCAGCTCAGTTGATCCCTTGAATATATGAACAGACTTCTCAGCTTCAGCTCAGTTGATCCCTTGAATATATGAACAGACTTCTCAGCTTCAGCTCAGTTGATCCCTTGAATATATGAACAGACTTCTCAGCTTCAGCTCAGTTGATCCCTTGAATGTATGAACAGACCTCTCAGTTCAGCTCAGTTGATCCCTTGAGTATATGAACAGACTTCTCAACTTCAGCTCAGTTGATCCCTTGAATATATGAACAGACTCCTCAGCGTCAGCTCAGTTGATTCCTTGAATGTATGAACTGACTTCTCAGCTCAAAGCCTCCAAGTATTGTACTCATGGTAGCACAGTACAGTGTACTCATGGTATCACAGTACAGTGCACTCATGGTAGCACAGTACAGTGTACTCATGGTATCACAGTACAGTGCACTCATGGTATCACAGTACAGTGTACTCATGGTATCACAGTACAGTGTACTCATGGTATCACAGTATGGTGTACTCATGGTATCACAGTACGGTGTACTCATGGTAGCACAGTACAGTGTACTCATGGTATCACAGTACAGTGTACTCATGGTAGCACAGTATGGTGTACTCATGGTATCACAGTACGGTGTACTCATGGTATCACAGTACGATGCACTCATGGTATCACAGTACGGTGTACTCATGTTAGCACAGTACGGTGTACTCATGGTAGCACAGTACAGTGTACTCATGGTATCACAGTACGGTGTACTCATGGTATCACAGTACGGTGTACTCATGGTATCACAGTATGGTGTACTCATGGTATCACAGTACGGTGTACTCATGGTATCACAGTACAGTGTATTCATGGTATCACAGTACAGTGCACTCATGGTATCACAGTACAGTGTACTCATGGTATCACAGTACAGTGTACTGATGGTATCACAGTACGGTGTACTCATGGTAGCACAGTACGGTGTACTCATGGTATCACAGTACAGTGCACTCATGGTATCACAGTACAGTGTACTCATGGTATCACAGTACAGTGTACTCATGGTATCACAGTACAGTGTACTCATGGTATCACAGTATGGTGTACTCATGGTATCACAGTACGGTGTACTCATGGTAGCACAGTACAGTGTACTCATGGTATCACAGTACAGTGTACTCATGGTAGCACAGTATGGTGTACTCATGGTATCACAGTACGGTGTACTCATGGTATCACAGTATGGTGTACTCATGGTATCACAGTACAGTGCACTCATGGTATCACAGTACAGTGTATTCATGGTATCACAGTACAGTGCACTCATGGTATCACATTACAGTGTACTCATGGTATCACAGTACAGTGTACTCATGGTATCACAGTACGGTGTACTCATGGTAGCACAGTACAGTGTACTCATGGTATCACAGTACAGTGCACTCATGGTATCACAGTAAAGTGCACTCATGGTATCACAGTACAGTGCACTCATGGTATCACAGTACGGTGTACTCATGGTAGCACCAGTACAGTGTACTCATGGTAGCACAGTACGGTGTACTCATGATTTGAAGTAAGGTGTATTTATTGTATCACAATATGATGTACTCATGATATTACACCCTCGAACCCTCCACTTGGACCTCCTCCGAGTCTGCTTTCTCTGGTGGATACTTTATCTAGTGGATACATTTTCTTGTGGCTACTTTATCTGGTGGATACATTTCTGGTGGCTACTTTATCTGGTGGATACATTTTCTGGTGGCTACTTTCTCTGATGGCTACCTTCTCTGGTGGCACCCTGCTCCTGGGGTGCCGTGTTCTGGTAGCCAATGTTTAGGAGACATCCTGTTCTGGTAGCTCACTGTAGTTGTACAACTACCAACCCCCCCTCCCCCCCTGCCCCAAAAGGCAGAACTTTATGATCAGTTGGTCACCAGTGGCTCCACTGACCCTTGACTGACCTCTGCGGGTAAAACTTTGCATCTCAGTTTTATTCTTGTATTTAACTCCGATGGCTTAATGTACCGCCTCATTAGATTTAATGATGCACTTATTCAATACAACTAATAATAATACAACTTTTTAAAAAAAATAGATTTTCTATCAAAGAGGTATAAAATATTTTCACACTTCTAAAAACGCATTACGCGAAGAAAGTGATGATCCTAATATGAAAGTTCGAGCACCTTCAACGAAACATTTCGCTGGACACACCGCTGCCAAAACGTATATATATATATATATATATATATATATATATATATTTTTTTTTTTTTGGACCAAGTAATTGATGAATTTTGGAATTTTCTAGAAAAAATACCGAAATGATCGAGAATAAAATAAATACATTTTTACAATCTTAAATACATAAACAAATTTTCTCCAAACCAGTGTTTCTTTTAGAAATTTTCCCCCGGGTTGGGGGGGGGGGCACTTCAGATTTTTCGGGGGAGGGGGCCAGTGCCAGTTGATTTATTGTTGGGCATATTTTTGCTCCGGCAGCGGGGGGGGGGG
>CAXITT010000075.1:564378-596069 GCA_964033795.1 Lymnaea stagnalis
CATGCTGAGTTCTGTGCCTTCTGAAGTTTTTCTATGTGGTGTTGAGGAATGCCTGAGAGAAGAATGTTACAGTAGTCAAATTTTGAAAGAATGAGTGAAGAGACGAGAGTTTTTGTGGCATCAACGGAGAGGAGGTGTCGAATGGTGCTGATTTTTCTAATTTCGTTATATGCTGATCTGCATATATTCGTGACATGTTTGTCCATGGAGAGGGTGTCCGTAAGAGATATCTGATTAGTTGTGTTAGTGATTCAACAGATCATACATACCACAGACCCAACGATGCTACAATCTGTAAATGTACAGTTTACATTTTATGTTTGCCACATTCACAGTGGACATCCTGTATTTGTCACAGTGGACATCCTGTATTTGTTACAGTGGACATCATGTATTTGTCCCAGTGGACATCCTGTATTTGTCACAGTGGACATCCTGTACTTGTCACAGTGGACATCATGTATTTGTCACAGTGGACATCATGCATTTGTCACAGTAGACATCCTGTATTTGTCACAGTATACATTCCTTTTATGCATGCATTCATTGTCACAATTAATGTTAACCTTCTTTTTATATTATAGCATAAAGAGATGTTAGCTTCCCGAAGCTCTGCCTTGTATAGACGCTTAACGCCTGTCAAGAGTAGCCACTATATATTATGTCTGTCATGTCAGACCCTTGTGATTGATGGCAAGATGAACCCATGGTCAATGCTATTTATCATCCTGTACACTTTCTTCTGACAGTGGCTAAATAGAGAAGAAAGAACACTTGAACTGGGCTTCTAAACATGAACAATATCCCCATTTGCCTATTTCTTAAAAGTATAATTATCGACTTAAACTTAATGAAAAGTCACAATAAAAGATCAGAACCTTCCGATGTTAACTGGTTGAAAATTAGGCAAGTTTTTACAAGCCAATCCCCCCAACCACCCAATCAAAACAAAAAATGACAAAAAAGCATCCAAGTGAAACCATTTTTTCCAACTTAAAAAAATACGTTTTATTATACGTTATAGACAAACGCTTTTGTAGCCTCTTTCACTTTTTTCTTAACCGTAACATTGCATTGCACGAATAGACTCTAAAATCGATGTTTAAAACTGCAGAACTTTTCATCGCACTGTAGAAGTTACTAGAAGTAGAAGGCTTTATTAAAATCAAGAAATCATGTTGTTTAAAAATGTATCAGATTATTGTGATAATAAAAATGAATCCATTAACAAAGATTATTGCTAACTGATCGTTCTTATCATCCTGTGACAATTTGTTACCATTAGCATTTTCGTTTTATCCATTAAAAAATGCTAACTTTCTACAGTTGGTCATGTGTGAGAAACCGTTCTACAATCGGTCATGTGTAACAGTTCTACAGTTGATCATGTGTGAGAAACAGTTCTACAATCGGTCATGTGCGACAGTTCTACAGTTGGTCATGTGTGAGAAACAGTTCTACAATCGGTCATGTGTGACAGTTCTACAGTTGGTCATGTGTGAGAAAACAGATCTACATTCGGTCATGTGTGACAGTTCTACAGTTGGTCATGTGTGAGAAACAATTCAACAATCGGTCATGTGTGACAGTTCTACAGTTGGTCATGTGTGAGAAACAGTTCTACAATCGGTCACGTGCGACAGTTCTAAAGTTGGCCATGTGTGAGAAACAATTCAACAATCGGTCATGTGTGACAGTTCTACAGTTGGTCATGTGTGAGAAACAATTCAACAATCGGTCAAGTGCGACAGTTCTACAGTTGGTCATGTGTGAGAAACAGTTCAACAATCGGTCATGTGTGACAGTTCTACAGTTGGTCATGTGTGAGAAACAATTCAACAATCGGTCATGTGTGACAGTTCTACAGTTGGTCATGTGTGAGAAACAGTTCTACAATCAGTCACGTTCGACAGTTCTACAGTTGGTCATGTGTGAGAAACAATTCAACAATCGGTCATGTGTGACAGTTCTACAGTTGGTCATGAGTGAGAAACAGTTCTACAATCGGTCACGTGCGACTGTTCTACAGTTGGTCATGTGTGAGAAAACAGTTCTACAATCGGTCATGTGTGACAGTTCTACAGTCGGCCATAAGTGAGAAACAGTTCTACAATCGGTCATGTGCGACAGTTCTACAGTTGGTCATGTGTGAGAAACAGTTCTTCAATCGTTCATGTGTGACAGTTCTACAGTTGGTCATGTGTGAGAAACATTTCAACAATCGATCATGTGTGACAGTTCTACAGTTGGTCATGAGTGAGAAACAGTTCTACAATCGGTCACGTGCGACAGTTCTACAGTTGGTCATTTGTGAGAAAACAGTTCTACAATCGGTCATGTGTGACAGTTCTACAGTTAGTCATGTGTGAGAAACAATTCAAACAATCGGTCATGTGTGACAGTTCTACAGTTGGTCATGTGTGAGAAACAATTCAACAATCGGTCATGTGTGACAGTTCTACAGTCGGTCATGTGTAACAGTTCTACAGTTGGTCATGTGTGAGAAACAATTCAACAATCGGTCATGTGTGAGAAACAGTTCTACAGTCGGTCATGAGTGAGAAAAAGATTTGGGTAGAGTAAAAAAAAAAAACAACTAACGGGGTACATTTCAGGTCCACATTTGATTAAATAAAGTCAACAGGATTGACATCATCATTTCCATACATAAAACATTGGCTGAAGAAAAAACACATTTTGGCCTCACTGTTGCCAATCTTAACCAATACTTTCATATGTAACAAATTCATTATAATTTTATAGCTAGATTATAATTTGTATTAAAATAAGTTTTTTTTTTAAAGGAACGTTTAAAACCCATTTATTGTTAAATTCCTCGGTTTAAAACCCATTTATTGTTAAATTCCTCGTGATTCTGATGTTCAAATTCTGTCTTAGTGATTCTGATGTTCAAATTCTGTCTTAGATGTCAAGATGAAATTGATTTTGCACTGTCATTAAAAATACACACAAGAACAACCTAATACATCTCATTCATAAATTAGATGTAGTATCCTACACATTTTTGATGTTTTTAACAAACTAAGCTTATATGAGAATTTGGAGGTATTGAAAATAAGGTTTCATCTAGAGATATTCAACTTTGTAGGTCTTTCTTTCAGTCAACCTTGTAAGTCTTTCTTTCAGTTAACTTTGTATGCCATTCTTTCATTCAACTTTGTAGGTCTTTCTTTCAATCAAATTTGTAGGTCTTTCTTTCAGTCAACCTTGTAGGTCTTTCTTTCAGTCAACCTTGTAGGCCTTTCTTTCATTCACCTTTGCAGGTCTTTCTTTCAGTCAAATTTGTAGGTCTTTTTTTCAGTCAACTTTGTAGGTATTTTTTTCAGTCACCTTTGTAGGTCTTTCTTTCAGTCAACTAAGTAGTTCTTTCTTTCATTCACCTTTGTAGGTCTTTCTTTCAGTCAACTTTTAGGTATTTCTTTCAGTCACCTTTGTAGGTCTTTCTTTCAGTCAACTAAGTAGGTCTTTCTTTCAGTCAACTTTGTAGGTCTTTCTTTCAGTCACCCTTGTAGACCTTTCTTTCAGTCAACTTTATAGGTCTTTTTTCAGTCAATTGAAAATAAACTTTTCCACGTCCCTCTCTTTTGTGAGCATGCTTAAAAGAGATGTATGCTACTTCATTTATAAATAACACTGCAGTCAAAATGTTCAGCAGTTGAAACCCTGCAGTACCAGAAAGAAGTTACCAAGAAACACTAAATGATTCTACTACAAATAACAGCACCAACTATCTGTGTCTGTATTCCCCTCCATTAGAAAGCCGAACATACATGTCAGTAATATATAATATTCATTGAAAGACACTAATGTTGAGAATTTTTTATTATAAAGATTTGTTATGACTCAGATATTATATCATATATGATTATTTAAGATAACTATTATTTTCTGCAGCATTCCCACACTATCACATCACCAACTGTCTGTTATTTGTAGCCTGCCATTCGTGTTATTATTTCAGTAAACATATATAAAAATTCTTGTATCAAATTACACATTTGATAAAAAACCAAAGTATATTTCTTGCCCCTATCTCAGAATGACTTAGACCACACCACAGAATGCATACTTTTCATTAAAACGTACAAAGAAACATGACATAACATGAACCAACATAAGCACCAGCTGGAACTGTAAATATACTACACTCCAATGCCACATTAAATATTGGGACAGTGTAAAATGAGTCACAGATTAAAATAGTTTATAAATGTTCATATTAGCACCTTTTGAAATCAGAGCAAAAAACATTTGAATGCCTGTCTGGCATGTGAGCAAATTATGGCTGGAGGACCCCTTCAACAGCCAAGTTAACTCAAACTTCAACTGCATCATCTCTCAGCCTACTTATACTAGTAGAGCGCTAGAAACACATGGAACAGTATGCTAAATACTCTCATTTTAAAATTGGCTTTAAAGGGGACCTCCCGGCCGTCAACCATGGTAGCCTGTCTCTGGCTCTCTACATTCTTTAAGGCTGCAGGAAAGCTCTACTAATAATAATACTAAGATAGGCAAGTCAGTGTTAAATATTTTATTGTTGAATGTAAATCTAATTAAAAATTTTTTAAAGTCATTTCCTAATGGAATGTCATTAAAAAAAAAGGATTCTATGCTAGTTTAGCTTACAATAGTATTGACACTAAATTATTTCAGAATGTTGAGAGAGACAGAGACAACCATAGCTTTAAGTACATAATATAGAAACTATTCATGATGAGCCACCAGTAAATCAAATCAATGGTTAGGTATAGTGGTAAACAACAGAATCAACAATTTTAATGTCAAATGGTTTGCATTCACAGCTTTGAGTAAAGTGATTTGATGAGCTTAAAGTAAGGCAGTAATCTATGAAAAATAACTTGGATTTCACAAAACTTGAGCCTATATAAATGAAGTGGATCTAAAAGTTTTAGGATCCAATCCATGTATTATAAATGCAATGATAAAACTATTACCTGAACACAGTGAAGCCAATGACACTAATAGATGAGAAATATTGGTTTGTCCATAACGACAAGGAATATAGTATTAGCTTTGACTTAATTACAATTTGATGTTAATTCCATAACATCAAAGGAAAGATGTGGGTCACTTGATTGTGTTTGCTCCAAATGAAACAATACAAAATTGAGAAGGAGCTGGCAAGATGTCTTCAAATATGTATTTCAACACTATTTCCACTTACATTTAATCTGCTGTCAATCAAATATTTGACATACATAAAAAAATCTCTTTGACTAACAAACCTGACATTCGTTATTATTTAAACATTTGATTTGATGGCCAATAAAATGTTTGAAAAGAACAGAATAGAAGCCTTTTATTTCTTTACTTGAACTGTTCCTCGGGCATGGCGTTATCATCAGGATTAATGCCACTTGGGACCGGGTGGATTATAATGTCAAAATTGGAACCACGACTCTGACCACCAGAAGTGAAGTCAGCTTCTAGAACCATAGGTGAGCTGATGCCATCTTCATTGCCCTTACCTTTACCCCTGGACTTTGTTTTCCTCAGATTTCTTCTACCTTGAGCAACTCTCTTGCTGGATAATGTGGTTTCTTGTTCTGACCCTGAGCTTGACTCGGCACAGACGGGGGACATCATCAAATCGGGATTGAAGGTAAACTGTTTAGGTTTAGGACTCCAGCCCGAGAGAGATTTCCCCGACTCCAAGGGACGCAGGATGCTGTGGGCAAATGTTGGTTTTGGTGGAAGCTCTGGTCTTTTGGCTGCAATTTTCGGAGTGTCGTTGCGTTCATGTCCTGATTGGCCTGAGGAGGAGTCCGTTCGTTTATGACCTCGTTCACTCTCAGAGCTCTGCGGACTGACATTTCCAGATGAAGCAGCCGCTGTGAGACTAAGACTCTGACCTTGTTCATGCTTGCGATGATCCTTATCTTTCATCCTGTAGGACATTTCTAAATCTTTGTTTGATTTTTTAGAAAGTGACATTTCTCTGTAAAGAAATTCTCCCCTTGGCCTCTTCTCAACTCCATTAGAACCTGCCTGTACATCTGTGTATTTAAAATTTGTATTTTTCTGTATTCCAGATGCAGAACCAACTCTGAGAAACTTAGCTCTGAGTTTTGCTTCTCTTGCCATTTCATTAGTCGTTGAAAGGTCCAGCCACTGTTTGTGTGATCTTGCTGACTCTAGTATAGCTTGTCGACTCGCTTGTTTACCAGGCACTTTGAGACTTTGACTACGTTTTGGCGGCAACAATACAATGGCTTTAAGCTGGGCTGGGCGGGAAGATTCTAACAGCAGCCTTGAATCCCGGGGGGACTCAGGACCAGAAGACTCTGGACTAATTTTTGTAACACGGTCTCGGCTGTCCTTTTGTACTGCAGAAAGAACACCTTCCTGTGCCGGTGATAACTTCTCTGCCTCCTGGGTGGCCCCGACATTGGACAATCCACTGTATTTACTTGTAGGTAGGCTCAAGGTCACCATCGGATCAAGACCGGTCAGATAATCTTGGGTTTGAATGTCAAACAGGGAGGATTCTTGCCTTTGCAATTGAAGTTGACGAAAGATTTCAAATTCCAAATGAGATCTGATCATGGATGAAAATAAGTTAAATTTGAAACAATTAAAAAATATCAGATTCTGATGTAACTGAAATTATAGTACAAGAGTGAACGTTTATCACCCTTAGAGTTATCTGCTAAAATAGTAGCTATAAAAATGTAAAATGACATTAACAAGGGTAACAGAGAGCATAAATAAAAGGAGTTTTTGAAATAAAAGAAAGGTATAATTTAAATTAATAGTACATTATTATATCTGTGCCAAGGCAGTACTGTTTTAAAAACAGTGCTTTTTAAAATTTCATATAACAAATCTGAGTGTCTGTAACATACTGGCATTGTCTCAAAATGAACCTTTTAAAAAATCTAACTACAGGTATAAACAAAGGGGAAAATGGAAATAGCCTTTTAAAACTAAGATTAATACCGTGTTTGCAAAAAAAACAAAGACAGCTTTAACTCTATTTAGACATCAGACATAGTTTATAAATCTCATTCTAATACCTTAATTCTTGTTCTTTCTCCTCAGAAAGAATGTCTGTCCCAATACTGTCCAGCTTTAGCAGCTGTGCCAAGTAGGGTTCGTTGGAACATAATTTATCTTCAATTTTTTGCACCCGCTGTTCCAATCTGGCACCTTCAAATCCAGCAGCTGTTGTGGTTATTGGGATGTTTCCGTCCTGAAGAAAAATTTAAAAATAAATATAAACCAGCATAGATTTAAATGCAATCATATGATGCCACTATATAGAAACCCTTATATTCCACGTCACACTTTATCCACCAAATGCATTTTGTTTATATTTATACTTTGAACATATCAAGGTGTTTTGAGAAGTGACTTAAGATATGTGATTATTCCTGAATAGATTAAGAGCATTTGATAGTATTGTGAACTTACATCAGAGCCCCCGCTGGAAATGCCATCATCTCCTCCATTTGGGCTGGTTTCAGAGTCCGTAAAGCTGTTTCTTTTATCAGGCAGCCCTGATGTACCAAGCAGGGCATTCATGCGGAAAAGCAACTCTTCCACCAAGTAAAGTATTTCAGCCATGGTGAACTCCTTTGCAGAAAGGCATTGAAATAAATTTGCATATGAAAAGAAAAAGTAATACTTTAAAGGTATTTCAATAAGTCTTCAAACAGAACTCTATACTTTAAAGGTACCGTATTTCAGAAAGTCTTCAAACACAAGTCTATACTTTAAATGTATTTAAGAAGGACTTCAAACAGAACTCAATACTTTGAAGGTGTTTCGGAACTGATTTCAGAAAACATTGACCATCTAGCTAAATAGATTATCTTTTTAACAAAGTGGTGAATAATAGGAGCTTCACTCCTGTGTTCAAAAATATATTCTTTCTTGGAATATATGAAACAGTATTATCCATATTTGTTAATTAACATAATCTAAATGTTGATAGGACTCACAGGAGGCAGAGTGTTGTCGGTCTGTTCATGAAAAGATTCTCTTCGACTATTTGGCCAGTTGACAAGTTTATCCCAGTAAAATGACAACAGTTGGCTTGCAGGCATGGCAAGCACATGGCAGTGTTTAGTTTTCTTGAATCTGTATGCTAGCACAACAAAAACCTGTAGAACAAAAAGCTAGTGCTTTAAAGTATGTACAATGGCTCACACTTATTGACGACAACTGTAGGATATGTTCCTTCTAAGATGAAATGTATGCAATTGTGTCTTCAAAGAAACTTCAATTTTTACTTAGTTGGACATTACAAATGATAAAATTTGGGAACTTTCAACTTTTATGTTATCTATTTTTAGATCAATTAAACTCTTAAGAGATAGAGATGAAACTTCCTAAACACCTACATATGTTATAATCAGGCCATGGCAGACAGTGAAACTAAACATCAGGAAAATGTTTAGCCAAGGGTTGAGATCAAACAGTGTGGTGGTGTGGTCTGGCCAGTGAACAGCCCGTGTAGAGAGAGCCGTTATAGTTTGCATGCTTGACCATAGTGATCTCATGCTGTAGACAGCTGTACCAAACAGACAGGTGCCCATGGATGAGAATGCCATAATTAGGCCACCATAGAGTGTCTGTAATAATAAATAATTATTTGTTAAAATCCTGTTTGCGTGACCTAATTTATACATCCCATATATATCTTGGTATCCCATATATATTTGTATATCTTGGTCAATGCTTACTTTGGTAATATAGGTAACCATGTAATATTAATTAATAATTTTTTGAAAAATGAATCAAGGTAGATGTGGTTCTTCAGTTTTACTATTTATATGTCTAAAGCTGAAGTTTTAATAATAAATTTTCTTACTCCAGCTAATAAAAACTCATTTTTGCATCTCCGATAAACACTCTGGAAGCGCCAAAATATTTGATGATACCGCAGTACTTGTAAGAGTTTGATTAATACACAGAATAACATGACTCCAACCAAGTCTTGCAGTAACTGCATGGGAGAGAAAACATTATGACATAAATTACACTGTACTTTTATTCTAAGGTCTAGCTCAAAATTACTATTAGATATATTTAACAGGTATAAAAGATTATTCCCATTTATTCCAATTAAAATATAATATTTTCATTTTTAAAAATCAATATCAATTAGGTACTTTGTGTATGCTGGTTTGTATTCTGATGCACATGTCAAGATCTGGGGCAAAAGTTATAATTGTGCAATTCTCAGATGTGCTTCTTTGTTATCAAACGGTGCAATGCTTGATAAAATGTTTGAATATTATAAGATGATATAAACCTACCTCATCCCACAGTGTGAGAAACTGAAGATTTATAAATTGTTTATAAAATGTGCTCCGCATAAACTCAACAGCTTCAGAGACCAGAACAAATCGGCAGATGTATAGCAACATATAGAGCACTGATGAAGCACACATCAGCATCTAACAAAAATTAAAAGGAAAAAAAAAAAAATTAAGTTTTTCTAATATTAATTTATATCAAAACCTTTTTTAAACTCTTACTATTCACATTAAGCCCCGAAGAGAATTCACCTCATTTAATGACATTTGCAGTTTTAAAAGAATGCCTTAGAAAAAACAACAAAAAACTAGGAGAGAAACATCATTATGCAGCTGGTTAAGGAATATGTATTTTTCTTACCTCTATATAGTTCCAGAAATGATGGAAGTAAGCTCTGCCCCTTCGACTCATATGTTTTAATTGTTGTGTAAGAAGCCATAAGCTTAATACAATGCAAAGTAGCTGTAAATAAATAAGAAGACATTTTCATACATACACATTAGCTTGTGAACTTTGAGACTGAATGTAAAATATTTTGTTTCCCAAAATAAGTTCATAGTGAGATGGAAGGTGGAGAAAAGAATTTGAAAAGCTGCAAAGTATATGCTTAAGGTATAAAATATATGTTAAGTGTCCTACTGATATTATTTTAAAAACAGTATACTTGTAGCAAAATATACCATCATTAATTCACCATAAACTCCATTTTTATTCTTAGAATGAGGCTAAAAAAAAGTATAGTAATCTGATTCTTCTTTTAAACACCTGTAAATATATCTCAAGAAAGAGCCCCTGCCCTTTTGAAAATTTACTTACTTCACAAGCCAACACACAGTTGTCCCACACTGTAACGTAACGGAATACATAGGTAGATCTAATATGAGCTGCTGTGAAGATGTTCCCAGCTGGAGCGACTTCAAGCAAAAGTGTGATTGAACTGAGAAGTAAGAGATACTCATTACATGGAGGAGTTTAAATCAACCATTGAAACACTTAAATAGTTTTCAAAATGTAAAAGTCATTTAGTTTTAAAACTCTTTATTTAATTATTGACTTATTGTAAAATTTCTTGATCACATCTAAGTTGATCTATTGGAATAAAAGTAAAATGTATTCATCTCATATAACACAGCATAATATCAAATCAATTTAGATAAGAAAATGACCCACTATGGAAAAAAGGTTTTGTGGTTGCCCTTTTTTCCCCCATTTATTTATATTTTCTCATTTCAAAAAAATTGTCCTCTTTGCTGCATTGGAGCATCTCACTGCATTGTTCTTTACCATTGAGGTACTTATCAGAAAACAATTTTGGAATCTTTGATAAGATAATCTTACCTGAACAAGTTCTTGGCTGTGTTATACAAAGTCATCTCAACAAATATGGCTTCTGTCTGCATGTCAATCCAGTGTTCTTTTTCCAACAGTTGTAGTTGCACAAGTGCCTCTTCCCTAATGAAAGAACAAAAATATTAATTAAGAATTTAAATGATACTATTTATTCTAAAATTTATAATAAGTCGATTGTGTGATGAAATCTGGCTGGACCCTCTCATTTTATATACAGTGATGTAGTTAAAACACTTTGCTAGATTGTCCAAACACCCCCCCCCCCCCCCCCCTCTTTCTTTTAGTATGCTATTTCCCTTTTTTTATTTTAGTATTGTCATTTTTGGCCCAGCTCACAGCGCATTCAACCATATCACCAGTGTTTTGCAGTAGTGCAATCCCCCACCTGTGTTGAGTGAGTTAAACTCACAGGATTTTGATCATGCTTGCACATCTTTTTTCATTGGCCATGATCACCCTCATGATCAAACAGTCTGCAAACCATAAAATTCCCCATCATAGATGTAAGCAGCATTGGCTTGTTTGTCATTCTTTCTCATCTTGACACACACAGGGAACAAATCATAACTATTTGCCGACACCCTCATGTGAGAAGATAAGCCAGCAAATGTACCTAATGAGTATTGAGGCATCAATTTCTAGAGGCATCAATTTCTATTGTTTTACTTTAATACATTTTAGTACTATGACTGTAAATTATATTGCTTTAAACGTGTAGATCTCTGATCAATCTTGTAGAAATTAATAAGTATAATTTTGTTTGCAATTAAATTTATATATTTGCCACGAGACTCCAAGTCAGACACATTATGGCCATTTTTAAATTTTGATATCTTAGAACTTCATCCCATCATAAAATGGTGAGGTAATTTTAGATATTTCTTATCCCACGCTACTTGAACATGTAGTATTTATAAATAATTAATTGTGTTATTTTGATTGACTAAATCCTTTGCCCAAAGTCTACACTAGCTATACATGCATGCACTGGCAATGGTAAAGATAAAAAATTGTTATCCAAAAATTGGATGTTTATGTACAAGCCTATATCTCCTTCAATGCCTCAATCTAATTTTGTTGTTTTTGGTTGGATTATTGATGGAAGTTAGGTTGTACAAAACAAAAAGATCTGTACAAGCCAAAAGATTGCAGGAAATAAAAGAATTCAGGTATAATTAATTTGGAATATAATTGTACAAAAATATATTAAAAGCATAAAGATTATAAGAAATAAAAGAAATACAGGGAAATGGAGACCACTGGTGGCGTATCTGGTTGATTTCATATTTTGAAATTTGTTTTCATTCTTCACTCTTGCTGGTGTATTAGTGCAGGAAATCAGAGAGGTGATGGATATTTCTGTGTTTACCTCAGTTGAAATGGAATGAGACAGGGGATAGTTGGCCTTGTTCCATATCCTGTTGGGAAGGGTCATGTCAGCTTATGACTATAAAGAAAGGTTGCTCCCTTTTTCTTAAATCATCACATATAGCCTGGTTGCCCTTTTGCAAGAAACAACCCCATCTTAGCAGATGAATTTGAGGATAATGCCCAAGGCCTGACTCCGAGTAGTCCACCCTGTGCTACACATCTGCCTACCCTACTGTGAGCTTGCAACACAAAGGTCTGCGAGTTTCTAGAATTCTAAATCCACACACACCGCTGGGAAGGCCATTCCACAACGTATAGTCCACATCCGTCTCCACCGAGAGCTTTCAAAGGCAAGGAGAGGAGGCTCCACTTCCAACATAGAAGTGGCCTCAAGAATCAACAGATCCAAATCATCAACAATACATATAATTAATAGGACAAGTTGTAATGGATCAGAATATCTTATTACGAAGCAATGCGTATTGATGATGAAATGTCAGGTTATTACGGGAGGCCAATAATCTATAGTCATCTGAACTGAAATTATAAATTAATATGCAAAAGTTGATCTAACCCATTCCTAAAAGCATTTGATTTCTCATATTTGGGAGACTTTGATTTTTATCAAGTTTGCAATTTGATGCAAATAAATAGGCTCCTTTCATTCTAATGAAATTGATTGTAGACTTCTTTTCAATTGCATGTAAGTGCCTATGAATGTCAATATTTTCATTTGTGGCTGATATGAATCTATAATTAAAACCCCTAGACATGAGCAGGTGTTAACTCATATGAGAACAATACACCAATTTATGTCATTTTACCTTCCTTTAAAAAACAAAACCAAAAAAAACCCCACAGAAATAAGTTATAAAGAGATTATTATAACCATTACCAAAAAAACAATTTATATGTAGAGTATAGTTCTTAAAGCTTTCAAGACTAAATAATAAAGTATTGTCTCTTGTGGAAGAGATTTAACTTTATATAAGCAAGAAATGGTATCGAAACCTCAATGCTCAAGAGGATGGGGAAGACAAAAAAACACCTGGCGAAGAAATGTTGACAAGGATTTAATGAAAATCGGAAAGAGTCAGAGAAGATGGCTGGAAGGCATGGAAAGATATTGTTAATGGCCAATGCTCCTCTAGGAGTTGAAAAGCATTAAAGAAGAAAAGGCTTTATGGATAATGAAGTATTATGTTTTGGTACTATCTAACTTGCTAAAGAAAAAGAAGTATTAAATTGTTCAACTTGCCTTGAGTGATTCAGTAGTATCCTTTCACCTGAGCCATCATACCAGAAGGCTTGACCCCAAAATCCTGGGTTCATAATAGCATCTGATTTCTCTGTTGTAGAATGATTGTCACCTTCAAGATTGAAGCTCCTCAAGCAGTCCTGACTCATTTCCATATTTCTCAAATTATGGCACAATGGTGGAGTAGATCTCTGCTGGCGCAGCTGAACTTTCCCAATGATTATGCCTAATTTTTCCTTCATCTCAAACTGTTCATTTCCCAAAGAAGTGCAAGAATACAAAATATCCAGCAAGACTGACTGACTCCATTTGTACCAGGAGGTCTGAGATTTTAGTGAGAGAAATGAGGGACTCTTCACAGAGCTAAAACAGAAAAGAACACAAATAATAATAATTTTGTAAACAAAATTAAAATAATTAAGCTGTTTAAAATATATAAAAGCTATCTTCACCTGGAGACTGAGATTTGAAACATATATTTATATTATGACATATGACGTAGAGCTCAGTGACATGTAGATGTATGAAGCTTAAGTGCCATTCTGGCTAGTCAATAAGGGGCTTACATCATACAAATCATATGGAATGGGTTAACTTACTGTTTCTCAGCAAATGCTTCCTTCTGTGCTTTGTTAAATTGAATAGGTGCACTGGTGTCCTTGCCAAAAGCCATCACACTTAAGAGCACAAACATGAACATGAAAGAGCCAAGATCTCTGGGGAACAACAATTGTTTAACAGCTATTAATAATGTGCCTTAAACAAAAATTAATTAAATAATTACATTTATTTCATGACTTACACTAAAATTTAGATGCTGTTCTAAAAATTTAGTTACAGTACCTTAAAAGTAACATAGCTCTTCTCTGTTTGATCAATTTTTTTTTGGAAGACTTGAGCTGTTTTTCTTGAGGAGGGCCTGCAAATCTCAAATATCTTGATCTTGACCGCTCAGCAACACCCTACAAAACGGATACGTGAAAGATAATTCTTAAGGAAAAGTTATAAACATTAATCATATTCTTTCAAATCTATTTACATTGCATGTAGATAATATTGGTCCACCAAAATATTAGTTTAAATTAAGATAAGAAATGTTTTTAACTGCTTATCCAGACTTACTCTTTGGAGTTCTTCCTCTTCTGCTGGTAAATGACTATCCTGCTTATTATAACCTCTAGAAATGATCCTCTCTCCATAAAAACCATCATCATAGTGGTCAAAGATAGCTGGGTTATGACGGTGAAATATAGCTGTGTAGAGAACAGTCAGAAGTATCTGGAAAATTCATTGGAAAAGAAGTCACTATTATGAGATAACTAATTAAATTTATTCAGGCATATGTGAATTTTCAGCTTGTTTCAAAACATAGTAGTGTTTGAATTGAATAAATGTATATTGAATAAATGTATCCATGAAACCATACATTTAATAACAGTGTTGTTTTTAATTTATTCCCTGAATGATTAAGGGTAATTTACTTAAAACAGATAAATTAAGACCAGATATTGCACAACAGACATTAAGAATTCAACCTCAGAGTTTATGTTCCAAACATGATAGGAGCCTATTAAATAATCGTAACTATATACATACCAAGACTGGCTGAGCAATGAAGAGACACATCATAAAGCTGAAATAAACTGACTGGATCCACATAGCACTTTTAGTATGGCCAAATCTGTAGAAGAAGATGGTAAAAACTAAGTTCTTTGAATGTTTTATTAAACTTTGGTAGTATCACTACAGAATGATGTAAACATATTTGAGCAAAGGATCCCGCATGTTTAGCTAACAAGTGTTTATTTACGTTCTTCTTAAAATTAAATTCTTTTCTTTTAAGTCTAAAGAAAGGTGTTGCATAATGATATAGAATTAAATTTATGTATAAAAAAAATTCTTGCAATTAATAAATTAAAAAAAGCACAATTTATTTGAGTAGTCTAGTCTTCAGGTGTCTAGAAACATTTTTTTAATAAAAAAACAACATTTTTTAAATAAAAAATTGTTAATTGTTTACCTGAAGCCATAAAGAATTGTGATTGTTGCACATGTTGCAGAGATAAGAAAACAGAGCAGCCAGGCAAGATAGCGACACCAATATGGAAGAAAAATTCTCCTGCTAGCTGTAAGCATATCACAATGCTCTACTAGAAATTTGGAGAGGAAAAAATCAGTCATTACAAAACGTCTCAAATCAGTATCCACAACATGAAATGTTCTATGATTAATTAATTTTTTTTTTAAACTTTCAGAATTTTAAGCTTATTTTCTTTTCATCTTTTGTAAAGTTTATTTTTTTCTTTCAAATCTATTATGCATAGCCCTTACAAAATTATGAATAAAATAATATTATTAAAGTAAGTAAGGCCCACCATTCCTTGACTTTTTCCCATCAGAACTGACTTCTGAAGTAGCTTTGACACGATGTCTTTCTGCTGTTGCTTGGCTTGTTGCATCTTCAAATCCACTGGATGCTTGGTCAGTATCATATTCTGTTTAAAAAATTTGTTTAAATTAGCGATATATTGGATGTAATAAACACAATTGTTAAACTAAGGGGATAAAGAAATTAAAGATGAAGAATGTGATGATTAATGAGCACAAAATAAACTAAATTATAAGGGAGAAAAATATTAAATTTAATGGAGAACAATTAATTGGCAGTTTCAGTCAGTTTCTAACAAAAAAATTATTAAAAATTGTCTGTTCAGACCTGTTTACCCTCAAATTCCTAAATATTGTAAAATATCTTCTTAAAATCGTACAATACAGTTTCTTAATAGTAATTAACTGCACATACAGCAAAACTACTCTATCGTGCGTCGAAAGGGATCCAGTAATGCTGAAGTAAAAAAAAAAAGGTAACTTCTAAAAGTAGATGCCGGACGTTTATAATGGCAATCTGAAGTCCCTTAGTTTTGCAGATGTGTATTGGCTATAGTTATCAATCAATATTTAGGTGAGCTTGCAGACCACATTATCAAAATCTATCACTGGTAAAAATAAAGTTACTGGTAGAATTTAAAGTGGTTCAAACTCGAAGTCATATCAGCATAAAAGAGAATTTATTAAAAATAGAATTAATTAACAAATTAGAGTGTCATTTTAAAAAACCTACCAAGTAACTTGAGATTTATTTTTTTTAGGAAAAGCTGTTAAGAATCAATATCCAATATGCCTTTTTCCTGTTAACATATTACAGTCTGATAACTATCACAAGCTGTAAATGGGTGAAAGGATAGAGGGGTATTAGAAATTTTACAGCTGTTTTGTGTGTTCCAAAAATAGATTTCAAAGGCCCTCTCAGATCCTATAAAATATGTCGAAATCTAATGTTTCTGCCCTGAGCAGTTGAGAACGCATTCTCTAGTTTTGTTTCTGCACTCACCGTGGCTCTGCCATAAGAAATAATTATGTCACAAAATTACGTCATACAGCACCAAAGCAAACAAAGGTGAGGAGGGGCAGCCTTTAAAGGACGTATGCACAAAAAAATCAAATTTTCATCCCCCCATATGATGAAGATAATTCCTACAAAACATTGCATGAAGCGATATTTTTACAGCATTCAAGATATAAATATGCTATTTCTGACTTTCAGATGAATATTGTAGAATTTTTGACTAAAATGGTCACTAGGGCAACTTTGCTAATACTACTGTTACAGTGCTTAGCGAGTTTATTATAAAAATAGAAAAAAAAAACAATATGACCACCATCATGAAAATGTGGCAGTGATAATTTTATTGACTTAACCATTTGAGGACCCCGACACAAAATCTCCTAAATCAACACCCATTCCCTCTCAGGGCAAAAGTAATATAATTATAGATGGTCCCCAACCAATTGAATGACTTGATTCATTCACTGCTGGATGTAGAATGGAAGTGAAAACTAAAATATGTACTTTTTAATTATTTTTTTTTTACATTGGAAAAAACTACCAGAATGTTTATATTTTCAAACCGGTACCTTAAAATCATAGTTCTGTAATGTCTGGCGTACAATTGTAAAAGACATCTCAAAATCGTACATTGTACACCAAAATCATAAGAGTAAACAGGTCTGTCAGTTTTACCATGAAAATTCAGCATTTATAATAGAATGCCACTTTTAACTGAGACTGAACAATAGTATTATTACATGGCTTTGTTAATAGCTGCTGTCTCATTAAGAAATTACAAGCTGCTTTTGACAAGGATTATCAATTATTTTTTTATCAGAAAAATTCTTGAGTTAGACACTGCACTTTATTTGCAGTGCAGGCTTAAGCCAACTCATGATAGTTAACGATGCTGTGAGGTATTAAACCATAGATCGTAACTTTCAAATCAAAACTTTATTTAATTCGTTTTCTGATATCCGAAAAACTACATTTTTGATACCTGCTAACAGAGTCTGTTGTACTAAAGGTGTTGCTGGAGGTCCTGACAACTGTGGGCTAGTCTGAGTGGTCTTTACACTGTTTGCACTTGAACGTACCTGGAATGAAATCATTTAGTTATGCATAAACTGAATGAAATAACATCAACTAAGGCAATAAATAAAATGATTGTTTCCATAGTTTAAATAAATGGTGATGTAATTTTTTTAAAACCCAATATGTAAATAATATGTAGCGAAGGTGTGGATCAGCATAACACACAACTGCATAGCCTTTCCATCACATGGATTTACTCGCCTCATATTAGGTTACGCGGCTTATGCAGTGCTGTATCCCATTTTCTTAATTACAAATCAATGAAAGGAATTATAGATAGTTATGGAAAATTGGTTCAAATAATCTATTACATTAAAAGTACCGTATTTTCTGGCCCTCTGATCTCCAAGACTGCGCCCTTAATGTCCAAATCAGGGAAATTATTACTGATCGAGATAAACAACTTAAGCGGTGGATAGAGCACTACTTGGAAATATACGTAACGATAAACCAAGTCTCAACCGCTGCCCTGGACGATATCCCAGACTTGCCGGTCATGGAGGAGCTTGATAGCCTACCCACAATAGAAGAGCTACGTAGAGCCATCGATTGTCTCGCCAGTGGGAAAGCCCCGGGCAATGATGGTATCCCACCAGAAGCTCTCAAATGTGGAAAAGGAGTACTATTACGGCCCTTGCATGATCTCCTTACTCTGTGCTGGGAACAGGGACAGCTACCACAAGAGTTGAAAGATGCAAACATCGTGACATTGTACAAAAATAAAGGAGATAAGAGTGACTGCAACAACTATCGTGGAATCTCCCTCCTCAGCATAGTTGGAAAGGCTTTCACCCGAGTTGCATTAACACGGCTACAGACCCTAGCATAGTGTGTACTCCCAGAATCACAATGTGGTTTTCGCGCCGGTAGGTCAACCATAGACATGATCTTGTCTCTGCGCCAGCTGCAGGAAAAGTGCAGGGAGCAACATGTCCCTTTATACATTGCGTTTGTCGACCTCTCTAAGGCTTTTGATCTTGTCCGCAGAAGCGGCCTGTTTCAGATCCTCAAAAAGATAGGCTGCCCTACACGACTGCTTAACATCATCAAGCAGTTCCACGAAAACATGCAGGGCACAGTGTGCTATAACGGTGCCGCCTCAGAAGATTTTCCAGTGAGTAGTGGAGTTAAGCAAGGTTGCGTGCTGGCTCCTACTTTATTTGCAATCTTTTTCTCCATCCTACTCCAGTATGCCTTTCAGAACAACAGCGAGGGGATATACATCCACACTAGAGATGACAGCAAATTATTCAACACTGCCCGCCTTAGCGCTAAGACTAAAACAAGAAAGGTCTTGCTGCGGAAGTTCTTGTTTGCGGAAGATGCCGCTTTGGTATCTCACATAACTGACGGCCTGCAGAGCCTCGTATCTAGCCTATCCGCTGCCTGCAAAGAGTTTGGCCTGACTATTAGCCTAAAGAAAGCTAACATTATGGCACAGGGCGCTGACTCCCTTCCCACTATCGCCATCGACGACTACGACTTGGATACTGTTGACAGATTCACATATCTGGGATCCAACATATCGAGCACCCTCTCAGTGGAGGATGAGATAAGTGGGAGGATAGGGAAGGCCGCAACTGTTATGGCCAGACTGAAGAAAAGAGTCTGGTCAAACGCCAATCTCACAACAAGAACTAAGCTGCAGGTGTACCAGGCCTGCGTACTGAGCACACTTCTGTATGGATGCGAGTCGTGGACCACATACTCTAAACACGAAAGAAGGCTCAATGGCTTCCACCTCAGATGCCTGTGCCACATCCTTGACATTAAAGGGCAAAACAAAGTCCCCAACACGGATGTCCTGTCCCAAACAAACATGTGTAGCGTCCTAGCCATGTTAATCCAAAGACGCCTCCGCTGGCTTGAACACGTCAAGCGAATGCAACCTGGTCGCATACCAAAGGACGTGCTATACAGCGAGCTGGTGACAGGGAAAAGGTCAGTTGGACGGCCTCGTCTGAGATACTTAGACATATGCAAAAGAGACAAGAAGTCGGCCAACATCGACATCTCAAACTGGGAGGAGCTGGCAGAGGATCGATCCTCATGGCGGGGCATCGTGAAGGCAGGATCACTACATGCAGAGGAGCAAAACAGGGCGGAAACAGCTGCAAAAACAGCGAGGAGGAAGGCCGGTAAATACTGCTCCACCGCATTCGTGTGTGGGAAATGTAACAGAGACTGCCACTCGAGGATTGGTCTCACCAGCCACACCAAGAGCTGCAAGCTATAAAGATAATCTATCGTCTCCCGCAGACGGAAAGATGTCATACATTTTCTGGCGTATAAGATGACTTTTTAAACCATGAAAATAATTTTCAAAATTCGGGGTTGTCTTATAAGCTGGTATAAGGCGTGCTGAAACTTCAGAGACAGGTGCCCTCTAGTTCCAGTTTGGTTGAAAGCTTAGAAAACAAAGAGCATGGCAGCTCCCATGGGTTTATTGTCTTATCCTTCCTTTCAGCTTTAGATTGAATTAGGAAAAGTTTAATCCACTTTCACTGTTTTATGTTTAGATGTTTGATGACAAACAGCCTTATATTTATAAGTGACAGTTTCCCCGCTAAGTACCTGCATGACATATGCATTTGAATTAAAATTACCATATTGAAATCAAATCTGATGTTTTTTATTTTTTATTTGGTGTGCGTTGGAAGAGGGTAGTCTTATACGGCTATCAACTAACTTTATTTTGCAACCTAATTCTAAATAAATCTTGGTACATAAAAATTTGACATATCTTGCAAACATATGAACAATTTAAAAAAAAAACTAACACCAATATGCAAGGGAGATGCCAAAATATCTTTCACACCCTGTACAATGAGAGACAGATAGAAGTTTGGAAAAGGAAAGTGAGGAAGGAATTTGTAAAAATATTTTACTAAACTGATGTGTGTAAAATGTGATAAAAGCACATTAACTATTACCCATTTAGCATTGCACAGAGAGAAGGTTACTCTTTACTACCAAAAAGTTTAAATCCAAGACCATGATTGGGTCAGTGTTACAATAATTGACTATTTACTTATTGAGGAATTATCTTAAATAAAAATAGTTTGGAGCATGTTAGTAGTATATGAAGAATTGAACAGATTTTTGGATTTGCATTTCAAACAAGTTTTCAAAGATAGATAAAATTGTTTTAAAAAACTTTGTTACTGTGTCTAGTATGATTAAAACTGTGTTACTGTGTCTTGTATGTTTCAAAACTGTGTTACTGTGCCTTGTATGTTTGAAAAATGTGTTACTGTGTCTTGTATGTTTAAAAACTGTGTTACTATGTCTTGTATGTTTAAAAACTGTGTTACTGTGTCTTGTATGTTTAAAAACTGTGTTACTGTGTCTTGTATGTTTAAAAACCATGTTACTGTGTCTTGTATGTTTAAAAACTGTGTTTTGTATGCTTAAAAACTGTGTTACTGTGTCTTGTCCGGGTGGATGAGACTCGTTAACCTTGGTCGGCAACTCATCTAAGAGAAGGAAACTCTGAATTCAAACCCGGAGTTGGAGTCCCGTAAGGCGCATACAATGTCAATTCCTGCAACCGTACCCATCCCTGGTCGTCTTGACGTAGAGTCTTGCCACTGGATATGATGGGCTCGGACGAGAGAGTGAGGTTGACGCTGCGCAACTCTTCCTCACTTTAAACAAAAGTCACCCGCGCAAGTCATCAGTCACCAGACGACTCGATGGTCATCGTCGATCCTCGACGGACGAACAACATACATACTGTGTCTTGTATGTTACAGTGTTTTGTATGTTTAAAAACTGTGTCTTGTATGTTTAAAAACTGTGTTTTGTATGCTTAGAAACTGTGTTACTGTGTCTTGTATGTTACAGTGTCTTGTATGTTTGAAAACTGTGTTACTGTGTCTTGTATGTTTGAAAACTGTGTTACTGTGCCTTGTATGTTTAAAAACTGTGTTACTGTGTCTTGTATGTTTAATAAGTGTGTTACTAATAGGCAAGTTTGAAAAGATCTCCTCTAAAACCATTATTGAAATTCTTAATACAAAAATAAGAGAAGACTAACCGACTGCTGGCGTTTGAGCCATTGCTTCTGTGCCCAATCCTGTATATTCTGCCAATTGAGGATAGATTGATCCAGGATGGAGTAGGTGACGACAGGTTGTTGTGGTGGTTCTTCTTCTCCATCACTGACAAAATCACAACCTGATTTACCACTGACAAGCACTTTGTCTTGCTCCTGACCTGGATACTCTACCTATTAATGTAGTAAAAGTTGAGGGAATGGTATTAAAAGATAACTAAAAAAAAATTATACATTTTGAGTACAGTTTAATATTCACTTTCAAGATAAGCTGCAGAATATATTTTTGTCCGAGTTATCTTATCTGTTTAGAAATAGAATTTATTTTGGTAAATTTTCATACATTTTCTCATTTAGATGTGATGTAGCTATAATTAGGTAGTTGGACACATTTGGGGAGACTGCTATCAAATTGTAGTGTAAAGCAATATGGAACACAAGGGAAGGGATAAGAGACCGACCGAAAGTGTTTTTCTGAAAAAAGGCCGAAAGTTAAAAATGACTTTTGGCCGAAACCGAAATATTTAGATATTTTGAAATTCTTTCCCGTATACATTCTGCATACATCGAAAATGATGGGGGAAAGTATAAATATATGTATTTAAATTCTATTTATAAAAAATAAGATAATCGTGAATATTAATAAATAAACATCTAATGTAACATCTTTTTACTAAAGATCGGTTAGTTTGTTCATAAAGATCGCTTAGTTTGTTGTTAAAAATCATTTATTTTGTTTTTTAAGATCGCTTAGTTTGTTCTTAAAGATCGCTTAGTTTTTGTTTATAGATCTTTTAGTTTGTTATTACAGATCATTTAGTTTGTTATTAAAGATCATTTAGTTTGTTCAAAAAAGATGGCTAAGTTTTTTCTTAAAGATTGCTTAGTTTGTGTTATTAAAAGATCATTTAGTTTGTTCATAAAGAACGCTTAGTTTGTTCTTAAAGATCATTTAGTTTGTTCTTAAAAATCGCTTAGTTTGTTCTTTAAGATCGTTTAGTTTTTTATTAAAGATCCCTAGGTTGTTCTTGAAGATCGCTTAGTTTGTTTTAAAGATCGTTCATTTTGTTATTAAATGTCGCTTAGTTTGTTGTTAAATTTCGTTTAGTTTGTTCTCAAAGATCGCTTTATTTGTTTTTAAAGATCACTTTTTTTGTTTTTAAAGATCGTTTAGTTTGTTCTTAATGATCGCTTAATTTGTTCTTAAAAATCGTTTAGTTTGTTCTTAAATGTCGCTTAGTTTGTAGTTAAATATCGCTGAGTATTAGATGACCGAAAACCTCAGTCCCTTTCGGCCGAAAGTCTAAGTCAGTTTCGTCCGAAACCGAAAAAAAAAAAAGAAAGTTAACTTTTCTCTTTTGACCGAAACCAAAATTAAGCTGAAAGTTAACTTTCAGTTTCGGCCGAAAACGAAACTTGGCCAAAAGTGATAAAATGGCCACTTTCGGCGTCGGCGCCGAAACCGAAATTCGGTCGGTCTCTAGAAGGGATAGATAGAGTTTATCTTGTATTCATTATTTCCTTAGAAGATATCAGATACCTATCTCTTTACTCCCGTTACTTACCCTGCTCCTCCTGAACAGAATGCTGAGAAACAAGTTGAGAGGGATTAATATAGAGCAGCATATGCAGCCAATCAAGACATTGTGCCATGAAAGATCCAATAGACCAAACTCTCCTCTGATCTGCAATATGAGATAAAATATCTCCTGTTATTATCCATTTAATAAGAACATTTTTTGGACTCAATATATTTCAACAATTAAGTTTACGGCAGAAATAGAGCAGTTTATAGTTTATTTTCTAATCAATTTCCTGGTCTTATGAAAGTTTAATGTCCTAATACTTAGAAACAGCTAGACATGTGTTAATCCTGGTCATAACTGATAAATTTCTCAGTAAACTTAATTATTGAAATCTTTTTCTCTAGAACAGTGGTTCTTAACCTGGGTTCGATCGAACCCCAGGGGTTCGGTGAATCAGTCTCAGGAGTTTGGCGGAGGTCCAAAAAAAAAATCAGGAAAAAAAAAATCAAATTTTATTTCTCCTATTAAGAAGGGTTTGGTGAATGCGGCATGTGAAACTGGTGGGATTCGTACCTCCAACAAGGTTAAGAACCACTGCTCTAGAACTTTTTTCAATCTTTGCTCTATTTCTAAGATTGAAAAATTTGTAGGGAAAGAGATGACATTATGTAAGTGATTTATAAACACTTTTAAAGTTACTTTTTTAACAAAGAATAAGGCAAGTACCATTCCAAAGTCTTTTAATCACTTTATTATTTAAGTGTTTGTTCATCCATTTTGTATAGAATAATCTACCTTTTGGGGGCTCCGATGGAACCACATGGCATTAAGACACATGTAAGCCAATAGTAGAGTGAGACAAACTGTTAGGCGTTGTACTCTGGTAAACCTGCTGTGAGGCGGACAGGTCCACACTGACATCCATGTATGGAAGTCACTAAGATATTGAGAACCTTTGCACCAGAATATCTGTGGAGAAAAAAAGTCATAATAAAACTTAATATTGGCTACAAAAATTAAACAAAAGGTATGATGCTAAGGTGTACCAGGGAAGAATTAGTGACAAAAGGTATGATGCTAAGGTGTACCAGGGAGGAATCAGTGACAAAAGGTATGATTCTAAGGTGTACCAGGGAAGAATCAGTGACAAAAGGTATGATGCTAAGGTGTACCAGGGAAGAATCAGTGACAAAAGGTATGATGCTAAGGTGTACCAGGGAAGAATCAGTGACAAAAGGTATGATTCTAAGGTGTACCAGGGAAGAATCAGTGACAAAAGGTATGATGCTAAGGTGTACCAGGGAAGAATCAGTGACAAAAGGTTTGATGCTAAGGTGTACCAGGGAAGAATCAGTGACAAAAGGTATGATGCTAAGGTGTACCAGGGAGGAATCAGTGACAAAAGGTTTGATGCTAAGGTGTACCAGGGAAGAATCAGTGGATTAAGAATAAATATAATTTACAAACAATTTTTTAATTTTAAAGTTCTCACCAATATAAATTATTATTTGAATAAAATTTAATCACTCAGTATCAAAGCTTCTCACACGTGAATGTAACTAAGATGAATACTAATCCCTGTAAAAATGTCTCAAAACCAGAAGACCAGACAAGTGGACATACCAAGCTGAAGCTCATGTTCCGACCGTCTATAGCCATAAACTCCCGTTCGACTTTGCCATCATCTCGATCCACAGCCAACCATCTCTGGCAAAGGAAATAAAAGGCCTGCCCAGCACTAAGGTCACGCACAACAACCTGTCTCAGAAACCATCCAGGTGAAGATCCAGTGTTATTGTGCCACAGCTGTATTTTAAATATTCTACCAAGACTACTAGGCAAGCTGGAAGAATAAAAGTAATGAAAATGTGTTTATACCTAGCCCATCCCGCATCAAGTATTTAGCATTAACTAAGAGGTTTTTTTATTGCTATGTTTCAAGTGTAATTCCATCAGTTTTAACCTCAACTCACGTCAAAATGAATCTGTCCCTTGAGTTTCTTTCAAACATTGGTTGATTGTCATCACTAATGAGTTCTCTGGTTTCTGACATGCCTTCCTCACCATGCAGAATAATGCTGATCTGTAGATTTTAATAACAATTTTTGAATGGCCAGTTAATAAAAAAAAAAGTTACTTTCACATTTTTAAACAAAGTGGTTAAACTATTTAATTGTTCATATGTAGATAAAGTCTATTGTTATTGTACATAAGCCAGACCAATGTTGGTAGTTATGTTCTTGTCTATAAAGGAATGATGGATGATAACTATTAAATCACACAAATATCTTAAATTAATTCACTTTAAAAAAATAAATAAAAAAAAAAAAAAAATTTCACTCAACAAATTTATGGATAAACACGCTGTTTTGCCAGTATTCTCTGATATATTAGAAAGTTTCAAAATGCATTCAAACCATTTATAGTAAAAATCTATAATAAGTATATTTCTTTAAGTGGCAGCAATACTTTTATATTACAAATGCAAAGAAAAGCAATGAATTTTACAGATTAAAAATGAGCTATTATGAAGAATTACTTTAGAAGTTGTTCCTGCATCTCTGTTGAAGCCAGTTTCCATGATTACTTCATACTTTTGTTGGTGAGAAAGTGTATTATCCTGCAGATAGATATAGCTGCCTTTCTTCTTGTCATGGCGATCGGCTTTTCTCAACATAAATGCTAATACTATATACAATAAAATCACCAGAGACACAAGGATGATTACCAGTGGATTTTTATGTAGGCTGAAAAAAAATTATTAATAAATCTTGGAAACCAGTGGTCAGAACAATCAAATGTATGTTATGTTTTGGAAAGAAACATTGTTTCTTGAATAATAGTAAGCTATTACTATTGTTTTAACCAGGGCAATAAAATCTCTGTAAAACAAGTTCAATTAAATCTTCCCAAAGCTACAATTATTAATATTAATTATAGAGTTCTGCCAAACTAAACAAGAATCTTAATTTCAGGTTCTTTAAGTGAATGTTAATGTCTACCTAAAAAAGTCATCCACATCAGCAAATGAAAGATCATTGGGAATCAGTTCAAAGTAGCCCCCAAATGTAGTTAAGTGATTACATCTGGAGGGAAAAAAAAGACATATTTTAAACATATTATTTTCACCTTATAAAGCAATGCAATTAACAATCTTTTACTATTAAATTCAATGATTTAATCCGTGGGAATAAAATATCTGTGTGTCATCAAGGAATGATGCTAAGGTGTACCCTGAATCAACAAAAGTAGCAGCTGTCTTGAGTTTCGGAGAAAGTTTGCTCAATATTACCTTACCAAAAGTACACAATATTTACTTATACAGGTTTCGTATTTTATTAACTGAATTTTATTTTAACTTCATTCTTCTCCTTAAAAAAATTATTTCTAATGTGCAGACAATTGTTAGACAGCATAAGAAGCTCTTATAGAGGTGACCACAAAGGGTTTCCAATGTTACACATCAATAGAGCTCCCAAGGAATTAGTAATGCAACAGATCAATATCATTCTCAATAAATTAGCATCCAGCAGATCAATAGTACTTCCCATGATGAAGGAATTAATACTGATCAATAGCCCAGATAAGTACCTGCAGTTTAATGCTTCCACACTGGAAGACGGCATTAATTTACATCCACTACTGCTCCACCTATCCTCGGACTGGTTCCAGAATACACAAGCTCCAGCTAAAGTACTTAGAGTATAGTGAAGACCTTCAACTTCATTACTGTGTCTTCTCCCAGAATTAAAGGATGCCTCCACCACACTGATGTAATAGCTTTGACCACCTGTATAATGTTTTTGTCTCCCTACAAGGAAAGCACATTTTAAAAAAAAGTAAATATGGCACAAAAGCAGCCTTGTTTTTAATTGTGAGCAGTTATAAAAAATATTCTTTTATTTGGAAATAAAGTGAGCCATATAAAAATACTCCACAAGTAAAAAAGAATCGTACCTTTGCATCATTTTTAAAGTTTAACAGTTGTATATAAAAAGAAAATATTATTATATTCAAAGAAATAGATATAGATTTGACATTTCCCTAACTGAACGTTATTGAAATGAGACCAAGAGATTATTTTGACTTTTAACAGATGAAATGACCAGAGGATTCTATATTGTATTTCAACCAGTTGTAGGCCTACTGCTTGGTTACAATTTGAAATATAATGTTGCAGTTTGTCTATAAATCTCTGGCCCCATTGGTGTTCCTGACCTTTCTCTGCTCATTAGGTCAACATCCATCAAACTACACCATGGGAAATCTTTGAATTATTAATAAATAATGACAACAAAATGTTTGCTAACTGAAAACAATGCAATAAGTTCTCCTACCTCCATTTAGTTGATCCTCGGTTAACAATATCTTTATTTCTTGGGTATCTCTATCATATTGCTCTTTAACTAAATGATTTTGCAAGTTGTGAGGAGGGCTAAATGAGCTGAAAACATAAATATAATCCTAATTTAATATATACTATGAACGATTTTCAATTTAAAAAAGGTTATACATAAAGGAGACAAAAACAATACAGCAACACAACTACAAAAGAATTGTTTTTTTCAAAACTGTGCAGACTTGTTACAATAAAAAAGGAAATATGTAAAACAAGTTATGAGAAAATCCCCCAAAAAGGCAGCCACATAAAAACATGGTTCTGTAGCTTCCTTTTTTCAGGTTCTCCCATACTATATTTCACATGTTTCCTTTTACATAACCTGATTGCAATCTCTCCCCTGATATGATCAATCACAATAATTCAAAAGTTTCTTGATTCTCATCCAATATCCAAATGCTGTTAAAGATGTAAATGCTCAAAGTGAATACACCTGAAACTTTGCTCACCTTCTTAGATGTCAGGCCTGAGCTAAAATTTCAGGCACACCCACCTTTCACAGATGTCTTCTTCAAGAACTTGCGGAACAATAATGACTTATGAAGACTTAATTTTGGATGAAATTCATCAGGTTGATTAAAGTTTGCCATCTGTTTCTTTTGTATATAGTAGTTGAAAACTCCTTTTTTTGCAAGCAGTTAATAGCACTATTCAATCTTCACAGAAAATAAAATCTGGTTCACAAAAAATTGCAGTGCCTATGTAATTATGTCTTTTAATAATGAAAAGAGAACATGCTATCAAATTGATAACTAGAAAACAACAATCGAGAACAAACATCTGAGCTCCCATTCTTTGCATACAGCACTTAGACCAATCACAAACCAAATAACAATGATTCTATTTATAGAACAGACCCAAGCGGCCAGAAAACCAATTGGATCTAATCAGACCAACAATAGATTAAATTCACTCACATAGAGATTTCAAATAAATACCGAACCTAAAATAGATTTGACTTGCAGAAATATTATCAGCAAATTAAAAAATGGATTCTATTTCAAAAAAGCTAATAGAAGATACCAAAAAAAAAACAAGAGACACACCCTTTTAGGGCAATGGGGACAATGAACAACTATTAATCAAAATGACTAGAAAACAATTGATCACCTTGACATTACCAATCCCCTAAAGCTACCAATAAAATTAAACACTAGATGAATTGAACCAACAAGTGGCCACAAAAAAAATATCCTCTCTCCATGCATCCACAAACAAATCAATAGTGTTATGGTCTTATTTGAAATTTTAAAACTATTCCTTTCAATACACAGGGGAGTGCAATTACCTCAGCTTTTATCATAAAGAATCTATGATCTGTTGTAACAAATCATTTACCTTCCAAAATATTTACAGAAACATAAACAAATACCAATTGAGATTTCTGAGAACAAACATGACATTTTTATCTATTATTTCTGTTAGTACTTAATTTGCAGAAAGATAACAGGCTTCAAAAACATTTTTTTTAAAAATTATTCCTAATTTCTGCTAATGTAAATGAATTATTATCTACACTATGTTTAGCTTGAGCCTGTTTTGGTCTTATTTAAACAAAGACAACATTTTTTTGTAAATGTTCATCATTTTATATTTTTAATTGAAATGACTGAAATAATTTGAAAATATGGTTTTGGGTTTTAAAAAAAAAATTCTGAAAATATTAACAAAGTCGTTTTCAAAGTAAATGATGAATATTAATTTATAACATTAAATAAATATTAATTTATAATTAGGTTTATGAATTCTTGAACCTCTAAAATATCATTAATACAGTAGAGCCTGCAAGTATAATAGGGATATGAAAAAAATGGTCAAAATTAAGAAGGAAATAAAAATGCAAAAATGTATGATACAAATTTTTTAAATTGCTTACCTGATTAAAATCATGACTGGGAATGATCTGCCCTTAGTTACTGGATCTAGCTGTATGTGAAAATGTAGATTTCTGGTTGGAACTCCTGTCAGATGCTCTCCACTGTCATATTTATAGTGAGAAAAGCTTACATTGACCTGGTGAATGTTCATTGTTCTTTTGTCCAAGTAATGTTTGTCTAATGAGGTATTCTGTAAGATGCATAAGATATTTCATCAGAAGTACAATGCTAGATAGTGATTCAAATGACAATTTAAAGAGCAAAAAAAAAGCACATGTGTGCTGTTTATTGATTTTTCTTTTTTCAGCCATTTTAAATTAATTGTAATGAAATGTGTAGATGGAATTTTGATTCAATTTTCAGGGGGAAAAAAGTTAAAACGTAGTCTCTACTTCATTATCTATTAGTAAAAAAGAAACTTTTAGAGAAAATGAATATCTGCTTACATTTAATTATATTTCTTTCAAATAAATTGAATGGAGATGTTCTTTTTAAAAACAAACGTGGAAGATCAAGAGTATTTGTAATTTGATAACAATGATCTGGATGTTAAAAAAAAATCATATCTAATTAAATATATGTATCGAATTTCTAGAACCTAAACAACAGTGCAAATATTGCTTTAAAAATAATTATATCCCTACTAACTAATTTTTCAAATTATTATTTTTTAACTTAATTTGTGTATTCACATGGGGCACATGTATTTGGATATTTACTTAAGGATTTTTTTAACAATTGTTGAATGATTGATATCTTAAATTGTAGGTAATGTCTGCAAAGGGACAAATATTATGTATTGGTAAGGTCAGTAACTAATGAAAGTTATGTTTCTCCAATTTATGATGGAACATAGAAAACAATATTATGACTATCAGAGACCTTTACATTCTTTCAGAGGAATTTTCATTAGGGAAATACAAATAAGGGCAATAGTAAAATTGATATTAAGTACAAGATATGTGAAAGCTTGGAAAATAGAGCAAAACAAGCTCTCCCTCATCTTGTTCATAATATTCCTCTCACACAGTTTGTAAAATGTATCAAGCAAGTTGATAAAAGAGAAGCTTCCAACATTAAAATTTGATATTTCTTTCATGATAAAATCTCTAAATTTTGTATAAGTTAAAATAATAAAAATAGTGTGGATCAAGATTTCAAAGTTATTTTAGTTACAACATTTGACAAAAATGCTTATACAATCAACATTTGACAGTTAAAGAGGAGTTGGAGTCACCTCAATAAATGCCTACATTCATTTTTAGGCCATATATTTTCTTCATAGAGGGAATATTTTAATTAAAGCCCCCAATTTTATTTTAAATTGTGGCCATCCAAAAGTTTATATTATAAAAAAAAAACACACACCCTCAAGCCATAAAAAAAAAGCATGTCATTCTTAATGTTAAAATGTGTCTTTCCCTCTTACAAACTGTAAATTGAACATTTTATGTGTAACATTAAAAAAGCTTTTAAAAATTACAACCTTTTTCTAATTGTACTCTTATTTTTAAATTATCTTTTAATGATACTTCAAATATTTTCACTACACCCTTTCAAATAAAGTATTTTAAGAAAAATTTTCCCATACTAGACATGTTTTGGTTGCCTATTTTAACCTTGCTGTTCCTCCACTTGGGCCTAATTTTTTTTTTTTTTTTTTTTTTTTTTTTTCATATTTATTTTTTTCTTTTTTTTTTTTTTTTTTTTTTTCATACTGCAGTGTTTCCATCCTTCTTTATCTATAATCTGCATCCCTTACTAATTGTTTGACTATGTTTTGCACCTCCTAAAAAGGGGAAATTGCATTTTAAAATTGCAAACATAGGTCTTTAAAAGAAAAAATTGAAATAAACTGCGGAATTTAGAAAATAAACTTGTTAATCATTACATGAACTAAAATGTTAATCAAGAAATACGAATTCCTCACACCCTCTGAATTGGCACCGAAAATCTGCTCTACAGGAAACCATGGAGCAATATTTTGTAGTTAAACTGTATGGTAAATATGGAAGGGGTGGTATATGGGGGGGGGGGGGGGGGGAGGGGGGGAGAAAAAAA